>VFSX01000425.1:0-10000 GCA_016618255.1 Chlamydomonas sp. UWO 241
GTGTGCGTGTGTGTGTGTGCGGCTGCACCTGCATCAGCGATCGTTCGGCAACGGCAAGCACACGGTGAGCGCTGTTGGGAGCGCAGTGAGTCGGGACCTGATCAGGGTTTCCGTGAGCAAACCCGCAACCCGCAGACCTGCAACAGCGGGCTGCGATTGGCAGATTCGAGCTGGCGCTGCGGGCTGAAATTGCGCAAATTCCTACACGAAAGGTGTGAAAATTAACATTTCAACACCCTTTTTGCACACAAAAATGACTACAGTGGGTTGAGAATGGGGAGTGAGCCGTGAGGCCCGTGTTGAGACACCATTTCCCCAGTATCCTGAGCGTAACCACTGGATCTGATGATGCTGGAATTTCAAGTCGTGTATGATGCACCCACACGCTCAGCGCCCAAACGCACCCAAACGTGCTCGGCGTATAGCGCCCGAGCACTACTCAGCAGAGATATACGGTGTCAAGTGGGAATGGTTGCTGGCCTCGTTAGGCAGCTCCCTCAGTCCCACGCCCCGAGGGTGCGTACTGTCAACTGTTAAGTGTAGACTCTGCCCCACGTCATCATGCGCACACGCACACACACGCACGCACACACACACACACACACAGAGAGAGAGAGAGAGATATCGTTACAGAGAACTCTGCACGGCAGACCTAGATAGGCTGTTTCTGGTCATCATTGAGGAGATTCCATTTGGGGGCGGGTGACCAACCGTGCGCCAACAAGAGGGTGAATAACCTCATTCAAAAAAGCAGTGGGGGAAAGGGGCAAATGCGGGTCACTGACGGCTGTGTTCGTCACTCCGCTTCAACTGAGTTTTAACTAGGTCTCGGCAGATTGACCTCCACAGTTGTGGAAATCTTGCTAAGAGGATCCACTCGGGGGTGACTCGCTTGGACAAGAGGTCCATGAACTCGGGGTGCTTGGAGATGTTGCGTTTGAAGTGGAAAAGTGGGTGTTTGCGGAGGAACGGAACTTGACGGAGTGGGCGATAAAAGTCGCCGGCGCTGAGCCGGTAGGATGTGATGGCGCCGCCGGCATAGAGCGAAGTCATGTCCGGTCGGCGGTACGCGAAAAGGGCGGCAGTGGAGGGGTATATGATGTCGGGAGGGAGTGTGGGGGGAGAAGGGACGGGCGGGTGTGTGGAGATGTAGGGGCGGGGGGACGGGGGAGGTGGGAGGCGGCGGATGAGGGAGCCGATGAACGTAGCACGGTGCTTGTTGATCGTGTCGATGATGGGGAACGTACAAGGGGGGGAGGCATGCATCGTGGTGGTGGAGGTATGCTCTGTGGTGTGAGGAGGGATGCCCTTGATGAGGCGGAGGAAACGGTTGTGGGTTACTTCAAGTCGGTGGATGTGGGCTTTGTTCAACGTCCATGTCTGGCAGCCATACAGTAGGGCAGAGATCACAAAGGCGTTGTAGAGGTGAATCTTGGTAGTGGGAGAGATTGAGTTGGGGTTCCAGAACCGGGGAGTGAGACGGTTGAAGGCTTACCAGGCACTTCCGATCCGGCGTGAGATCTCTGAGTCGAGGATGTCGGAATCAGACGTGTCGGGAGCGTCATCAGAAGGGGCGGCGGGGGAGGACAGAATACTTCCCAGGTATTTGAACTTGGAGGTGGAGTGGACCAGGTGGGGGTAGATGAGGAGTTGGAGGGGATGGTGATAGGGGTGGAGGGGACGGTGTGGGCAGAAGGGTGGCCGAGGGATTGCGCCACGGTTTTGTCGTAGTTGATCGCAAGGGCCAGGTCTGAGCAGATGCGGTCGAGGAGGGTGAGCATAGTGCGGAGGTCTTCCTCGGAGGGGGCGAGCAGGGCGATGTCATCGGCATAGAGAAGGAGGGGGAGTATGGTGGTCAAAAAGTCCTTGCGGGACTCAGGAGTGTACAGTTTTCCGTCGATCATGTAGCCAATTTGAATGCCAGCGTTGGGGAGCTGGGCAATCAGGGACCGGACAACTGTGTCGATGTAGACATTGAAGACGAGGGGGGAGAGGGGGCAGCCTTGCTTGACGCCAGCTTTGAGAGGGAAAGGGGCGGAGTATGCACCGTTGACTCGGGATCTGGCGGTGGCACCAGAGTAGAGGCTTTCGATGCGTGCGAGGAGGGCAGGGTGCGCGCCGCGGTGGAGGAGGTTTTTCCAAAGGGCGGCGTGGTTGACACTGTCGAACGCCTTGGACAGGTCGACGTAAGCCACATGGAGGGGGGCGCGGGCGCGGTGTGACTCCTCTTGGAGACGTCGTAGGGTGAAGATGGCATCGGAGGTGCCACGGCCCGGACGGAAGCCGAACTGGGACGTGTGGAGGGTGAGCTCCAGCTGGAGCTTGAGGCGGTTGAGGAGGATGTGAGTGTAGACCTTGCCAGCGACGCGCAGGAGGGAGATGCCGCGGTAGGACTTGCTGCGCGTGGGTGGGCCCGAGGATGCGCCCTTGTAGAAGGGGCAGATGTCTGCTTGGTTCCACGCGGCGGGGATGGAGGTGGTGTTCCAACAGGTGAGGATGATCTGGTGGAGGGCGGTTGCGGTTGCGGTGCCGCTGTGTTTGAGGAGGGGGGAGGTGATGTCGTCAGAGCCGGGGGCAGAGTTCCTGAGGGATTTGATCGCGGAGACCACCTCGCTCAGAGAGGGAGGGGAGGCAAGGGGGGAGGAGGAGGGCGGGGAAGGGAGGGGGGGGCGAAAGTGTGAGGGAGGAGGAGGGGAGAAGGGGCAGGGGAGGGAGGGGGAGGGAGGGGAGGGGTGAGGGGAAGGAGGCGAGGGGAAGGGAAGGGGGGGACCGGGGGAGGAGGGGAGGGAGGGCGAGGGGACGGAGGCGGAGCAGGGGTAGTGTAGGAGGAGGAGGGGGAGGGAGACGGGGGCGGCGCGGGGGTGGTGGGTGTGAAGATGAGGTGGGAGGCGAGGGTGGCTTCGTCGGCTTCCGAGCGGAGTGGAGTGTGGAGGACACGGAAATAATCTCCAACGCGTCTGCCACCGCCTGAGCTCCAAAGCACAGGTGGTCGCCGACACGGAGGGCAGGGAAGGCGGCGGAAGGGGGGCGGTCGACGAGTTTGGACAGCATGCGGTGGGCGGAGTGGGGGTTGTTGTCGTCAAAATCGTGTTGCACTCGTTGAGCGACACCGTCCCAGTGCTTGTTGGTGGCGCGTGCGATGGCAGACTTGAGCTGGGCAGTCATGCGCGCCTCCTTGGGGGCGTCACGGTTGCCAGTCAGTGCACTGTCGGAACGCATGGACTGAAGGTCGTGGGCGAGTTTGAGAGTCTCGGGGGGGGAGGTAGAAGTGGATGGGGACCTCGCGTGGGCGGGGGCCAAGGGTGGATCTGGCCGCTGAGTGGATGGCCGCGGTGAGGTGGCTCGTCATCTGGTCCAGGGTGGGGGAGGTCGGGGAAGGGGGGAGGGTGGCGAGGGCCTCCTCGACTGCTGCCGCGAAGCGGAGCCGCGTGTCGGGGTCTCGGAGCAGGTCGGTGAAATAGCGGGAGGGCGGAGGAGGACGGCGGGAGTGGGTGATGTTCCAGGCTCTGGAGAAGCAGAAGAGGATGCGCGCGGTGACAAGGGCGTGGTCAGAGCGGGCGATGGTGTCAAGTCCCCGGGTCTTGGGGCATCGTGCTCGCACATCTTGCACGGAGCCCAGGTGAGGGCGGCGGACGAGGATGTAGTCTGGGATGTTGGAATTCTTTTGGGTGTTGCTGTACCAGGAAAATACGCTCGAAGAGGGGTGGGGGAAGAAGGTGTAGGTGACGGCAAGATTGTGGCGGCACACAGGTCGAGAAGCCGGTGGCCGTTGTCGCTGATGCCAGGTTTGTGGTGGAACCCGGCAAGGGGGGAGGAGGGAGGGAAGAAGGGGGAGGGGCGGTGCAGGGGGGGGCAGGCGTACGGACCCACCGACGGGTGGGCGTCGGGGGATGCCGCTGTGATCTTGGCGTTGAAGTCTCCTAGGACCAAAAGGAAGTGGTTTGAGGGGGTTTGGGAGAGCACGTCGCGGTGGAGTTGTTCGTAGAACGCGTCCTTGGCGACTGCGTCATCCGCGACGTCTGTGGGGGCGTAAGCGATGACTGCGGTGACGGGAGGGGCGCCGGCGGGGCGGAAGCGTAGGACGAGGATGCGGTCGCTGAGTGCGGCGTAGCCGCCCTCTTTGAGGAGGAGCTTGGCGGTGTCAGGGCTGAGGAGGGCGCCGACGCCGTGGGTGTGTTTGGTCCCACCGTACCAGATGAAGTGGTGGCCATTCTCTTCGAGCGGCTGGCTACCGGAGCCGGGGTGCCGCACCTCTTGGAGGCCGCATACGTCGATGCGGAGGTGTGCAAGGTGTTTGGCGAGAGCAAAGGGGCGTGCCATGGGGTTGAAGCGTGAGCCATCTGCTGCACCCCAGAGGGTGCAGCAGTTGTAGGTGGCCGCAATGAGCTCGTGGCGTGGGTGAAGGAGGTGGGGGCGCTTGGTAGCCGGGGGGACGGATGGTACAGGGACGGTGGCTAGTCGTCCTGCCCGTCGGTGGGGTGGGGCCCGTCTACTCCTGCCCCACCCCGGGGCCGGAGGGGGAGAGCTGCTCAAGGGACATGGAGCGGGTGATGGAGCGGGTGATGCGCTGACCAATGCCTGCAGATGCCTCGCGGATCTCGATGGCCTCGATCATCGAGCCCTTGCCCTTGTGGGTGACAAAGGCCGGGGACTCGTGTGTGGAGGGGCCGCCGTAGTCTGCGAACCCTGTGCCGGGGTTGGAGAGCTCGGAGGGTGTGTGCGCATCGGTGGTAGTGAGGGCGTTCTGGGGGGTGGTGGGCGAGTCGGCGGTGCCGGCTGCGTGGTCCCACCCCTGGAAGGAGGGGGAGCCTGCAGTGGCGTGGGTGGGGGCGGCGGGGGCGGCGGAGGGGGCGGGAGTGGTGGAGGTGGGGGATGCTGGGGCAGAGGGGGTGAGGGAGGTGGGGAGGAGGGCGGCGGCTGCGGCAGATGCGACTGCGGCAACGGCGTTGGCAGCGGCGTTGAGGGCGCGGAGAGGGGAGGCTGACCGGCCGCGCGCTGCAGGCTTGGCAGGCTTCGCGGCGGGGGCGGTGGTAGTGGTGGAGGGGCGCGCGTCCGGCCGCGCGGGCGAGGTCGACTGGCCGCGTTCGGAAAATTTGGCGGGCCTTACGGCGGGAGTGGTGGCGAGGGGGGCGGCGGAAGTCACGGGGGGGGTGAGGGACGTCTTGGGGCCGGAGGTGACGATGGCGGGGGTGGCGTTGGCGTTGGCGGGGGCGGCGGAGGGCGTGGGGGGGGAGGGGTTGGCGGAAGGCTTGGGAGGGGAGGTGGCGCGGGGCGCAGGGGAGGGGTTGGCGGAAGGCTTGGGAGGGGGGGTGGCGGAGGGCGCGGGGGAGGGGTTGGCGGAAGGCTTGGGAGGGGGGGCGGCGGAGGGCGCGGGGGGGGAGTTGGCGGTAGGCTTGGGGGAGGCAGCGGAGGGCGCAGGAGAGGGGTTGGCGGAAGGCTTGGGGGCGGGGGCGGCGGGAGGCGCGGGGAGGAGTTGGCGGAAGGCTTGGGGGCGGGGGCAGCAGAGGGCCCGGCGGCGGCAGGCTGCTCGAAGCAAACGCGCTTGCCAGGTGGGGAACGGGCGCGCTTGGAGGCGGCCTGTGCGGCGGCGTTCACCACCTCGGACACGCCAACCAGGGCGGCCTTTGCTGCCTGGCTTGCAGGGCCAGGGGGGACGATGGGGGCCTGAGGGGCAGGGGGGGCGGGACCACGCCGCGCGCCGCGCATGGGCATGCGCATGAGGGCCTGGCGGGCGGCGATTGCCTGGGGGGCGTGGGCCTGGGCGGGCTGCGCTGCTTGGCCGTCGTGGGGCGGCTGGGCCGCGGGGCGGTCGAAGGAGATGCGAGCGTAGAGCTCATGGGAAAGGTCCAGTTCGGTTGTGCCAGCGAGCACGTGACCGAGGTGGACGAGAAGGAGGCCGACTCCCGCGCGGTAGCCGGCGTGGTCCCTGGCGATCAGCGCGACGGTGGCGCCCGCGAGGGCGATGAGCATGCCGGTGGAGCCGATGGCGGCGATGAGCGCGTTGGATGCAAATCCGACCGCGACGATGCCGAACAGCAGGAGGGCGTGCAAGGGAGGGGGTGCCATGGTGAACACTGGTGAACACACACACACACACACACACACACGCGCGCACACACACGCACCTGCCCCACATCACAGGAGCGAGCGCGGCCCACGACATCTCTAGCTGCAGCCGCATGAGCTCGTCGAGCGTGTACACTTGGAGGTCGTGGAACAGGAAGACGATGGAGATGCCGAGCTGCGTGTGTGTGTGTGTGTGTGTGTGTGTGTGTGTGTACACTTGGAGGTCGTGGAATAGGAAGACGATGGGACACCGAGCTGCGTGTGTGTGTGCATGTGTGTGTATGTGTGTGTGTGTGTATGTGCGTGTGTGTGTAGGTGTGTGTGTGTGCGGTCGATTTCACAGTCTACCGGACGCCCTTGTTGGCGTATTTTACACGTGTGCTTGCACACGCTAGAGAAAGGCCTCACGCTGTCAAAAGTAGAACTCTAGAGTTAGAGCGAGGGTGCATTGTCCCATTCAAGGGACACATTTCACCAACCTTGTGTCGCACGCCATAACTGCCACACGGAGTCCCATCGGACGAGGGGGATGACGTTAGAAAGTTGACGCTTCAGGCTACCTGCTGATGGCCTTGGATTTTTCAGATTCAAATCCTGGCGGTTACTGTGTGAGCTCAAGCTTTGAGGAACTTCGAAATTGGCGCCAAGTTTGTACAAGTTCGTGTGTGTAACAGTAACAGTAACATCGGCTTTCCAGCGAAGACTACCTTCTAGTTCTAGTACCACCGCCTAGACCCAAGTCCAGTTCTGGCCCTAACAATTACTTGTGAGGGGCGGTGGCCACCAGCCGGCTGCCTGCCAACGTGTAGTCCCAGAGCAAAAAGGAGAGCTATTGTGCGACGCCTCTAAAACAGGTCCTGACTGCTTCTAGGGGATAGGGGGTCAAGTGGCGCTTGCCAATCTACATGACCGCCGAGGTGGTGTGCAGCCACGCACCATAAACACGTCCAGCACGAGGTATATGATCGTCGACTTGTTGGCAGCGAGCATGCGTATCGCGTCCTGGGTCGTGCGCAGCAGCAGCATCTGGGCCTGCGGTGTGTGTGTGTGTGTGTGTGTGCGCGTGTGTGTGCGTGTGCGTGTGTGTGTGTGTGTGTGTCCTGGGGCGTGCGCAAAAAACTATAGACAGGAAACTTGGGACTTCGGACGACCCAAGGGAACAGCTCCTAGCTAGATCTAGAGCCTGGTGCAAGCAGTCCTTCGCCCCTCCTTTGGTCAAAGGCAGGTACCGTCTCGATCAAATTCCCAATAGTCTACGCGACAAACAACGCAATGTTGAAGGCCTCGTCCATCACCCCCACCCCCCTGTCTACAGTTCCCAGTGCCTTGTCAGGGAGAGGCGTACATAGAGAGAAAGAGACAAGAGACGGAGACAGAGAGACAGAGACCTAGAACTAGACCTAGACAGAGAGACAGAGAGAGAGAGACACATGCGCGAACCGTCTCGATCACGTTCCCAATCGTCTACACGACGACCAGCGCGATGTTCAAGGCCTCCTCCACCTCCTCCCTCTACCTCCACAGTTCCCAGCTGCCTTGTCAGGGAGAGGCGGGGAGACAGAGAGACAGAGACCTGGAACTAGACCTAGACAGAGAGACATAGACGCAGGCACACACGTACCGACTCGATCACACTCCCGATCGTCCACGCAACAAACGGCACGATGTTGAAGGCCTCTTCCACACACACACACACCTTCCCCGTCTACAGTTCCATACTGCCTTGTCAGGGAGAGGCGGAAAGAAAGAGACATAGAGACCTAGACCTAGACCTAGACAGAGAGAGAGAGAGAGAGAGACATGCACGTACCGTCTCGATCACGTTCCCGATCGTCTACACGACGACCAGCGCGATGTTCAAGACCTCCACCTCCTCCCTCTCCCTCTACAGTTCCCTGTCAGGCAGAGCGAGAGGCGGAGAGGCAGAGACCTAGACCTAGACAGAGATACATAGACACATGCACGCACCGTCTCGATCACATTCCCGATCGTCCATGCAACGAAGAGCGACACGTTGAAAACGGACTCCTTTGACTGGGAGTGCAGGGCGTACGAGGGGCCGTGCCACGACGGGAAGAGCGCGCCCGCGACCTGTGTGAAATTTTGTTGTTGTTGTTGTTGTTGTTGTTGGTGTTGTTGGTGGTGTTGTTGGTGTTTATGGTGGTGGTGGTGGTGGTTTTGTGCATCAGCGGGGCGAAGACGTGACGTACGCGAGGCCGTGCCACGAGGGGAAGAGCGCGCCCGCGACCTGTTTTTTTGTTTGCGCAAGGGGAGTTCCGAGCAGTGGGGACGTGTCAAGAGGGGAAGCGCAAGCCGGCAAACTTTCGCATTTGTGTGTGTGTGTGTGTGTCCCGACCCCCCCAAACCAAGGATACTATCCACTCGATTCAGGCGCTGGTCGGTCACCCGCTATTTGAAAGACATCCCAGTGCACGGACCCCTGACCCGTCAGACCTTGTTAATTGCCGGGGTGTACTGCTGTTAGTAGTACAGGCATTGCCGGTGCATGCAGACGGCCTCATGCAACGCTTGGTTGGTTGGTTGGTTGTGTGCGTGTGTGTGTGTCTGTGTGTTAAGGGAGGAGCAGTGTCTAGGGTTTAGGGTTGTACGCGGGGGCCGTGCCATGACGAGAAGAGCGCGCCCGCGACCTGTGCCGTGATTTTGTTGTTGTTGTTGTTGTTGTTGGTGGTGGTGGTGGTGCTGTTGCTGTTGGTGGAGTTGGATTTGTGCATCAGCGGGGAGGAGAAGTGGCGTACCAAGGGCCGTGCCACGAGGGGAAGAGCGGTCACGCGACCTGTATTTGTTTGGCCGTGTTGATTCCAGGCAGGTTCCAGGCAGGTTCCAGGCAGGTTTGGGTCAGGCGTCGTCTAGGTTTCGGGGGGAGAGAACAGCACGTCGCGCCACGCAGCGTGGAGATGGTGTATGGGGGGCGTGTCCCGAGGGGAAGAGTGGGCCCATGAACTGTGTGGCGCGTGATGTTGTTGTTGTTGTTGTTGTTGTTGTTACAAAGGAGTATCCACTGCCGCGGTTGTTTGTCTGTTTGTTTGTTTGCTTGTTTGTTTGTTTGTTTGTTTGTTTGTTTGTTTGTTTACTTGTTTGTGTGCTCTTCGATGGGTAGGTTGACCTGACGCGCATCAATGGCGTGCCCGGCGCGCCAATGTTTGGTCCATCGACCTGACGCGCATCATGTAGGTGACACACACACACACATGCACACACACACACACACACACGCACACACATACACACACACACACACACGCACACACATACACACACGCACACACACGTACACACACACACACATACACACATACACACACACGCACACACCTGGACGTAGAGCACCAGGAACACGATCATCGACATGAAACGCACGACCCAGTAACACACACACACACACCTGGACGTAGAGCACCAGGAACACGATCGTCGACATGACGCGCATGACCCAGTGGGCCCGCGGGGAGTTGAAGAATGCCTGCGTGCGTGCGGGGGGTAGGGTGTGACAGCTGCTGCATGGCATATGGATGCTTTCTGCAATTAGGGTTTCTGCATGACTGACACGCACAAATACATGCATGCACACACCTGCGAGCTGGACGTGTGCATGTGCTACAGCTTGACCCACACACCCACACACCCATGCATCCGCGTCACGCCGACAGCTTTCTGCACCACTGACCCGCACACGCACGCACGCACCTGTGAGCTTGACGTGTGCATGTGCCACAGCTTGACACACACATACACGCACCCACACGCACCCACACCCACGCACACATGCATCCGCGTCACGCCGACAGCTTTCCGCACCACTGACACGCACACACACACGCACGCACGCACACACCTGCGAGCTGGACGTGTGCATGCGCCACAGCTTACTCGTCGTGAGCATCGCCATACCCTCCTGACACATGCACAACCAACC
>VFSX01000425.1:15000-57680 GCA_016618255.1 Chlamydomonas sp. UWO 241
AGCGTGTGTATGTGGTTTTACAGATTTTACACGTGCGCGGAGGACCCCGGGGCGTGATTTAAGGCCTAGACTACACGTCTAGGGGGGCTCCACTAGGAGAGCCTGCAAGGCTACGCAGTATGTGTGAGCGTGTGTGTGTGTGCACGCATCACACATGTGTGTGCGTGTGTGCGTGGGGGGAGGGCCGGCGCAGCACAATGTCACTGAAATATTTTTTGGCATTGGTGCTTGCATCTCCTTCATACATGTATGTGTGTGTATTGAGGAGCACGCGTTCAGCGCCTCCTTTGTGACGGCGCTGTCGCGGATGTAGACCTGAGAGTGTGTGTGTGTGCGTGTGCGTGTGTGTGTGTGCGTGTGTGTGTGTGTGTGTTTATGTGTGTGCATTTGTGTGTGTTTGTGTGCGTGTGTGTTTGTGTGCGTTAGTGTGCGTGTGTGTGTGTGTGTGTTTGTGTGTGTGTGCTTGTGTGTGTGTGCGTGTGTGAACGCATCACGCATCTGTGTGTGTTTGGGGGGGGAGGGCGCAGCACGGTGTCACTGAAACGTTTCTCGGCGTTGGTGCTTGCAACTCCTTCATAAATATACGTATTTCGAGGATGTTGCAGCTACTGTTGTACTGTTACTTTTTGTATACGTGCGCGGGGGTAGCCCAGCACGACGTCACGCTATCGATACCCGGCAGTCCAATTGACGCGCGGACCCTCACGAAATAAGATATGTCCCTGCTGGAAATCCGATGCCGTTACTTGTTACTGCTTTAGTGTTCCAGTCAGTGATTCCCCTGCGAGCCGTATACCGCTCCGAGCCGGATTTCCCATTTCCCAGAAAACCACCCCACACTTGGTGGGTGAGGGCGTGGAGCGATGCGTTGAAAAGCTCTTGCCGAGAGCAGCACAACGGCATGCATTGCACGAATATCCGCTGTGTATTGAGCCTGGTATGAGCGGTCAAAGTTGCTGGAGCCGGCAAACAACTAATTACTAAAATCCTTCCCAGGGACCACTGGTTCCAGCTCCTGTTGACTGTTCCTGTTGCTGCTATCTAGAGCAGTAACCACTGATGGTTGATTTTACAGTCTGTGTGACACCGGTAACGATGTATTCGACCTGTGTCGGCGCTTAGCGCCCGACACCTGAACTCAGATTCAGGCTGAAACTGGCTGGCTACCTGGTAGGGGTGAGTGGCCACTACACTAAGATAGCGTTCCTGATTTTATCTGTGTGTAGCCCAGCAGCACCCTCTGCTGGAACAGCGCGAGTGACGAACTGTTACTGTTCCTGTTGTATTGTTTTACTGATGCTGTCTCAAGAAAGTATTGATCAACACTGTCTAACTGTAACTGTGTTGACCTGAGCATGGCCCAGCAGCACGCACTGCAGCTGCTGGAAGAGCGCGAGCGACAGAAGCCGATGCCATTCCAGTGATTCCCCTGCGAGCCGTATACCGCTCCGAGCCGGATATCCCATTCCCCAGAAAACCACCACACACTCAGTGGGAGAGGGCGTGGAGCGGTGCGTTGGAAAGCTCATGCCGAGAGCAGCCCAGCAGCATGCGTTGCATGAATACCCGCTGTGTATTGTGCCTGGTATGAGCGGTAAAAGTTGCTAGGGCCGGCAAAAAAATAATTACTAAAATCCTTCCCAGGGACCACTGGCTGCCATTCCCGTTCCTGTTTCATTGTTACTGTTTGACTGTTTCAAAACAGTGGTGATACATGCCAGATAAATGCAGTTAAAAAACACTGTTACTTTTTTACCTGCGCGTGGCCCAGCAGCACCCCCTGCAGCTGCTGGAAGAGCGCGACCGACAAACGGTAACTGTTCTTTTGATACTGTCCTAAGACAAGTGTCAAAATAACTGTTGTTTTACTGTAACTGTGTTGACCGGTGCATGGCCCAGCAGCACGCCCTCTGCAGCTGCTGGAACAGCGCCAGCAACAAACAGTTGCTGTTTCTGCTCTAATGATGCTGTCCTACGACAGTACCAGTAAGACTGCTGAACTGGTCCTGTGCTTACCTGTGCGTGGCCCAGCAGAAAGCCCTGCAGCTGCTGGAAGGACGCGGGCGACGAAAGCCGATACTGTAACCGTTTCAACCAGTTTTGTAACCGTTTACTGTTACTGCTGTACGTACTGTCGCTGTTACTGTTGTGCTGCAGTTCCCGAGTCAGTATCAACACAGTATTGATCAATACTGGTTTACTGCTGTTTTTTTGATACTGTCCTAGGTATGAGGTAAGACAGTGTCAAAAAACTGTTGTTTTACTGTATCTGTGTTGACCTGTGCATGGCCCAGCAGCACGCCCAGCAGCTGCTCTAATGATGCTGTCCTACAACAGTACCAGTAAGACTGCTAAACTGGTCCTGTGCTTACCTGTGCGTGGCCCAGCAGCACGCCCTGCAGCTGCTGGAACAGCGCGAGCGACTCGGTGAGTGCGACAGTGGACTGCGCCTGGACGCGGTCGGCGATCTGCAACAGTGTGTGTGTGTGTGTGTGTGCGTGTGTCTCTCTCTATGTACCAATCTCTCTCTGCACGCACATGTATGTGCGTGTGTGTGTGAGTGTGTGTGTGTGTGTGTGTGTGTGTGTGTGTGTGTGTGAATAACGGGCCAGATTACCACCCACCCACCCACCTCGAGCCGGATCACGCGCATGATCGCCGCGACGACGCCGAAGCTCCGAGATTCTGCAACCCTTGCAGAAAGGCAGCGCGCGCCACGNCCACCGCCTAGACCCAAGTCCAGTTCTGGCCCTAACAATTACTTGTGAGGGGCGGTACGAGTGCCACTAGTTTCGCCTAGCTGCTGAATCAGTAGCTTAAGAAAATAGTGTCGGGAGGAGGCTGGAGGCCGGCCTTGCTGCCGAGCCACATCCATTGTGCAGTCAAAAGTTGTGCGAGGAAGACGAGAAGCCGGCATGCGCATCACATGGCCTAGCCACTGCATTGATCGCTTTGCCAGAAGGCTCTCAATTGGCTCAGTGTCGCACGCCTGCCGACCGTGTCCGAATCTGTGCCGGTCGACCAGGGAGGGCCACTAGTTTCGCCTAGCTGCTGAATCAGTAGCTTAAGAAAATAGTGTCGGGAGGAGGCTGGAGGCCGGCCTTGCTGCCGAGCCACATCCATTGTGCAGTCAAAAGTTGTGCGAGTAAACCCGCATCTAGACTGCACTTGCATCTTCTTGCTGGCCCAAATCTTATCAAAAGACGCAAACACGCCCAGCGCGCGACCGACACGCACGCCGATCTCCTTTTCCACACCACCACTCTGGGTTATCCAACTCCCTAGATACTTAATGCAGAGACGGTCTTCACTTCACCACCAGTCAGCGCAAACGTGGGCAGATCCGCGTCAAAATCTGCTGGCAAAATCATCACTTCTGTCTTGGCGGCGTTGATTTGCATGCCAAAGCTAGTGGACACTATCTTCTTGCTGGTCAGAATAAGCGCCAACTGAGCTGGGTCATGCGAGAACAAACATAAATCGTCGGCATACATCAGCATTACTATGCGCTCAACCGACGACGACAACACAGAGCCCTTAATGCAGAGACGGTCTGACACGCCAGCCCCCTCTGGCATCATGTCTAGCGCCTTTTTCACTATGTGGTCAATGATGATGGATGTTACAGTCAGGGACACCTCTAAAGGCGTATAAGACCGTGCTCGGCGCGTATGGCCCGAGCACCTTACTGAGATGGCTGGCTGTGAGTGGTAGGGAACCCCAACTCTGTAAAGAGCGTGGGCGCACCCCTAGGTCCCCTACCGCAGCGACAGCAAACGCTTGTTGAAGAACGCGTCCCGACTGACACGCCAGCCCCCTCTGTAAATCGCAATCGCCAAATAGGTGTGTTCCTTGAATTTATACTATGTGACTGCGCAGGCCGCAGGTGCGCCTTATGCTAGTCCCCGCCGCCGCCGTGCCCGCAGCAATCTGCATGCAGGCTCCCTTCCAGCAGCCGCAGGCTCCGCAACAATAGCTCCAGTAGCTCCGCTCCAATTGCATCGTCAACTCCCCAATGAATCAACGCTGTGCTGGCGCGAGGCCCGGCCCCTGTGCTGTGCTGGCGCGAGGCCCGGCCCGCACCCTCCGCTGTGCTTTCCTTGAATTTATACTATGTGACTGCGCAGGCCGCAGGTGCGCCTTATGCTAGTCCCCGCCGCCGCCGTGCCCGCAGCAATCTGCATGCAGGCTCCCTTCCAGCAGCCGCAGGCTCCGCTGTGCTGGCGCGAGGCCCGGCCCCTGTGCTGTGCTGGCGCGAGGCCCGGCCCGCACCCTGTGCTGTTCTGGCGCGAGGCCCAACCCGCACCCTCCGCTGTGCTGGCGCGAGGCCCGGCCCCTGTGTTGTGCTGGCGCGAGGCCCAGCCCCTGTGCTGTGCTGGCGCGAGGCCCGGCCCGCACCCTGTGTTGTGCTGGCGCGAGGCCCGGCCCGCACCCTCCGCTGTGCTGGCGCGAGGCCCGGCCCCTGTGCTGTGCTGGCGCGAGGCCCGGCCCGCACCCTCCACCCTCCACCCTCCACCCTCAATAAAAACATTGAACAACACAGGAGCAATGACGCACCCCTGTCGCACACCAGACGACACGGGGAATTTGTGCCCGATTTTCCCAGCCAGCCGCACGGCAGCTGCGGTGTTGGTGTGAAGATCCTCCAACAGATCAATAATGTGCGGATGAACACTATATAATCTAAGGACTCTCCACAGTGCCGCACGGTTTATGCAATCGTAAGCTTTAGAATAGTCGACAAATGCCACAGCCATGCATTGTTTGTACTCGGCATGTGCCGCGCTCAGCGAGCGCAGAGTAAAAATTGCATCAACAGTGCCTCTGCTTTTTCTGAAACCACACTGAGCCTCATGCAACTGACCATCAACCTGCGTGGAGACGCGGTGCAGAAGTATGGATCAATAATGTGCGGATGAACACTATATAATCTAAGATCTCGCGGTAGTTACCAGGGGAGTCACGCGGACCCTTCCCCTTATATAACGGTGTGATAATAGCAGTTTTCCATTCCCTCGGGGCTCTCCCCGACCGCCATACGGTGATGATGACCCACCCACCCACACCCACACAAACCCACACCCACACCCACACCCACACACACCTCGAGCCGCATCACGCGCATGATCGCCGCGACGACGCTGATCGGCGACAGCTGGTTGCGCACGTGGTGGAGCAGCAGCCCCTGTGTGTGTGTGTATGGTAGTCGATTATAATTCTGACGGACAACTGTGTGTGTGGGGGGGGGGGGGGTAGTATATAGAATCTCTCTCTTTCTCTCTGTCTCTCTGTCTCTGTCTCTCTCTCTCTCTGTGAGTGTGTGTGTTGGCTGCTGATTGAGCAGATGGTGGATCAGCAGTCCGGTGGCCGTGTGTGTGTGTGTGTGTGTGCGTGTGGCCGACGTGACGAGCCGTGGCCGACGCGTTTGGAGAACACTTCAAACAACTCCACGACCTCACCTCAACCGTATGCCTTGCCACGCTGGACTCACACCTGGCCCATGCCCCCTCCCCTCCTCCCCCGCCGTTGATGCCTCCACCCTCACGGGGCGAGGTGGAGACCGCGATCAAAACCCTCAAAAACTCCGCCCCCGGTTACGACAACATCACCGCCCCGCTCATCAAGCACGGCGGCGACATTGTCACCGGAGCCCTCCACCGTCTCATCATCTCGTGTTGGAACACCAGAACCATCCCTACCGCGTGGAAGCAGGCGGACATCTGCCCCCTCTACAAGGGCGCATCATCCGGCCCGACCACAGCCGTCAAATCCTACCGCGGCATCTCCCTCCTTCCCGTCCCGGGCAAAGTCTACACCCACGTCCTCCTCACCCGCCTCGGACGACACCTGGATGACTACCTCTCCACCTACCAATTCGGCTTCCGGCCCGGCCGAGGCACCACCGCCTCCATCTTTACCCTACGCCGCCTCCAAGAGGGGTCTCACCTTGCCCAAGCCCCTCTTCACGTGGCCTACGTCGACCTCTCCAAGGCTTTTGACCGAGTCAACCACACCGCCCTCTGGCACACCCTCCTCCGTCGAGGCGTACACCCCGACCTCCTCTCCCGCCTCGAGAACCTCTACTCTGGTGCCACCGCCAGAGTCCGTGTAGGCGGCGCCTACTCTGCCTCCTTTCCCCTCGAAGCTGGAGTCAGGCAAGGCTGCCCCCTCTCCCCCCTCCTCTTCAACATCTTCATCGACACCGTCATCCGATCCCTGATAGCCCAGCTCCCCAACGCAGGCATCCAAATCGGCTACGTGGTGAACGGCACTCTCCACACACCCCTCCCACGCCACGGTTTCGACTCTACCCTACTCTACCCTACTCTACCCCCGACTCTACCCCACTCAGACGCCGGGATACTCGATGCCGAGATCTCACGCCGCATTGGCTCTGCCTGGTTTGCCTACAAACGCCTTACCCTACTGTTCTGGGACGCCCCTGAAGTCATCTCTGACTCTACTAAGATCCGTCTGTACAATGCCTATGTTGTTTCCGCACTCCTTTATGGATGCCAAGCACGGACACTGAACAAAGCCCACATCCACCGCCTCGAGGTTACTCACAACCGATTCCTACACCGCCTTAAGCGGATCCCCCACAACCTTTCCCCTTCCTCCCCTCACACCTCCACCATCGAGATGCACGCCAAGGACCCACCCACAGCGCCCATCATCGACACCATCAACAAACACCGAGCTGCGTTCATCGGTCCCCTCATCCGCCACCTCCCCCCCTCTCCATCTCCTCAGCCCCTCCACCACAAGCATGGACACTGAACAAAGCCCACATCCACCGCCTCGAGGTTACTCACAACCCTCCACACCCCATCTTCCCAACCACCGCCGCACTTTTCATGTGCCGTCGACCGGACGCGGATGGCCTCCACGCGGGAGGGGCCATCACGTCGTACCGGCAAAATGCAGGTGACATTTTTACATCCCAACGGTTTCGAGACGCCGTCAAGAATCGCTTTGACCAGTTCAAAAAGAGCGAGCCAAGTACGCCGCGTACCCAGAGCTCACGCGCATCCTCGACAACCGAGTCCCACCCGGATGGCTCACCCTAGCGAGATTTCCACAGCTGTGGGAGTCCATATGCGGCGATCTGATTAAGGCGGGATAGAGGTTGCGACCACCACACAGCCTCAGAGAGAGTGAGAGTGATCACAGTCAGTTTAGTCAGCGTACAACACAGCGTACTTAGATGCAGTGCCTCAGAGGCAGCCCCCCCGCAGCAGAGTGGCATTATATCCCCTCATGGCGACGAGTGGTCTCCCGCTATTGACAGACGCCCTTTCGCCGACCTCTGGAACGATATCGCCGTTATCTTTGTAACGATCTGGAATGGAATGGAATGTGTGTGTGGCCTTCTACCATCAACCCCACCCGCCTGGCTTCCCACCTGGCCCACACACCCACTGCCCCCCCTGCCCCTCCTGCCATCATACTTAGATGCAGTGCCTCAGAGGCAGCCCCCCCGCAGCAGAGTGGCATTATATCCCCTCATAGCGACGAGTGGTCTCCCGACCGCCCACGCCCACGCCGCCCCATCCCTTTCCCCCACACCTTCCGAGCCCTCACGAGACGAGATTGAGGCCGCCATCAAGGCACTCAAAAACACCTCCCCGGGCTCCGACGCCATCACCGCTCCCCTCATCAAGAGCGGCGGCCCTGCCGTCGCCTCCGCCCTCCTCGACATCATCCGCTCATGCTGGGACACCAACACCACTCCTACCTCGTGGAGACAAGCAGAGATCTGCCCCCTCTACAAGGGCGCATCCTCAGGCCCGACCACTCTCTCCTTTCCCCCACACCTTCCGAGCCCTCACGAGACGAGATTGAGGCCGCCATCAAGGCACTCAAAAACACCTCCCCGGGCTCCGACGCCATCACCGCTCCCCTCATCAAGAGCGGCGGCCCTGCCGTCGCCTCCGCCCTCCTCCGCCAGCTTTGCCCTACGCCGCCTCCAAGAGGAGTCCCACCGCGCTCACGCCCCCCTTCACGTGGCCTACGTTGACCTCTCGAAGGCGTTCGACCGTGTCAACCACCCCGCGCTCTGAGAAACCCTCCGCCACAGCGGAGTACCCCCTGACCTCCTCGACCACATCAAGAGCCTCTACTCTGATGCCACGGCCCGTGCCCGCGTCGGCGACGCACTCTCTGCCCCCTTCCCTCTGGAAACCGGTGTCAAGCAAGGCTGCCCCATCTCCCCCCTACTCTTCAACGCCACCGCGCTCACGCCCTCCTTCACGTGGCCTACGTTGACCTCTCGAAGGCGTTCGACCGTGTCAACCACCCCGCGCTCTGAGCTCCACACCCCCGAGTCCCGCAAAGACCACGACACCACCGTCCTCCCCCTCCTACTCTATGCCGACGACATCGCCCTGCTCTCCCTCTCCGGGGACGCCCTCCGCACCGTGCGCACCCTCCTCGACGGCACCTGCTCTGACCTCGCGCTTGAGATCAACTACAGCAAAACCGTTGCACAATCCCTCGGCCACCCGTCTGCCCACACCGCCCCCACCACCACCCCAATCGCCATCCCCTCCAACTCCTCCCCTACCCCCCACCTGGTCCACCACATCTCCAGCTTCAAATACCTCGGCAGCATCATGGCCTCACCCCCCACCTACCCCCCTTTCGACGACCCTGACCCCCCACCGCCCACCAACATCCTCGACGAAGAAATATCACGCCGGATCAGCTCCGCATGGTACGCCTTCACCCGCCTCAGCCCACGGTTTTGGAAATCAGATGAGATCACCCTCACCACCAAGATCAACCTGTACAGTGCCTTTGTTGTATCCGCCCTCTTGTACGGCTGCCAAACCTGGACGCTAAACAAAACTCACATCCACCGCCTCGAGGTAACCCACAACCGCTTTCTCCGCCGCCTGAAAGCCCCCTCTCGCCACACCTTGGAGCAAATCCACTGCCAAGCTACATGCCGCGCACCCTCCCACCACTCCTATCATCGTCACGATCAACAAACACCGATTGTTGTTAATTGGATCCCTCGTCCGCCGCCTCCCCACCTCCACTCTTTGTTGTATCCGCCCTCTTGTACGGCTGCCAAACCTGGACGCTAAACAAAACTCACATCCACCGCCTCGAGGTAACCCACAACCGCTTTCTCCGCCGCCTGAAAGCCCCCTCTCGCCACACCTTGGAGCAAATCCACTGCCAAGCTACATGCCGCGCACCCTCCCACCACTCCTATCATCGTCACGATCAACAAACACCGATTGTTGTTAATTGGATCCCTCGTCCGCCGCCTCCCCACCTCCACTCCTCCGCCCCCCACCCCTGCCAACCCCCCTCCCTCTCCCCCCTTGCCTCCCACGCCTCCTCCGATCCCTCCCACGCCCCCTCCGATCCCTCCCAACCCCGCTCCCTCTCCCCTCTTGCCTCCCACGCCCCCTCCGATCCCTCCCACGCCTCCTCCGATCCCCCCCGCCCGCCGAACCCATGTTCCCAGCCACCGCCGCCCTCTTCATGCACCGACGACCAGACGTGATACCCTACCAAGGTGGGGTCATCACCTCCTACCGTGAGAATGTCCAAGACATTTTCGACTCCTACGTGTTCAAGACTGCCGTCACAACGCAGTTTGACAAGGCCAAGAAGGAGTACGCCGAGTCCCCACCGGAGTCCAGCTGAAGACCGTCCCCGAGCTTGCTGTGATACTAGCCCGCAGGCGGCCTCCCGGGTAGCTCACCCTCGCGAGGTTCCCACGCCTGTGGAATGGTATTTGCAGAGAGATGGCAGCCAATGCGGGAGCAGCCAGCCAACAAAGTAGATAATGATGATGATGGTGGTCACAGTCAGAAAGCCTTCAGTCAGCAAGCCTTTAGTTAGATGCCAGTGCCTCAGAGGCAACCCCCCGACCCCCCAAAACCAAGGATACTATCCACTCGATTCAGGCGCTGGTCGGTCACCCGCTATTCGAAAGACATCCCAGTGCACGGGTCAGACCTCGTAACAATTGCCGGGGTGTACTGCTGTTAGTAGTACAGGCATTGCCAGTGCATGCGGACGGCCTCATGTAACGCTTGGTTGGTTGGTTGGTTGTGTGTGGCCTCTTGTGCATGTTGGCGCTGATGGGGTGGTTGCGCACGTGGTGGAGCAGCAGGCCCTGTGAACATGTGTGTGTGTGCATGTGTGTGTGTGTGTGCGTGTGTGTGTGTGTGTGTGAGGGCGTGTGTGAGAGGGCGTGTACATGGTCGATTTTACAGTTCATCGGAAGCCTGTGTTGGTAAAGTTAACCTGTGTGTGTGTGTGCGTGTGTGTGTGTGTGTGTGTGTGTGTGACTGGCTGCTGGTTAAGCAGGTGGCGGATGGGCAGGCCAGGCGTGTGTGTAGGAGGGCATGTGTGTGTGTGTGTGTGGTCGATTTTACAGTCCGTGTGTGTGTGTGTGTGTGTGTGTGTGCATGCGCGTGCATGCACGTGTGTGTGTGCGTGCGTGCGTGTGAGCATGCGTGCCTGTGTGCATGCGTGCCTGCGTATGCGTGTGTGCGCAAAGCAGGAAGGCATGCCCCCCCACCCACCTGGAAGCCGCTACTACACCTGTCACCAGTGATTTTGTTTTGGGCTCCTGGGAGCCACTGGGAGCCATTTGGCTACTGACGATCCCATCAGATACAGCTCAACCAACCAAGTTGTTTGATGGTCTGACGATCCCATCAGATAGACCTTGTCAAGAGCTTGAAAACCACATATATTTATTTGATGGTCAACGGGCAAGGCTACGGCAGCGGTCAAGGCGGTCAACGGGACGTTGGTCCGCGCGCCGGCTCCCAGAAAAAAAAGAAAAAAAAAAACTGGAAAAAATCACTGCCTGTCACCCTTCCTCTGGCTCTTCAACCCTTCACCCTTCTGGCACCCTCAACCCTTCTCCTGGCACCTAAACCCTGCTAAAATCCCTTGTGTCACCACACCTGACAGCCTCCCCCGTAGATCGCTGGAACGTCCTCAAAGTGGTTGATGAGGAAGCGGAGGGACATGTAGCCCACGGAGCAGTGCGCCTGCCAATACGGGGGGGGGGGGGGGGATGAGGTTATGAGGAGGGTGACACGGGGTGAGGGTGCTCCTTCTCGGACTTAGGTCTGGGGTCTCAGATGTCAGGATTCCTGCGGGGGTTTTACCACATTTTTCTTTGCATGGCACAAGAGCTGTGGTTGGTCGATTGGGACATGGAGCGGTCAGCGGACATGTTGCAGTTCTGGCCATCTGACGGTGGTCTTAGATTGGTCACATTTAAATCCAGGCGGTTACAGTGGGCGCGGAAATTTTAATTCCTTTCGCAAAATCACAAAATCTGGGGTCTTAGACGTGAAGATTCCTGATGCCTGGGGGTGAGTTAGGACACCAGGACCCGACCTTGCGCACCAGCAGGCACAGGATCTCCAGCTGCCGTGCCTGGTCCAAAGTAAGAGAGAGAGAGAGAGAAGCAGAGAGGGGGAGAGAGAGGAAGAGAGGAGGAGAGAGAGAGAGTCAAACAGACAGGCAGACATAGCACGGGAGAATTCGTTTATCAAGAATTTCACACCCGCCTACCTTGTGCACTAGCAGACACAGGATCTCCAGCTGCCGCTGATTGTACAGAGTAAGAGAGAGATACACAGAGAGTGCAAGAGAAAGCGACAGACAGGCAGAGAACAGGACCAGTCTACCTTGTGCACAAGCAGGCACAGGATCTCCAGCTGTCGCGCCTGTACGAGATGTCAACGCTCCAGCCGCCATGCATTGAACAGGCAGACATAGCACGGGAGAATTCGTTTATCAAGAATTTCACACCCGCCTACCTTGTGCACTAGCAGACACAGGATCTCCAGCTGAGAGAGAGAGAGAGGAGAGAGAGAGAGGGGAGAGAGAGAGAGGGGAGAGAGAGAGAGATAGAACAAGAGAGAGACCGACAACGGGAGCTAGCTCGTAGCCTAACTACAACCCCGTACAAACCTTGTGCACGAGCAGACACAGGATCTCCAGCTGCCGCGCGCACGCCGCCTGGTACGGGATGTCAGTCAACGCTCCAGCCGCCATGCGTTGCACGAAAGGAAAGAGATAGAGAGGGAGGGAGGGAGAGACAGAAAGAGAGAGAGAGGAGAGAGAGAAAGAGAGAGAGACCGACAAAGGGAGCTAGCTCGTAGCCTAACTAGGGCCCCGTACCAACCTTGTGCACGAGCAGACACAGGATCTCCAGCTGTCGCGCATTGTACAAAGTAAGACAGAGAGACAGACAAGACAGAGAACGGGATCAGCCTACCTTGTGCACGAGCAGACACAGGATCTCGAGCTGCCGCGCTTGGTACGGGATGTCAGTCAGCAGCGCCTCCTTCTCCGACTCTGGCAGCACGCTCACGTCGTGGTTGGCGAGGTGGGAGACGTGGGGAGGCTGGGAGAGATCGACCTCGATGAGAGCGCGCAGCTCCATCAGGCGGTTGCGGCGCACAGCCTGCATTTTTTTTGTTCGTTTTCAGTTTTTTAGAAAGGGAGAGGGAGAGGTAGGGGAATGGGTGAGAGGTGGGGCGTGGCTGGGAGAGGTCGACCTCGATGAGGGCGTGCAGCTCCATGAGGCGGTTGCGGCGCACGGCCTTCGTAAGAGAGGAGGCGGCAGTTTTTCATAACAACTTGTTTGTTTGTAGCCCTAAAACCCTAAACCCTAAAACTGTTTTTGAGAGGGTTGAAATAAGTGGGTGTGGGGAGACGTGGGGAGGCTGAGAGAGGTCGTCCTCGATGAGGGCACGCACACATTGGGCGCGCACACACTGAGAGAGACAAAGCGCGCGAGAGAGAGACACACACACACACCAACCTTGATGACCCTAAACATCCACTCTGCGTAGTCAAACGTTTTGCCGCCATTGGACGCCGGCTCTCCATCTACTACCGACAGAGAGAGAGAGAGAGAGAGAGAGAGAGAGTGAGAGACACACACACACCTTCTCTCTGTCTACACACACACACATGCAGGGAGAGACAGAGACAGAGAGACAGAGAGACAGAGAGATAGAGAGACAGAGACTAAGAGACAGAGAGACAGAGAGACAGAGAGAGACAAATGCACACACACCTTGATGACCCTGAACATCCACTCTGCGTAGTCAAACGTGTAGCCGCCATTGGACGCCGGCTCTCCATCTACCACCGACAGAGAGAAGTGTACTAGAGTACCGCCACAGCTCATGGCCGACACACACACACACAGGGAGAGAGATCCACGCACGCACCTTGATGACCCTAAACATCCACTCTGCGTAGTCAAACGTATAGCCGCCATTGGACGCCGGCTCTCCACCCAAAGAGTCGCCCCCGGTCGATGAGCGCCAGATCGGGGAGCCGCCTGTGTGTTAACAACAAGGGTTTAGGGTTTAGGGCTTAGGGTTTAGGGTTTAGGGTTTTAGGTTTTAGGGCTTAGGGTTTAGGGTTAGGGTTTTAGGGTTTAGGGTTTGCAATCACATGCCGGCGGTCACAATCATCCCCCAAGTTCCAGCAGGAACAATCGAAGCAGGGGACCTAACAGAAGCCAATACGGGGGGGGGGGTCGCTATGGCAGCGCCACACACAAGCGGCGGCGGGCGCCAAGCGAGCAGCACCTCAGCCAGGCAGCACACTGTGTGCACGTTTTGGGGCTGCAGTCTTAGTCAATGACCCCTCCGTTGCTCGAGAACAACGTTTATTTTACCCCAATTTCGTTCGCATGGCAAGAGAGCTGTGGTTGGTTGATTGGGACTGTGGAGCGGTCGGTGGACAGGTTGCTGTTCTGGCTATCTGACGGTGGTCTAAGATTGCTCGAATTCAAATCCAGGCGATTACAATGGGATAAATGTTGATTTTTCGGGGCGACAGTTGAAGGCCGTTGAAGGCCTGAAATTGGGGGTTCCATCGTTTTTTTCCAAGGGTTGCATGTCGCCCCCGTCGACGAGTGGCGTCCGTGGGGACGACATGGATCCCTGAAGAAAAAAACGATGTATGAAAACGCAAAGGGGTTAAACAAATCGGGTTGTTCAAAGGACCCAAAGGAATGCGATTGGGGTTATATAAAAACGGTTTTAGGGCTCCATGTCGCCCCCGGGCGATGAGCGCCAGAAAATGGCGCCGACTGTGATTGTGATTTCATAAGCGGATGAGTCGTTTTTGCTTGGTCGTCGGGAGGGGGGAGGGGGGGCTGGAGTTGACTGCCTGTGCTATGCTGTGCTCATGCCCCGACCCACTAGGCCCCCACCAACAGCAGTCGGGCACCTGTCTGTGGTGCTCAGGCGCTCTGTATGCGCCGAGCAAGGTCGAACGCGCTGCCTGCTGGGTGCGTCACGCACGACTGCACAATCCATCGCCATCAGACTCCCAGCTGTGCTCTGAATGGTTAAGGGTTTAGGGGCTGTTTTTTTTTTACCGTTTGTCGACTCCCGTGCGCCAAGCATCCAGCTGCCTGACTTTTGCCCCTCGGGGACCTGGTCCATGGAGGTGATGGGAGTGTAGCCGCCGGCGTGGCTCTGGCGCTGCACGTGTTTGCAGCAGCAGCAGCAGTAGCAGTCAGTAGTCAGCAGGGGGCAGCAGCAGCAGCAGGCAGCAGGCAGCAGCGGCAGCAGCAGCAGGGGCAGCGGCAGCAGCAGCAGTAGAAGCAGTGACAGCAGTAGAAGCAGCGACAGCAGCAGCAGCAGCAGTAGAAGCAGCGACAGCAGCAGCAGGCAGCAGTAGAAGCAGCGACAGCAGTAGAAGCAGCGACAGCAGCAGCAGCAGCAGTAGAAGCAGCGACAGCAGCAGCAGTAGTACAAGCAGCAGGCAGCAGCAGCGACAGCAGCAGCAGCAGCAGCAGCAGCAGTAGAAGCAGCAACAGCAGCAGCGGCAGCAGCAGCAGTAGAAGCAGCGAAAGCAGCAGCAGCAGCAGCAGCGACAGCAGCAGCAGCAGCAGGCAGCAGCAGCAGCAGCAGCCACACAACCCCTAACCAGTCCAACACGCACCGGCGCAGCAGCAGCAGTGCCCTGTGCGAACTTGACAGACGCCTGCAGCAGTCCCGGGTGCACGTGGTGCGCGGCCGGGAAGGACCTTGGGGGAGTGATATCGACGGGCTTGAAGGCGATGACAAAGCCTGAGGTGTGTGGCATGTGTGTGGCATGTGTGTGTGGGGAGAGGGGGGGCGACAGCAGCAGCAGCAGCAGGCAGCAGCAGCAGCAGCAGCCACACAACCCCTAATGTGTGTGTGAGTGTAGGTGTGTGTGTGTGTGTGTGTGTGTGTGTGAGTGCATGTGTGCGTGCGTGTGTGCGGGTGCGCGTGGTGCGCGGCAGGGAAGGACCGTGGGGGAGTGACGTCGACCGGCTCGAAGGCGATGACGAAGCCTGAGGGGTTTGACATGTGTGTGGGGGGGGGGCGTGCGTGTGCGTGTGCGTGTGCATGTGTGTGTGTGTGTGTGTGTGAGCGAGTGTGTGCATGTGTGTGTAGGGGTGCGCGGCAGGGAAAGACCTTGGGGGAGTGACATCGGCCAGCTTAAAGGCGATGACAAAGCCTGAGGGGTGCGGCAATTTGGAAGTTGTGGTTGGATGTGGCTGCTTGTTTGGTTGCAGTTGGTTGTGCATGTGCGCGCGTGTGCTTGTGTGTGTGTGTGTGTGTGTGTGTGTGTGTGTGTGTGTGTGTGTGCGCGCGCAGGCGCGCATGGGGGGCGCACCGGTTGCAGACGTGAACTGGGCTTGACCACGATGACAAAACCCAAGGACCCGGGGTAGGGCGCCATAGGGCGTGGCACGAGAAAGTTGGGGCGAGTGGTGTGCACACATATGCGCACACGAGACGCGCTCTGCATACATGCACAGCCGACCCCCCCCCCTCCACCACACACACGCACCAGTGTCCTTGATGTCTGCCAGGCCACGAGCTTTGGACCCAGACGCGCCTCTGTGACGCAACAGCCGCCCCCCCCCTCTTCTCAACCACACACACGCACAGCAACAGCAACAGCAACAGCTGCCGCCCCCCCCTCTCCACCACACACACGCACCCGTGTCCATGATGTCTGCCAGCCCACGAGCTTTGGATCCAGACGCGCCTCTGTGACGCAACAGCCGCCCCCCCCTCTCCACCACACCCACGCACAGCAACAGCAACAGCAACACAGGCCACGAGCTTTGGACCCAGACGCGCCTCTGTGACGCAACCGCACCCGTGTCCATGATGTCTACCAGCCCACGGGCTTTGGACCCAGACGCGCCTCTGTGAAGCAGCACACACCCCCCCTCTCCATCACACATACGTACAGCAACAGCAACAGCACACGAGCTTTGGATCCAGACGCGCCTCTGTGACGCAACAGCCGCCCCCCCCTCTCCACCACACCCACGCACAGCAACAGCAACAGCAACAGCAACAGCTGCCGCAACAGCAACAGCAACAGCAACAGCTGCCGCCCACCCCCCTCCACCACACATACGCACCCGTGTCCATGATGTCTGCCAGCCCAGGGCCCCCCAGCACCAGCTGCCGTCCGATGCTGTAAACGCTGTCAGACTTGAACGCGCGAAGCGTCTGGCGCTGCACAGCATCGATCTGGATGGTGGTTTAGCAGGGGGGCACGGGGAGGGTGTGTGTGTGTGTGTGTGTGCATATTTGTGTGCGTGCGCGTGTGCGGGGGCACCCTAGAAAAGGGGCTGGCAGCTGCCAAAGCCTCTCTGTTCAAAAACTGTGCCACGACGGTATATAGGTATCCCTTCCCCACCTTTCCCATCGTGAGGGACGTGAGCCACTCGGGCGATTCAAAGTCGCACTGGACCTCGACCTCCTCCCCCCTCACGACTCCCTCTGTCTTTCTCTCTTGCTCTCTCTCTCTCCCCAGCGTGCTCTCTCCTATCGTCTCCTTCCCTCTCCCGTGCTCTCTCTGTCTCTCTCCTCTTACTTCCCTCTCCCCCTCTTTCTCTCTCCATCTTCTCCTCTCTCTTATCTCCTCCTCTCTCTCTCTCTCCCTGCCTCTCAGATCTCCACCTTTCCCATCGTGAGGAACGTGAGCCACTCAGGCGTATCAAAGTCCTACTGGACCTCGACCTCTCCCCTGACAGCTCCCTCTCTCTTTCTCTCTTGCCCTCTCTCCATATCGCACTCTCTCCGTCTCCTTCCCTCTCCCTTGCTCTCTCTGTCTCTCTCCTCTCCTCTTCCCTCTCCCCCTCTTTCTCTGCTCTCTCTCTCTCCATCTTCTTCTCTCTCCCGTATCTCCCCCTCTCTCTCTCTCTCCCTGCCCCCAAATTCTCCACCTTTCCCATCGTAAGGAACGTGAGCCACTCGGGCGTATCAAAGTCCCACTTGACTTTGACCTCAATCGGCATCAGGAGCGGGTCGCGCAGCTTGTTGAAGAGCGCGCGCAGCCAGCGGGGCTCCTGCATGAGGCTGCAGCGTGGAAACACAGCATGGGGGCCAGGTTCAGTGATTAGGGTTGAGGGTGTTGGGGCAGGGCAGGGCGTGTGTGCTTGTTGAAGAGCGCGCGCAGCCAGCGGGGCTTCTGCATGAGGCTGCAGCGTGGAAACACAGCAGGGGGGGGGGGGGGTGCCGAGAGGGGACAGGGCAGGGTGTACGTGTGCATCAGGAGCGGGTCGCGCAGCTGGTTGAAGAGCGCACGCACCCAGCGGGGCTCCTGCATGAGGCTGCGATTGAGGAGCAGGAGGAAGGAGGAGGATGGATGGCACGGTCAGAGATGACCTGTACAGATGTGTACAACCGCGCTCGGCGCATAGCAATTCATGTTTAGGCTTTAATAGCAGGGCGGGTCGCGCAGCTTGTTGAAGAGCGCGCGCAGCCAGCGGGGCTCCTGCATGAGGCTGCAGCATGGAGACACAGCACGAGGGGCAGGTTCCAGAGCTTGGCAGCAGGATGTACACGCGCGTGGGGCGGTGGAGGGCTGATCGTCACAAATCACACTTGTGTGATGTGCAGCAGTATGTCCACATCACACATCACACGTCACAGATCGCTACACGTCACACATCAAGCATCACACATCTCTCCCGACGATGCAGCAGGATGCACACATCACACGTCACACCTGGGCAGCAGGATGTACACGCGCGTGGGGCGGTGGAATGCTGACCGCCTTCTACTGCTGCACATAACACATGTGTGATGTGCAGCAGTATGTACACATCACACAGTACACGTCACACATTGAGCATCACAAATCGCTCCCATCTATGCAGCAGGATGTACACAGCAAAAATTAAACACGTCACACATCACACCAGGGCAGCAGGATGTACACGTACGCGCGTGGAGCGGTGGAATCTGATCGTCACACATCACAAATTGCTCCCCCATCCATGCAGCGGGATGTACACGTCAGACATCACACCTTGGCAGCAGGATGTACACATCACACGTTACACGTCACACACCTTGGCAGCAGGATGTACACGCGCGTAGGGCGGTGGAAGCTGACCGTCATAAAGTCCGGCCGGTTGTTGGACCAGTGCTCCTTGCGCACGGGCAGGAAGCGGCACCCCGCGGGGAAGCCTGGCGGGAAGGGGCCGCGGACAACGGACTTGCCGCCGTTGTGAACGAGTGCACCTGTGTGTGTTTGCGGTGGTGTGTGGAGGTGGGGGGCATTTCCATTATGTCAAGTGGCAGTGCTGGCCTATGTCTGTTGTGACCAGTGGTCATTGCGGAGTGGCAGTGGCAGTGACAGCGGGGGGGGAGCCTGGCGGAAACAGGCCGCGGAAGACGGACGTGCAACCGTTGTGAACGAGTGCACCTGTGTGTGTGTTTGCGGTGGGGTGTGTGTAGGTGGGGGGGGGCGTTGTTAAAATGTCACTGGCCTATGTCTGTTGCTGGACCAGTGGTTATTGCAGAGTGGCAGTGGTAGCGGCACCCCGGGGGGGGGAGCCTGGTGGGAAGGGGCCGCGGGAGGCGGACTTGTGACCGTAGTGCACGAGTGCACCTGTGCGTGTGTGTGTGTGTGTGCATCTGAGTGTGTGTTTGCGTGTGTGTGTGTGTTTTCCTAACCGTTAACCCCAAAGCCCAGGACCCCGCAGGCCTGCCGTGTCTGTGCGCCTGCGGGGGACCCACGGGGGGGGGGGGGGGCATGGATGAGAAAGCGTCTCCAAAGAGGGCACGCCACCCATCCGGCTTCTGCGGCTCGCAGTGATTTCCGTTTCGGCTCTACACAGTCATTCGGCTGTATTCCGGCTGTACTTTGACCTTGCACAAAGCAGAACCCATGCAGAGGATTGTGAGTCTGGCAAGCCCGCCAGACAGAGCACGCCAACAGCTTTCAAATGACCTATGTATAGGGACAACCGGTCAACGGGAGGTCAACGGTCAACGCAGTCAAAGCAAAATCTGGCTGTGGGATAATTAATTAAAACTCCTGCATAGGAAATCACTGGCGGCTCGGCTCACACGCACACGCACTGCATGTCCAGAGACTCGGTGCGCAAGCACAAGTCTAACACGCCATCAAAGGCGTCGGACAGACTATAATTTCGATCACGCACACGCACACGCTGCGGGGGCTGTGTCTCCGGCTCCAATGCATCCCTCCAGCTCAAATGCATCCCTCCAGCTCAAATGCATCGGCTTCTTCTGCTACTGTGCTTTGATGAGGATGATGCCAAGGAGGCCGTATGCCACCTGGAAATACGACGCCCGCGCACACACGACGGCGTGCACGCACGCTCGCACGCGCACACGCACGTGCACACGCACACGCACACGTACACGCACGCGTACACGCACACGTGCACGCGCACGCACACGCACACGCACACGCACACGCACACGCACACGCACACGCACACGCACACGCACACGCACACGCACACGCAGACTTCTTCGGCTACTGTGCTGCACACGCACACGCACACGCACACGCACACGCACACACCACGCACACGCACACGCACACGCACACGCACACGCACACGCACACGCACACGCACACGCACACGCACACACGTACACGCACACGCACACGCACACGCACACGCACACGCACACGCACACGTATCTACACACACACACGCACACACGCACACACACACTCGCGCACGCACCAGGACGCAGCTCCGGCAGCTCCGCCGGGAACACTGTGTCCAGCTCATCCTGATCATTGCGGATGTCAATGAACACATCCACGTGCACACACACACACACACATGCATGCACACGCACACGCACATGCACACGCACACGCACACACACACACACACACACACGCACACACATGCACACACACGCACACGCACACACACACACACGCGCGCACGTACGCACCAGGACGCAGCTCCGGCAGCTCCGCCGGGAACACTGTGTCCAGCTCGTCCTGATCACTGCGGATGTCAATGTGCCACACGCCACTCGTCCCGACGTCGCCGGTGAGGGGGATAGCGGTGGTGCCTCTGGGGAACACCTGTCAGTTGGGGGGGCTTGTGTGTGTGTGTGCATGTGTGTGCATGTGTGCGTGTGCGTGTGCGTGTTGTATGTATGCATGGGCATGTGCGTTGACTCCTGGCATGGTAACTGGCATGCCACATTTTCACTGGGAGTGTACTCCATGGTACCTGTTGCGCACGCCCGCCCCCCACCATGCATGGTGCAGCATGCAACTAATCCTCCCCTTACCCTGCCTTACCTTGCATACCCAAAGTGCTGTGTACTTGGATGCCAGGCGGTACTCCCTGTCGTCCATGTCCTCCATGTCCGCTGACTCATCCTGGGAAGCCATGGGGCCCCAAGAGCGCTTTTGGTGTTGCCAGATATCACCACTACTTTCTATCACCCACACAGTGCAACTGTGAAATTCATAGTAGACGCGAGTCGCCTGTAGCGCTTAGCGATGGGTTGTGTGTGGGGTCCGGTTGCGGGTTTGGGGGTGATCTCGTTGCAGGCAGTGGTTTATCCTGGCGGTGTTCTCGTTGGAAGCAGTGGTATATCCTTACCAATCTCTTGCAGGTCAATCTCCTTGCAAGATACAACATCAGAACTTACCAGGCAAGCATACAACAGTCTACGGGCCAAGCATTCACCATGTCCACGGCCCTCTTCCCAGAGGCCTACCCGGTCGAGTCGGCTTCCACGGCAAAGCCTCTCACGATTGCGCTGACTGGCGCAACGGGCTTCGTTGCTGGCTCAATCCTGCAGCGTCTTCTGGCACTTGGCCACACCGTGCACGGCACTTGCCGCGACCCTGCCAAGGCTAAGGCGCTTATGGTATGCAACGACAAGGGGCTGGGACGAACTGTGGGGGGGATCTGCCAGTCGCCTGGTACATTGAACGGTGTATGGCCCACCATGAAAGAGGGGGACCATAGAGGGGGACCATAGAGGGGGCCCCGTTTGCTACAGAAACGCGTCGCGTCGCGTTTGCTTCCTATACCCGCCTGACTCCTATACACAAGCCACCCGCCCGCACAAACACACGCACGCGTGCGCACACACACGCAGGAGCTGCCGGGCGCGTCCGTCCGCCTCAAGCTCTTCGCCGCAGACTTGACCACGCCGGGCGCGTATGACGAGGCGTTCCAGGGCTGCGATGCCGTCGTGCACTGCGCGAGCCCGTGAGTGACTGTAGCTCGCTGGCTGGCCTAGCTGGCTCTCTGTGCGCTTGCGTGCGCTCTCCGGCCGCTTGCACACACAAACACCCCCAAGCTCAGATTGGTGCTGGCAAAAACATGGCCAGCGCACACACGCACACTCACACACACACACACACACACACACACACACGTGTAACACGCGCGCGTGCGTGTCCGTCTCCGCGTTTGGGGGAGGGCTTTCTGGTCCCTTTGGCCCTTCCCAGGCTAGCATGTCAGAAAAGAGCATGGTTTGGTGCCAGAAAGGGGGGGTTTACTCTGTAGTGTGGCTGGGTGTCACTTTGGGGTGTTTTGAGGTTCAAAAATGACCTCCTCGCGGGCAGGAGCCCAACCTGCTGTTTTGCATGCGTGTTATATATATTATAGTGAGCGTAAGTCCAAAGCGGCGACTTGGGCTCGGACCCGCGAGGGGGTCATCCACGGGGTTTCATTTCCACACTTCCGGCGCGGAAATCAGGCCCGAGCGCACGCCTCGGGCACCCACGCCCAGGAATTAACTGCGTGATATCCGTGCCTAGGTCTGGGGACCGTCGGGGGACACCGGGGCGTGGAGAGGCGGTGCTGGGAGCGGGGGGAAGAGGGTGCAATTAAATACACCCAAGAATTCGAGCAAAAACAGCCTGCCGCGCCGTCACCGCGCACAGGGAGTGTGTTCATCGAGCCACAGACATGGAACATGTATTACAGCATTTGATGACAAAGGCTGGAGTCCGGCAGGGGCCTGTAGGCATGGTGCAGGGTGCGCGCACATGGAGAGATCACCCAGCTGCATGGAGCATCATCTCCATGCAACGACGCAGACGGCCCCCAATCGACTCTTCCGGCTTGTTAGAGAACAACACGGATATATAGGACGCGTCTGTCGCCTCAAACCGGCAGGAGCTGCGCTCTTGCGTGACCGCTGATCGACAGCTGGTGTTGCCTGAGGCAAATCACGAGGCCCTCGCACCGCTGCGCTCGGGCACAGGGGCCTTCCAATAATACCCCGCCGCAAGATTTGACGGCGCTGCGGCCGCCGCGGCGTCTGTGCGCGACCCGTGAGCCACATTGCACCCACACCCGACTCGTAGCGCTCGCTGCACACGTCACACGGGCACACGCCTCCGATCATAAACTGTTTGTGGGGTCATTTGCAAGCGTTCTGTGTCAATTTTGAAGTGACACCTAGGTTCAGAGGGGAACCCCCCCTTGTGCCAGACCCAAAATTCTAATAAATTCTTTTTTGAAACGGGTCGTGTGGAGCCCACGGTGCACCAACGCACTTGCCCCCTGAGCAAGAAAGTTTGCACACATCCTGGAGCAGCTGCATGCGCTGGGGGAGGGCGGGGGAGGGCGCACAGACGCTGTGAATGCATCAACCGCTTGGGGACACACACACCCCAAAACGTGAGACTTTTTATTCGACACACCCAAAAACCGTTTCTTAGAATGGGTCGTGTGCCGCCCACGGCGCACGAAAGCACTAACCCCCTGGGCAAGAAAGTTTGCACACATGCTGGAGCAGCTGCATGCGGCGAGGGAGGGCTGGGAGGGCGCACAGGGGCGATGAATGTATAAACCGCTTGGAGACCTCCCCCCCCCAGTTTATTCCGTATGGGGCCATTTTGCCCCGTGACTTAATTGTGCGCCACCTCTGCACCCCTCCCCTCGAGTGCGACTTCTACTATGTATTCGACGACTGTAGGCGCCGGTGGTGCGTCGCGGCATGGGGGAGGGCTTTCTGGTCCATAAAGTTCTGGTTTTATACCTTGGGCCCGCCCTGCGGCCACTGGAGGGGTTGGGTGTGGAGCCCGCAATGTGGTGCTGCTTGCTTGGCCTCTACGAGGTTGGCGCTACCGTGGGCTACTTTTGCAGCTTGACCTTTTTGATGGGCCTCGTGCCTGCTCTCTTAAGTCCCGCTGGAGCTTTGGAACCGATCGTGTGACCGCCGGCAGTGGATTGTAAAAACTCTCATCATCTAATGCCCCCCCCCCCCTCAACACACCACACACACACACACTCCCTCCCCAGGTATCAGACACACACACACGTACACACACTCCCTCCCAGGTACATCAGCACCGTCAAGCCTGGCAAGGAAGCTCAGGAGAAGCTGGTCAAGCCCGCGGTGCAGGGCACGGAGAATGTTCTGGGTGGGTCCCACCAGTAAAAGCGCGACGTGATCGCGTCCTCCCACATGCGCGTGTGTATCATTGGACACACACACTGCGTGAGTGTGTGTGTCATACACTGGCACGCAGCCTCCGTCAACAAGGTCGCCACCATCAAGCGCGTGGTGCTCACGTCGTCGTGCGCCGCAATCTACGGCATCCCGGGGGAGCTCGGCAAAGGCAAGGAGGAGGCTGCATGCATGCACCGCATGCACCGCATGCACCGCACACGCACGCATGCACGCGCACGCACGTGCACGCATGCATGCATGCACGTTGTGCGTTGTTTGCCCCCCCCCCCCCCCCCCGGGAGCCTCACCGCCATGGGCTCTGTGCACCCAGCAAGGGGGGCTGCATGCGTGCACCATGTGCACGCATGCATGCACGTTGGTACCACCCTGCGCGCACACACTCACACACACACACGTGCGCACACACACACACACACATGCACAGACCACGTTTACACCGAGGCTGACTGGTGTGCCTCGCCAAGCGTCGACGTTCTGCCGTACTTTTTCTCAAAGCGCGAGGCCGAGAAGCGCGCGTGGGCGATGGCAGAGGAGCAGGACAGGTGTGTGCGTGTGTGTGTGTCAAGGAATCCACAGTGTGTGTGTGCCAGGGATGCCACAGTATGTGTGTGTGTGTGTGCGATTCAGGGATGACACCGTTTTTGACGTTGTGGCGGTCTTGATACACAGAACCAGCTCCGCAGGGCTGCTTTGGAGCATTTGGTGTCAATCGCGCAAGTGTGGCAATCGCAAGTGTGGCAATCGCCGAGCTTCACACCTTGCTCGCAAAAATGCTTGACGCGGGGGACCCACCAAACCACTCGCTCGTGCGACGCACGTATCCGCGTAACGTCGTCGTCGTCGAATGCATCACACAACGGGAACGCCTAGACCCTGAGTAAAAACACAGACCCAAAAGCTACAGCCAGCGAGGCGCACACCAACCCCCCAGCACAGTCCCCCATTGTGACGGACCGCAAAGATATACCCCACACGTTTCTGAGAGCCAGGTGCGGGAATGCGAGCCCATGTCCACACTCGACGAGCACTCTGTAGTAGAAGCATACCGCTGCCGCACTCACACGCAAACACGCCTTTGGGCTAGTGTTTGGGCCCCATGACCGCGTGCTACAACATACACATGGATACGCAAACAGACACACACACACACAAGTGGGGCCTGGTCACGATGAACCCTGAGCCGTATTTGGGCCCCCGATGACCGCGCGCTCCGACACACACACGTGCACACACACACACACGCATACACACACAAGTGCACACACACACACACAGGTGGGACCTTGTGACGATCAACCCTGCAGCCGTGTTTGGCCCCCCCATGACCGCGCGCTCTGATGGCGAGTCGATCAGCATCCTGAGGGACATCTACAAGGGCAAGGCGTACCCTGCGACGCCCAAGCTGGGTGAGCTCTCTCTCGCTATCTCTTTCTCTCTCTCTCGCTGTCTCTCTATCTTTCTCTCTTTCTCGCTCTCTCTCGCTGTATCTCTCTCTGTCTGTCTATCTATCCATCTTTCTGTCTACCTATCCTGCGCGACATCTACAAGGGCAAGTCGTGGCCCAAACGCCCAAGCTGGGTGAGCACTCTCTCTTTCTCTCTCTGTCCCTCTCTGCCTCTTGCTCACCTTATCTGTGTCCTTCTCTGTCTCTCTCTTCCCTCTTGTCTCTCTCCTCCGTCTCTGTCCCTCTCCGCCTCTCGTTATCTTTCTCTCCCTCGCCGTCCCCATCTGCCTGTCTCCCTCTGTCCCTCGCTTTCTCTCGCTGTCCGCCCAATCTGGGTGAGCACTATCTCTCTCTCTCTCTCTCTCTTCTATCCCTCTCTAGTCTCTCTATGCCTTTTTCTCACTTCATCTCTGTCCCTCTCTGTCTCTGTCTCTCTCTCGTCTATCTATATCTTATCTCTCTCCTCTATCTATCTCTGTCCCTCTCTGCCTCCCGGTCTCTCTCCCTCCCTGTCTGTCCCTATCTGTCTGCCTCCCTCTGTCCCTCTCTTTCCCTCGCTGTCTCTCGCTGTCCCTCTCTCTATATATGCATATGTTCCTCCCTCTGTATCTCTCCTGTGTCTTCAAGGGCAAGGCGTGGCCCGCGACGCCCAAAGTGGGTGAGCACTCTTTCTCTCCCTCTCCCTCCCTCTCCCTCTCCCTCCCCCTCCCCCCTCTCCCCCCTCTCCTTCTCCCTGTCCCTCTGAGCCACGCCACCTCTTACCATGCATGCAGGCATGGGCGTGCTTACATGCCTGAACCCTAAACTTTGAACCCTTTGACCCGATGCAGGCATGGGCATGATTGACATCCCCTCGCCTCCTCCCCTCCACCCCGTCCTCCCCCTCTCCCCGTCTCCCTCCCCCTCTCCCTCTCCCTCTGAGCCATGCCACCTCCCATGCATGCAGGCATGGTCGCAATTGACGTCCGTGACGTCGCCTCTCCTTCTCCCTCTGAGCCATGCCACCTCGTATGCATGCAGGCATGGGCGTGATTGACGTCCGCGACGTCGCGCTCGCGCACTCGCTCGCGCTGTTCACGCCGACCGCCAAGGGGCGCTACATCATGGTGCGTGTGGTTGTGTGTGTGCGTGCATGCGTATGTGTGTGTGCGTGCGTGTGTGTGTATGCACGCACATGCGTTGCTTTCCCAAAAGAGCGCTGCATCGTGGTGTGTGCGCGTTGTGTACGTGTGTGTGTGTGTGCATACATGCGTTGTTCACGCCGACCGCAAAGGGGCACTACATCATGGTGTGTGTGGTTGTGTGTGTGTGTGCGTGTGTGTATGCACGCGCATGCGCTGCTCTCCCAAAAGAGCGCTGCATCGTGGCGTGTGTGCGTTGTGTGCATGTGCATGCATGCGCTGTTCACGCCAACCGCCAAGGGGCGCTACGTCATGGTGCGTGTGGTTGTGTGTGTGCATGCATGCATGCGTGTTTGTGTGTATGCACGCGCGTGTGCTGCTCTCCCCAAAGAGCGCTGCATCGTGGCGTGTGCGCGTTGTGTGCGTGTGCATGCATGCGCTGGTCACGCCGACCGCAAAGCGGCGCTACATCATGCATAGCGCATGTGGTGCGTGCGGCAGGGGGTCGCAGAATGTTCTTAGCGCAACGGCGGTCTTGTGGGAACGGCGGAACCAGTCCCGGACGGGCGCTCGGCTGCTCCTCCTACTGCCCCCGCCTACCCCTACTGCAGATCCACACACCCCACACATCCATGCCCCCCACACATCCATCCCCACACATCCACACACCCAGGTCGAGTCCAGCGGGTGGTTCAGCGAGTACGCGACGATCTGCCACGAGCTGTACCCCAAAGTGGTGGGTCCTGATCCCTTAATCAGGTTGGGCGGGCTTGATGATGATGATGGATCTTACAGTCTGTGTGACACCAGTAATGATGTATAAGACCGGTGTCGGCGCTAGCGCCCGACACCTTAAACTCAGTTTCAGTGGGAAACTGGCTGGCTACCTGGTAGGGGTGAGGGTAAACCCCCACACGCGCGCACGCACTGGACCTAGACAGGACACTGGGCCCCCAGATCCACCCTATACCACCCAGGTAGTGACAGCAACGCATTGTTGGTGTGCGCCTGTGTTCTACTACTAGTCCCGCCGCCGCCATTGGCTCCAGCAATCTCCTCCATGCCCGCCAGCAATCTCCTCCACGCCCGCCAGCAATCTCCTGTATGCCCGCCAGCAATCTCCTCCATGCCCGCCAGCAATCTCCTGTATGCCCGCCAGCAATCTCGTCCATGCATGGGCGCCGCCATGCGATCTCCATGCGCCGCGCCGCGCTCCATGCGCGCCAGCACCCGTACCACCCGCCTCATTCCCGTTCTTTAGCCATTCCCCGTGACACCTATGGCTGATCCTTGTTCCGCCGTCCCCTTTGGCATCTGTAACCCGTATCCTCTCCCTGTAGCCTCATTCCCCGTTCTTAACCGCCATCTCCATTATGGTGCCCGCCCGCTGGTGGGGCCTCGCCTCGCCCCATGCCGCACGGCTAGTGTATTGATTGCTGCGCCATCTATAATCTGCGCCTTGGGGCAGGGAACCCCTGCGCCACAACCTCCTCACAAAGCCTAGCCGCATGTGCCTCGCTTCCCATGTTTCTCAATTTCTCGCCATCCGCTTCCATGCTGCCGCCTGCAATCTCCTCCACGCCCGCGAGCAATCTCCTCCATGCCCGCCAGCAATCTCCTCCATGCATGCACGCGCAGAGCGCCGCCATGCAACCCCCATGCGCCGCGCGCGCCATGCGCGCGCCGCGCCCGCCAGCTCCCGTAGCCTCATTCCCCGTTCTTTACCCATGCGCCGTGACGCATTAGCCTTGTCCGCCGTCCCCTGGCATGCATAACCCGTAGCCTCATCCCCGGTAGCCGCATTCCCCGTTCTTAGCCGCCATCTCCATTATGGTGCCCGCCCTCTGGTGGGGCCTCGCCTCGCCCCATGCCGCACGGCTGGTGCATCGATCGCGTCGCCATCTAATAATCTGCGCCTTGGGGCAGGGAACCCCTGCGCCGCAACCTCCTCACAAAGCCTAGCCGCATGTGCCTCGCTTCCCATGTTTCTCAATTTCTCGCCATCCGTCTCTCTCTTCCATCCAGGCACAGTAAACCATTAGGAGCCGCAATCTGCTTGAGTTCCGATCGTTGTGAGAGGGGGTGCATGCTCGCCGCAATTCTCGCCATCGTGCATCGTGCTCTCCATCGTACCGCTGCCCCATCTGCCACATAGCCTCGCCCCATCAGGACCAGTTCATCAGTAGCGCTGTGCGTCACAGCCGCTCAGGGGAAATTTCCAGATTTTCAGCCGCCCAGTACCAAGCGCAGTTGTCCCGGTTGTCCGCCATCGAGCGGCGCCAGGGCGGGAGCCCCTGGCGAAGAGCTTATGAACTTAACATGACATGGCTTAGGAGGGACTGGCGATGATGGATATTACAGCCTGTGTGACGCCTGTGTGACGCCACTTTGTGGTGTAAAAGACCTGTGTCGGCAATGCTCCGTCTCCTCCCTCGGAACCCTGACACCCAAAGCCCTGAACCCTTAATCCCCCTTTGGAAACGCAGTACCAAGCGCAGTTGTCCCGGTTGTCCGAAAATAAACAGGTTGGCAAGCCGTTCGTGACCGTCCCCAAGTTCCTGCTCTACGTGCTCGGCCCCTTCATCGGCATGGGGAGGGACCTCATCACGTGAGTGCCGAAGTGACGCTTCGCCGTGCCGACAATATAGTCCTAAGAAAGCGCCGGCAAGGTCGATTTCTAAAAATATATGTCAACAGAGTTACAAACGCTAAAAGTTGGCCAAAAGTGACGTCGAAATGGGAACGATCCTGGGGGGGGGGACGGCAGCAAGGCACAACATTCTAAATGCATTCGAGCTTTTTTATAAGTGCCGGCAAGGCTAAGCGTCTCTACGATATGCTGGCACACACATTCCGTTCCATTTCATATCGTTCATGGAAGACGGCAGTATCGTTCCAGACGTCTGCATGAGGGCGTGTGTCAGTAGCGGGTGGCCACTCGTCACTATGAGGGGATAACTTGGCACTCTGGGGGGAGGAGGGGGAGGCTGCCTCTGAGGCACTGCAACTAAGTACGCTGTGTTGTGCGCCGACTAAACTGACTGTGATCATTCGCACTCTCTCGCTCACTCTCTCGCTCTCGCTCTCTGAGGCTGTGTGGTGGTCGTCGCCCCCAACGCGTCCTAACCAGATCGCGGCATGGACTGTGGGAATGTGGCGCGCGCACACACACACACACACAGCGCTTGGCAGCAGGAGAGGAAGTTATTCTGGGTGTGTCACGCCTGACACGTGTGTGTGCCTGTGTGTGCATTTGAGTGTGCGTGTGTGCATGCATGTTGCCAGGGCGCATTCTTCACTCACTTGCTGGTCAGACACACACACACACACGCCGCCTGCCCACACGCACAGACGACGCCGACGATTCCCTCACCCTCCCGTTTGCGTGCAAAAACACGGCGTCGGCCTCCCGGCACCAAGGTTCAGACATGTTCAGCTTCGACACACACACGCTGCCGCCCTCCCTCGCGTGTGCGTGCGCAGGAAGTGCGTTGGCCACCCGGTGCCGCAGTTCGACACGTCCAGCTTTGACACACACACACACACGCACGCTGCCACCCACCCCTTCCATTTGCGCGTGCAGGAACTGCGTCGGCCACCCAGTGCCGCGGGTCGACGCGCCCAGCTTCGACACACACGCACGCTGCCACCCACCCCATCCATTTGCGCGCGCAGGAACTGCGTCGGCCACCCAGTGCCGCGGGTCGCCGCGCCCAGCTTTGACACACACGCACGCGCACGCTGCCACCCACCCCATCCATTTGCGCGCGCAGGAACTGCGTCGGCCACCCAGTGCCGCGGGTCAACGCGCCCAGCTTTGACACACACGCACACTGCCACCCACCCCTTCCATTTGCACGCGCAGGAACTGCGTCGGCCACTCAGTGCCGCGGGTCGACACGTCCAGCTTTGACACACACACGCACACTCACACACACGCACACACACGCTGCCCCCCCCCGCTCCCGTTTGCGCGTGCAGGAGCTGCGTCGGCCACCCAGTGCCGCGGGTCGACGAGTCCAGCTTTGACACACACGCACACGCACGCTGCCACCCACCCCTTCCATTTGCGCGTGCAGGAACTGCGTCGGCCACCCGGTGCCGCGGTTTGACACGTCCAAGGTCAAGTCCGAGCTGGGCATCAAGGAGTTCATCCCCATGAGCGTGACGTTCAAGAACCAGGTGTGGTCGATTAGGGTCTTAAGGTTTAGGGTTGAAGGTTCAGGGTTTAGTTTTTTTTTCTACCCTTAACCCCACCTGAACCCTTAACCCGATGTAACATTTTGTCGGACGCCTTTGACAGCGTAGTTGACCCTGTGTGAGTGTGCAAGGTGTGTGCGTGTGCGTGCGCGCGTGCGCGTGTGTATCTCTCTCCCTCTCCCCGACGCCGCGTCCTCCAGGCCCAGAGCGATGTGTTTGTAGGGTTTGTGGCTGTGTGAGTGCGCTGTCCTGCTCTGCCTCGTTGACTCAACCCCACGCCACAAACGCCACAGATTGACAAGATGCTGGAGCTCAAGATGATGTGATGAGAGAGTCAAGGGAGATGGTTCGAGACCCTGCCGCTCAAGGTGGCGCGAAGATGCGAGCGTCGAAATAGAGCCTCCCACGAGTGCCTCGTGATGGACGACTGCCTCGTGATGGTGTGATGCGAGAGAGTCGAGGAAGAACCCCATGCCTGCCTGAGAGAGGTGCTTCTGTTGATCACCCTGGTAGGCTGGCGCACTGCGTGGCCTTGCAGGCTCTCATAGGAAAGCCCCCCTAGACGTGCAGTCTAGGCCTTAACTCACGCACCGGGGTCCTCCACCCGACATTTCCTTTACACCTCACAATAGCTTACGCGTATGTGTAAAACCTGTGAAACCTTCTGTTGATCACGTATAGTCAGGCTCCAGTGGGATAAGCAGGACCTAGGAAGCCGAGGGAGGGAGGGAGCCGTCATGAGCAAGCCGTTGTGTTTTGCGTTCGCCGATAACGAAAACTCACCACCTCCGCCATCCCCACAGCCCCCGTCGGCCAGGAACGCGGACAGAACTGCTCCGGCCAAGCTACAGTGCGCACCCACTTCATGCTCGCGCCCCCTGGGCCCTTCCACCAAGCCACACCTGACAGCTGGTCTGCGATGGTAGGCGTGAATGTATTGCGCTCGCTCTGGATCCAATGTGGCGGCTTGCGGGTTGTGTGTTAGGGGGCTGACGAGCGCCCTCTCTCCTCAGCCCTGGCCCCGTTACATTGTGGGTGGGCGCCTTGGGGCGCGCGTGTGGATGCGCAGTGGGGGGTGGACCACCAAAGCAACGTGGGGATTGCGCAATTGGATGAGGGGCAGGCTCCGCGGTGCCTAGCTCGCCAGCGAGTCGCTCCGCGCTGGTTGGGCCAGCCATCACGCCAGCCACCGGCGACTCCGGTGCTATGCTTCTGCAGGACACCAGGCTCGCGCCCACGCCCTGGATGCGGAGAGGTCTCGGGAGTGGGTGCAGGAGTCCTGCAGCAGGACAACGACAATGTGCACTCCTGCGCCTCACTGCTGCTGCTGCTGCTGCTGCTGCTTCAAAATCGCCACACCCATGACGGTCGTTGATGAGCTGCGGCGCGCGTGCCATCAGCGCGCACGCACGCATGATACGCCACACCACGGGGCTGTTGTCGGTGGAGCCGCGGGCGCCGTGCTCCAGCAGCAGGCGGACGCACTCGTCGTTACAACTCCTGGTCGTCGTCAAACATTTGCTTTGACCGCCGACCCTGGCGCAGCGCCTTCACCACCCTAGACATATGTGCCTGATGCGCATTGCTCGGCTGCGCCTCCACAACGACACGTTGCAGCAGGAGCATCAGGGGCGCACAGGGGCTGGTGGCAACGTTCAAGCCCCAAAGAAACGACTCGTCAGCACGCTGATACGTCGGCAGACGGACGGGTGGTCGAGCAGCAGGCGCATGGCGTCCACATGGCCGTCCCATCTGGGTTCCCACGCTGGCGCAGTGCCTTGGTATTATGTCCATGCTCAGGATTATTCACTGTGATTATTCACACCCGCAGCCCCTACTGGGGCAATCGAGGGGCAATTAGGGGGAGCGGCGCGAAGATTTTGCGCCGGATGTGTGGACCTTGACAATCTCACACTTTCCTCAAGAATCGTGTTCTCGCGGGGGCAATTGGCATATCCCCTCCAATGTTGGGGAAGATGTGACATTCTCTGTTTCCTGAAGGACAGCACTGGTTCGTATACTAAGGTACTTTCATGTCGACGACGAAAGCATAACACAACGGGGAGCCTAAAACCTGAGAAAAACACAAGGCCCGAAAAGGAGGGTATAGTCCTTAAGGGTTTCAACCACTTGAACGTGTGAGGCTTGCACATCATCAACTCAGCGCCGTCCCCCCATTTTGCCGAAACGCAAAGAAATACTACTCACACGGTTCTGAGAGCCAAAAGCGGGCACGCAAGCCCATGTCCACACTCGCCAAGAATGAGGCACCTTAGTCTCTTCCCATGACTCATGACGCGCTCTAAGGCGCGCAAACACAGTGCGGCCGCCGGCGCGCTCATCGCCCGCGCGGCCACCACCACAGAATCACCGGTGAGCAGCGGCTCCCTCGGCTCAGACTCCCCGCCACGCCACCGCGCGTGCGTGGATGCGACACAGACACAGCTTTCGGCGCTCCATGGGGCGTGGGAGGCAGCCACATACGCGGAGGCTGCGCAACACCTGCATGGCGACGCCAGCAACCACATCTCGGCCTCGGCCGACACCACAGACGCCCTCCGCGCCCTCAGCGCGGGGCAGGCAGACATCAGACGCCTGGTAGGGGGGCTGCTGGACAGGGAGGCGAGGGCGCGCGCCCAGCCACAGAATGCGCCGACGCAGGTGGGCGCGCCACAGGTTGCCGACGCCGGCCACAGCGGTGCCCTTGCGGGGGTGCTCGCTGTGGTGCAGGCGCAGGCGCAACAGATTGCGTCCCTGGTGGATGTGGTGAGCCTCCTGGTGAGCCGCGTCCCTGGGGCGCCCATGCAGATGCCGCATGCAGAGCCCGCCCGCGCGCGGGCCGGCCATGCGGCCCACAGTGCGGCGCCCCGCGCTGCGCCTGCTGCCGAGGCTGCTCAGCCTGCCCGGCCCGCTGCTGCTGCCGCCCCTGTGGCGTCGGCGGGGGGGGGGCCGGCGACGGAGCGGCCTGCGTCGGGCGCCACGCGTGCCGCATCTGCGCGCGGCCCCTCTCGCCGGGGGGGGCTGCCTGCGCGTGTGGGCGACACGTCGCTGCGCCGCAGCTTCGTGCTGTCAATCCCGGTGGCACGCGGCGCCAACTGGTTCCTCGCGGGCGGTGGCAGGCGGATGGATGAAGAGGAGGCGACGGCGGCGGCGGCGGAGCGGATCGCTGCAGCTGCCGAGGACGGCACCAGCCTGCCCGTCCGCCTGGCTACGGATGTCGTGCGCTTCCTCTACGGCGGCACCGGCCGGCGGGAGCCGGCTGATGGTGGCGTCGTGTCCGCGTCGCTCCTCAACGCCAAGCCTGCCGTCGGGGGCATCGGCGTGGAGCCACGCGGGGGCGGTGTGCTGCGTGTGCTCTTCACCGTGGCGTCTGACGCCGTGGCCAACACTGTCGTGTGCTGGCGCCACGAGCTGCGCCGCTGCGTGGACTCGACTGCAGTCTTCAACGTCCTCAGTGACTGCGAGGAGGCGCAGCACCAGGCGCTGTGGCCCGCTTTCCTCCTGCCAAGGTTGCGGGGAAGCGGGCGCAGTTCCACCGCGCGCGCCTCGTCGTTGACGGCGAGCGGGTGCCTGCACCTGCTTGCTAGATGGCATTCCCTCTGGGGGTGTTTTTGAAGGGGAGGTGGCGCCACACGCGTGCGGTGGGGGGTCCGGTGTGGTCGCTGAGTAGAGTGCTGCGGGTGTGCTACTAGCCCCGCTTCCGGTGGTCTGGGGGAGGGCTTTTTGGTCCCTTCATGGTTTTATACCTTGGGTCTGCCCTCTGGCCATTTGAGGGGCTGGGTGTGCAGCCTGCACAGTGGTGCTGCTTGCTTGGCGCCCGCCACCAAGTGTGGATGGCGTTACCGTGGGCTACTTGTAGCTTGACCTTTTGTGGGCCTTGAGCCTTGTTTCTCTAAGTCCCACTGGAGCTTTGGAACCGTACGTGTGACCGCCAGAAGTGGATTGTAACCAAACATCATCTTACTCATTCCCACCTCATCGAAACCGCCACCCTCAAGGACCCCCATGGCCTGGAATGACTCAGCACTGTCCCTCGCCCCACACCGCACAAAAGCAGCATGCCCCCCACTGGCCCCCCACTGGTCGTCGTCGTCGTTTGCATAACACACTGGCCCCCCACTGGAGAGTTTGTTTGCGTGCTCCTTACACCACACTTCCGCACTCGCTCCTCCTCCCCTACACCTTGCAATTTTCTACCCAAGTGGATCATTTACGGGGCAAAAAATAAAGTCAAAGATGAGCAGGAAGCCGCAAGCACCCCAAGGCGCACATTGAGTTCGGCCCCCCCACACAAAAGCACTACACCCTAAACCTAACACACACGCAGTACCCAGTATCGTCGTCGAAGAGCATTTCGATCGCAAGGTAGCCTGATTGATTTGAGTGCACAGCACGGAGGAGGAGCGGCGAATTTGGCGATAAGTGGTAGCACATGGTGATCGCAACACCACCATCGTAGCATCGGAGCCTCCCGAGAGACTACGATGTCGAGCAGCATACAGTTCCATCCTGTCTCCAGCCTGTCGTATGAGAGCGAGGACGCGTTCAGGCTGACCACACTCCCCCCTAGATCCCCATGGCGTGGCAGTGCATGGGGACGCTGCTGCAGCTGCTGCGGCTGCTCCTCCCAGTGCCTACTCACCGCGGGGCTAGTGGCCACCATGCTCATGTCGCTGCTGCTGTCGGTCGCCGCGCTGGCGCTGGCGCTGGACGCGCGGGGGGGCGCAGCAGCTGATGCCGGCGCCCATGCAGCACCGCCGCCCATGCCCATGCAGCCGCAGCCGACCTTCGTGCCCGTGTCCCGCATCGCGTTTGGCTCGTGCACGTCGCACGACCTGCGGCCGCAGCCCATCTGGCGCACCGTCGTGGGCGCCGCGCCGGACGTGTGGATATGGTGCGCGTGGGCCGTGCTTGCCGCAGGACAGGAGAGACGCAGCCGCCCTCTCGTCTCTCCTCCCCCTGCGACTCCCCCACCCACACACCGGCACACCCACATCACCCGGGGCGTGGGCGTCCTGTCACAACGCCTCCCTGTCCCCCATCCCCAACTACCCCTCGTCGGAACACGCCTCCTTTGTCTCCCCACCTTCCCGTCCCACACTCTTCACCCACGCACCCTACTCGCGCGCGCGCGCGTGCGTGCATGTGTGTGTTTTGATGGCGCATTAGTTTGTGTGTTTGCGTGTGTGTGTGTGTGTGTGTGCAGGGTGGGTGACGTGGCGTACACGGACCCCCCGTCGGTCGACTGTGCCCGAGGTTCTGTCGTCGCCTCAGTGCAACTGTACGCCCATACCCACGCCCACAACCTCTCCCACACCCACACCTACAACCAAGTCCACAACCCCCTTCGCGCGCGTGTGTGTGTGTATGTGTGTGTGTGTGTGTGTGTGTATGCAGGGTGGGTGATATAGCCTACACGGACGTCCCGTCGGTCGACTGTGCCCCAGGGTCGGTGGGACTGACCCCCCACACCCACACAAAAACCCACACCCACACCCAAGCCCACGCCCATACCAAAGCTCACACCCAAGCACCCACCCACCGCCGCACCGCATACGCAGGGTGGGTGATATGGCCTACACGGACGTCCCGTCGGTCGATTGCGCCCAGGTTCCTTTGTCGCCCCAGTGCATCTGCACGCTCAACTTCCTGCACTCGAGCGCGGGCGAGTGCTTTGCTGGGGACCTTGACCATATACGAGACAGGTTCAACCACCAGGTGTGTGTGTGTGTGTGTGTTTGTGTCACCAGTGGCGAGTTCTTTGCTGGGGACCTGGACCACGTGTGTGTGTGTGTGTGTGTGCGTGCGTGCGTGTGTGCGTGTCTGTGTGTGCGTGTGTGTGCGTGTGTGTGTGTGTGTGTGCGTGTGTGTGTGTGTGTGTGTGTGTGTGTCACCAGTGGCAAGTGCTTTGCTGGGGACCTGGACCACTTACGAGACAGGTTCAACCAGGCGTGTGTGCACACGCGTGTGTGTGTGTATGTGTGTGGTCGATTTTACAGTCTGGTTGGACGCCTTTAATGGCGTATTAGTATGGGTGTGTGTGTGTGTGTGTGTCGGGGGATTCCTTGGGGGCTGTCAGGCTGTCGGTTTTCCTGGAGAGGGCCTCCCGGACTCTCCGGGCTTCCGAGAGAGCTGCCCGTGCGCTCTCCAGGCAGGCATGTACATGCTCACGCACACACACACATACACACACACACACACACACACACACGCACACACCACCACCACCATCATACCACAAGCGTGGGCCGCATGTACCGGCTGTTGCGTACACTACTAGCTGCAGTACTAGAAGTACTAGAAGTACCCCCCCACACACACACACCACACACACGCACCCCCCCCCATCCCACACACGTCACATGTCACACACGCTCACGCACACACAAACACATGTACCTCCCCCACACACACAAAGGTCAACCTTCCCGACTGCCGCGCATTCCTTACGAACATGTGTCCCGGGCCTACACACACACACGCACACAAACACACACAGAAGCATGCACACACACACACACACACACATGCACACACACACGCACACACGCGCACACACACACACACGCACATGCACACCCACATACGCACACACGCACACACACGTCACATGTCACACACGCTCACGCACACACAAACACCACACAAACCCAGGTCAACCTTCCCGACTACCGCGCATTCCTAACCTACATGTGCCCCGGGTCCGAAACCAGGGCGCAGTGGCCCCCGACCGGCTCCGACCCCTCGGCCTGCCAGAGGGCAGTGCTCGGAACATATGACGACCACGACTCGGGATGGTGAGCATGGTACTATTGATGGTCTATCATTGATGCATAGTACTGCGATTGTGCTACGGATGGTGGATATTACAGAGTGTTTGTGACGCCACTCTGTGTGCTCGCCACTCTGTCTGCTGCTCTGTGTGCTTTACAGCCGGTTATACCTGGGGTCTGCCTCTGGCTGCTTCAGGTCTGAGTGTGGTGCCTGGCTTGCGGTGCTGCTTGCCTGGCGCCCACCACCTAGTGTGGGTGGCGCAACTGTGTGCTCTTTTGTAGCTTGACCTTTTGGTGGGCCTTGTGCCTGCTGTCTGATAGTCCCGCTGGAACTTTGGAACTGATTGTGACCGCCGGCAGTGGATGTGTAACACTACTCTCTCTGTGTGGCGCATGGTAAATATGCATGGTGGATGTGAGTGTGTGCGTGTGTGTGTGTGGGTGGTGCCAACCAGAGGCTTTGGAACGTATGACGACCATAATTTGGGGTCATGAGCATACGAGAGAGAGAGAGAGAGAAAAGGAAAGAGGAGGAGAGATCGAGACAAGGAAAGAGAGAGAGAGAGAGAGAGTAAGAGAGAGAGAGAAAGTAAGAGAGAAAAGGGGGGGGAGAGAGAGAGAGACAAGGAAAGAGGGAAAGAAAGAGAAAGACGGAAAGAGAGAGAACGAGAGAAGGAATGAGATAGGAACGAGAGAGAGAGAGCGAGAGAGAGAGGGAGGGAGACTCGTGGTGGATGCGAGTGGGGTGCGGGTGGGTGGGTGGTGCCAGCCCGAGGGCACGTATGATGACCACGACTCGGGGTGGTGAGCATACGTGAAGACTGTTGGGACAGACTTGTCTTTTGGGGACAACAGCACGGGTGTAACAACCAAGGCTGCAGACAAGTGGTGTCACAGACTGCACAATTCATCATCATCACCATCAACGAACCTCCATGCTGCCTCCATGCCCTGACCCGATTCCACCCCTCCATTTGAACCTCAAATTTGGGTACCCCTACTCCACCCCTTGTTGCCCCCTATGTGAAGTCACCCTCCTACCCACAATGCACACTTCCCTGCCATGAGTTAACACGCGCCTGCATGCATGCGCTCTATCCTGCACAGGAACAACGGCAATGGGCGCATGGTGGGTGGGTTCGAGTGGGCATGCGTGTGCCGGGCAGCGCATGTGCTGCGTGTGCCGGGCAGCGCATGTGCAACACACTGCTTTACTTGGCTACGGTGATAGAGAGAGAGAGTAGTTTTACACATCCACTGCCGACGGTCACAATCAGTTCCAAATTTCTAGCGGGGGACTATCAGGCACAAGGCCCACCAAAAGGTCAAGCTACAAAAGTAGCCCACAGTAGCGCCACCCACACTAGGTGGTGGGCGCCAAGCAGCAGCACACAGTGACGATGCATGTTTCAGTCAGGGACATCTGTTAAGGAGCAAAGGCACATGTTTAAGGCTGTGTATGTTAGTTGTGAGGGCCAACGGCACCGCAACAAACACCTAATACGAGACCCTTTGGCACGTTGTTATGACATGCTTGGTGGGCCAGCGACACACACCCACAGCCCCCCCCTCCCCCATCTGTGTGTGCCTCACCCCTCCGCACACACACACACACACGCACACACACACACATAACCACCTCTCCCGCATGAGCACCACAGCCCGCCAATCACGCTGTTAAGAATCTGTTCCTCGACGCGATTGGGCACACACACACACACACACACACATACACACACGCACACCTACACACCTACACGCAACCGCCTCTCTCTCTCTCTTTCTTTCTCTCTCTTACACATACACAACCGTACCTCTATCTCTCTTTCTCTCTCTCATACGTATACACAACCGCCCCTCTCTCACACACACGCTCACACCACCTCTTACGCACGCCACCACCTCTCTCTCTCTCTCTCTCTCACTCGCACACACGCACACGCACACACCATCACCATCTCTCTCTCTCATTCACACACAAGCACACGACCACCGCTCTCTCTTGCACACACACACACTGCACAGCCCGCCAAGCAGCCCGCCATGAACCTGTTCCTCGACGCGATCGGCCACACACACACGCACACACTCACACACACTCTCTCACACACACACACTGCACAGCCCGCCAAGCAGCCCGCCATGAACCTGTTCCTCGACGCGATCGGCCACACACACACGCACACACTCACACACACTCTCACACACACACTGCACAGCCCGCCAAGCATGCCGTCAAGAACCTGTTCCTCGACGCGATCGGCGAGCCAGCGGGCAGCGTGCGGCGCTCGTCAACGACCGGCCTGCAGGTGCGGGTCAGTGGCTAGGCTCAGGACAGTGATTTCCTGTTTGGCATTGGGAGCCGGATTTGGGGGCCATGCCATGATGGAGCCGGATTTCCAGTGAAATGGCTCCAGACAATTAATTGAAACTCACGAAAAGGAAATCACTGGCTAAGGATCTTGGAGAAATCACGGCCCGCCCCAGGCCTCACGGCTGACTTCCCCTCTTCTCACTCGCCCGCAGGAGGCGATTCGTTCCGGCGGAAAATGTGAAAATGACGTTATGACACTTTTTGAAATTCGTGCAATCTCACCCCGCTGCGCCGGCCAATGGGCCAGGCCAATCTCACCGTCGTGCTGCTGGACACACACACACACACACACGCACACACGCACACACACACGCACACACGCACACACACACGCACACGCCCACACTTTCACACTACCACACAAACTCACACACGCGCGCAGGCGGCCTTCACCCTGTACGGCCCCCAACCTGACTCCGACGGCGACAGTGGATCAGTCGGCCCGTTGAAAAGCATAGATCGCAGCGTGCATGTCGTTCTGCTGGATGAGCGCTTCGACCGAGACCCGCTGCCATGCGAGAGGCGGCGTGCGTGGTGCGAGGGCGTGCTGGGCGACCCTGGGGCAGCAGGTGTGTGTGCGTGTGTGTGTGTGCGTGTGTGTGTGTGTGCGTGTGTGTGTGTGTGTGTGTGTGATCATGTGTGACCATGTGTGTGTATGTGTGTGTGTGTGTGTGTGTGTGTGTGTGTGATCTGCCGTGCGAGAGGCGGCGTGCGTGTTGTGAGGGTGTGCTGGGTGACTCAGGGACAGCAGGTGCGTGTGCGTGTGTGCGTGTGTGTGTGTGTGTGTGTGTGCACGTGCGTGTGTGTGTGTGTGTGTGTGTGTGTGTGTCTGCTCTGCCAAGCGAGGGGCGGCGTGCAAGAGGCGGCGTGTGTGGTGTGAGGGCGTTGTGACCATGTGTGTGTATGTGTGTGTGTGTGTGTGTGTGTGTGTGTGTGAGGGGTATTGTGTGCGGGCGAGCGATACGATCCAAGCAGTCAATCCAACAGAGTAGCAAAAGACTGCGAAGAGCCAGAACTTTCCGGTCCTTAATAAGAGCTTAAGCTGGTACACACACACACACACATGCGCACACACACACACACACTCCTGCAGGCCCCGGCGCTGACGCCTGGTGCACCGACTTTCTGCGTGACGGCTGCGACAGCACACACGCACACACACGCACACACACACACGCACACACAGACACACACACACACACACACACACACACACACACACACACACTCCTGCAGGCCCCGGCGCGGACGCCTGGTGCACCGACTTCCTGCGTGACGACCGCGACAGCGGGGGCGGCGCGCTCGGTGGAGGCTCGTGCTGCGCGCGAGACGAGGCGCTGGCGGCGTGGTGCGACACGCCAGGTGTGTGGGGGTGGGGTGGGGTGCGGAGGGGAAGGGGTCGTTTTTGCAGTCCGTCGGGCGCCGATGGGGTTTGCGCGTGTTAGCCTGGTGGGACGTGTGTGTCTGTGGTGGTGGTGGTGGTGGTGGGATCGTGCAATCACAGCGGGGGCGCCGGCTCGAGCAGCGCGCGAGATGAGGCGCTGGCGGCGTGGTGCGGCACGCCAGGTGTGTGTGTCCGTGGGGGTGGGGTCGGGGGCGGCCGGGGGTTCGTTTTTGCAGTCCGTCGGGCGCAGGTGTTGGCGTGTTAGCCTGGTGGGACGGTCGTTTGTGTGTGTGGGGGGGGGAGGGGGGTCGTGCCATCACAGCGGGGACGGCGGCTCGTGCTGCGCACGGGATGAGGGCGCTGGCGGCGCGGTGCGGCACGCCAGGTGTGTGTGGGGTAGGGGGGCGGCGGCGGGGGGGCGGCACGCCAGGTGTGTGTGTCCGTGGGGGTGGGGTCGGGGGCGGCCGGGGGTTCGTTTTTGCAGTCCGTCGGGCGCAGGTGTTGGCGTGTTAGCCTGGTGGGACGGTCGTTTGTGTGTGTGGGGGGGGGAGGGGGGTCGTGGGCGGCGCGGTGCGGCACGCCAGGTGTGTGTGTGGGTAGGGTGGGGGCGGCGGGGGGGGCGTTTTGGGAGTCCGTCGGGCGCTGTAGGGTGGGGGCGGCGGGGGGGTCGTTTTTGCAGTCCGTCGGGCGCTGGTGGGGTCAGCGTATGAGCCTGGTGGTGTGTGTGTGTGGTGTGTGTGTGGGGGGGGGGGGGGTCGTGCCATCACAGCGGGGGCGGCGGCTCATGCTGCGTGCGGGATGAGGGCGCTGGCGGCGCGGTTTTTGGCAGTCCGTCGGGCGCTGGTGGGGTCGGCGTATTAGCCTAGTGGGATGTGTGTTGTGGTGCGGGGGAAAGGGGAGGGGTTCGTGCCAACACAGCGGGGGCGGCGGCTCGTGCTGCGCACGGGGCGAGGCACTGGCAGCGTGGTGCGGCACGCCAGGTGTGTGTGTGTGGGGTGGGTCGGGGTGCGGAGAGTTCGTTTTTGCAGTCCGTCGGGCGCCGGTGTTGGCGTGTTAGCCTGGTGGGACGGTCGTTTTTGTGTGTGTGTGTGGGGCGTGCAATCAAAGCGGGGGTGGAAGCTCGTGCTGCGCGCGGGATGAGGCGCTGGCAGCGTGTGCCAACACAGCGGGGGCGGCGGCTCGTGCTGCGCACGGGGCGAGGCACTGGCAGCGTGGTGCGGTGCGTCGGGCGCCTATGTTGGCGTATTAGCCTGGTGGGACATGTGTGTGTGTGTGTGTGTGGGACGTGCCATCGCAAGGGGCGGCGACTCGTGCTGCGCGCACGACGAGGCGCTGGCGGCTTCGTGCAATCAAAGCGGGGGTGGAAGCTCGTGCTGCGCGCGGGATGAGGCGCTGGCAGCGTGGTGCGACACGCCGGGTGTGGGGGGGGGTGGGGGGGTTGGCGGGGGGGGGGGGGTCGTTTTGGCAGTGCGTCGGGCGCCTATGTTGGCGTATTAGCCTGGTGGGACATGTGTGTGTGTGTGTGTGTGGGACGTGCCATCGCAAGGGGCGGCGACTCGTGCTGCGCGCACGACGAGGCGCTGGCGGCTTCGTGTGGCACGCCAGGTGCGTTGAGGGGGATGGGGTGGGGTGCGAGA
>VFSX01000425.1:60673-68173 GCA_016618255.1 Chlamydomonas sp. UWO 241
TTGCCTGTTTGCCTGCCTGTCTGCCTGCCTGCCTTTGTGCCTGTTTGCCTGCCTGCCTTGCCTGTTTGCCTGCCTACCTGTTTGCCTGTCTGCCTGCCAGCCTGCCTGCCTGCCTGCCTGTTTGCCTGTTTGCCTGTTTGCCTGCCTGTTTGCCTGCCTGCCTGCCTGCCTGCCTGCCTGTTTGCCTGCCTGTTTGCCCGTTTGCCTGTTTGTCTGTTTGTCTGCCTGTTTGCCTGCTTGCCTGCTTGCCTGCCTGTTTACCTGCCTGCCTGCGTCACCGCGCTCACCCTCGGGGGCACTCGTCTGCCGGTGACTGGCGTCGGCATTGGTCTTCAGGCAGCCTGCCATGACGACTCTGTTTGCCCAGGCCCCCCTGGAGGGTGGGACCTGGCCATGCATGACGCATGGGGCGCAGGCAGAGCCCCATGCATGGAGTTGGACAACCATGCACCATGCCAGGCGGGGACTTTTCTGCTTCAGCGCCGCCAGTCGGCACAGCCGGCGTGGTTGGCCTCAAAGGCCAGGAGGAGGACAGTCCTTTCCTATACGCTCCTTGCCAGACATGTCCCTCAGGGACTTGTTTGGGTCTAAACTAGCCGGCGGGAGCGGTAGTCTAGACGGCAGGTAACCGGCTGGTGGCTATCGTCCTTCACAGGGCGGTGGCACTAGGACTAGTGTTGTCTGAGCTGGAATGCCATGTAACTGTAACTGTAACTGTAACTGCCTGTTTGCCTGTTTGCCTGCCTGCCTGCCTGCCCGCCTCTTTGCCTGTTTGCCTGCCTGTCTGCCTGCCTGCCTTTGTGCATGTTTGCCTGTTTACCTGCCTTCGTGCCTGTTTGCCTGTTTGCCTGCCTGCCTGCCTGTTTGTCTATTTGCCTGCCTACCTGTTTGCCTGTTTGCCTGCCTGTTTGCCTGTTTGCCTGCCTGTCTGCCTGCCTGCCTTTGTGCCTATTTGCCTGTGTGCCTGCCTGCCTGCCTGCCTGTTTGCCTGTTTGCCTGCCTTCGTGTATGTTTGCCTGTTTGCCTGCGTGTTTGCCTGCCTGTTTGCCTGCTGTTTGCCTGTTTGCCTGGTTGTCTGTTTGTCTGCCTGTTTGCCTGTTTGCCTGCCTGTTTGCCTGCCTGCCTGTCTGCCTGTTTGTCTGTTTGCCTGGTTGTCTGTTTGTCTGCCTGTTTGCCTGCTTGCCTGCCTGTTTACCTGCCTGCCTGCCTGTTTGCCTGCCTGCCCGCCTGCCCGCCTGTTTGCCTGTTGGCCTGCCTGTCTGCCTGCCTGCCTTTGTGCATGTTTGCCTGTTTACCTGCCCGACCTGACCTGACACCTGACCTGCAACGCAATGCAGTACAATCCACTGACCTCTCCTCACCTCACGCGGCTGTCGCAGGGGGACCTGTGGCCGTGGCTCGTGTCGAGGTCACCCGTGTGCGAGGTAAGGGGGTATTTCCACCAAATATCCCGGGGTCTCCCAGGTTGCACTTTTCCTACCCGGGGCCACCCGGGGCGACTCCGACGCTGCCCCGGCCTTCCCGGGGTCGCGACCTGGGAATTTTGGCGTGACTCTTCGATTGACGCTGCGCTTTTCGCTCGAGAGGGTCTGACCGAGTCAATCCAGACCCCGGGAATTGACCCTGGGATCCGGGAATTCTTGGTGGAAATACCCCCTAAGGAGCGCAGGCGATACTGTGCACCCTGCACGGTATCATGGTATGCTTGCCGTTGCAGGGCGAGGGTGGCCGTGGCTCGTGTCAAGGTCACCCGTGTGAGGTGCAAGGAGCGCGACCGATACTGTGCACCCTGCTAGGTATCATAGCTTGCTTGCCGTCGCAGGGGGATCTGTGGCCGTGGCTCGTGTCGAGGTCACCCTGCGTGTGCGAGGCGAGGCGCGCAGCCGATACTGTGCACCCTGCTGATGATAGATTTTGCAGTCTGTGCGACACCAGTAGGAGATGTATTGAGACCTGTGTCGGCGCTAGCGCCCGACGCCTTGACTGAGAGTGTCTTGTCACCTTGCTATGTCTCCCGCGTGGCTGACCTCCCCTCGTTCCCTTCCCTAGCTGCCCTTGCCCTGCCCCCCTCCCCTTTCCTGGCTGCCCTGGCCTCCACCCTCCCCTTCCCTGCCTACAACCAGCACCAGACGGTTTACAACATTCGTGTCCACCAGACACTGAGCAGACTGTGACATGCATCACACAGGTGCTGGGCCCCAGCTGGGCCTGCAGCTGGGCTCAGCTGGGGCCACAGCCCTACCAGCTGGGGCCACAGCCCTACCAGCCCCAGCCCCTATGGCTGGGGCCACAGCCCTACCAGCTGGGGCTGTGGCTGGGGCCCAGCTGGGGCCCTCTGGAAGGGCTGGGCCCCAGCTATAGCTGCAGCTAGCGCACGTGGCTCCCCTACTACAGCCAGCACCAGTCAAAAGGCATCATGAGTGTCCAACATCATGTAACATCCATCATCACAGGCACAACAGTCGTATACACCATCAACCAACAGGATGCAACAACGTCGCCGAGCGGATTGAATCCCGAATGAAGCCGCCGAGCGGATTAAACCCGGAGTCAAGTCGCTGAGCGGATTAAAGCCGGAATCGAGTCGTTGCGCGGATCCATTACATCAGCACCCATCGCAGGTGCTGGGTCCCAGCCAGCGCGCGTGGCTCGCACGGGAGCTCTCGTCGAGCGCATCCCCGCTGCACATTATTGCGAGTGGCAGCGTGGTGGCTGGCAGCGTTGGGTTTGTCGGCACGCAGGTGGGATTTGCAGTTGGCAGAACGCACCCTTGGGGGCGTGGCATTGAGCGAGGGTGGGTCGGGTTGGATTCATTGCGAGTGGCAGCGTGGTGGCTGGCAGCGTCGGCTCATTGTCGGAACGCACGTGTGTATTGCACTTGGTAGAACGCACCCAAGGTCTTGGGCGTGGCATTGAGCGCGGGTGGGTCGGGTTGGGTCGGGTTGGATTCATATTGCGAGTGGCATCGTGGTGGCTACTGGCGGCGTCGGTTTGTCGGAACGCACGTGTGCTTTGCAGCTGGCAGAACGCACCCTTAGGGGCGTGGCATTGCGCGAGGCTGGGTTGGGTTGGGTTGGGTCAGGTTGGGTCGGGTGGGATTCATATTGCAAGTGGCAGCGTGGTGGCTGGCAGCGTCGGGTTTGTCGGCACGCACGTGTGTTTTGCAGTTGACAGTACGCCACCTTTCGGGGCATGGCATTGAGCGAGGGTGGGTGGGGTTGGGTCGGGTTGGATTCATATTGCGAGTGGCAGCGTGGTGGCCGGCAGCATCGGCTTTGTTGGAACGCACGTGTGTCTTGCAGTTGGCAGAACGCACCCTTGGGGGCGTGGGATTGAGGGAGGTTGGGTTGGGTCGGGTTGGATTCACTGAGAGCGGCAGCGAGGTGGCTGGCAGCGTCAGGTTTTCCAGAGCACAGATGAGATGGGATTGAACTGGACTGTTTTTTTTGCCAACGACCAACAACCAACCAACGACCAACAACCAACCAACCAACAACAACCAACTGCCCAACAGGGCGCGTGCAGCGGCGACGACTGGGAGCTACAAGCCGGCGCAAGCAACCAACAACCAACCAACAACCAAACAACCAACAAACCAACAAACCATCAAACAAACAAGAAGGAAGAAAAGAGGGAGGGGGCTCGATCTCGTCGAGCGGAGATGGCGGCCGCCGCTTTGGGGCAATAACTGCCCAACTGCCCAACTGCCCAACAGGGCGCGTGCAGTGGCGATGACTGGGAGTGCTACAAGCCGGCGCAGGCCAACCTGCTGCACTCGCTTACGGCGTCCGCGACGACCGGCTGCGTGCTCGTGCTCACTGGTGACTACCACTACTCGGACATTAAGGTGGGGTTTGCGTTTGGGGTCTTGAGGATATGAGTTTCTTTAGGGTTAAAGGGTTTGGGAAGCAGGGTTTAGTTAGGGTTCAGGCTTTAGTGTTAAGGGTTTAGGGGTTGAGCTCACGGGGAGTCTTTGACGACCGGCTGCGTGCTCACTGGTGACTACCACTACTCGGACATCAAGGTGGGGTTTGGGAAGTAGGGTTAAGGGTTTCGTGTTATGGTTTATGGTTTAGGGGTTTAGCTTACAGGGCGTGTCCGTGACGACCGGCTGCGTGCTCGTGCTCATCGGTGGCTACCACTACTCGGACATCAAGGTGGGTTTTGGATTAGGGGTCTTGAAGATATGATAACAGGATTTAGGGTTTAGGAGTTCGGGGGCATGGGTTTTAAGGGGTCAGAGGTTCAGAGGTTGAGCTCCCGAGATGTCCGTGGCGACCGGCTTGCGTGCTCGTGCTCACTGGGGACTACCACTACTCGGACATCAAGGTAGGGCAGAGGTTCCGCTGAAATGGCACCACGCCAGCAGGTACCCTCGTTGCACACACTCACACACACACACATACACACACATGCACACACACTCACGCACACATACCGAAACATACACACTCACACACACACGCACATGCGTAGTTGGTGCGCCCAGGATCCGGCACCGGCTACTCGTCCTCGCTCCAAACAGCCAGCCTCGCGCGCCCGCTCTGGCAGTTCATGGCGTCGGGCATGTCGCCAGAGACGGCGCGCCACAGCGGCACGGTGCGAAATCTAGGAGGAGCTCCTGCGGGTTGTGTGCTACGCACTTCGGCTAGCTTTGTGCTGCGGGCTCTTGGATCTGTGTTTCTTCCCCACCAAACTGAACGATTCGAGTTGGACAGCTCCATCAAGCACGATGCTGTCTTGGGGTCGTTTAGTTGGAGACCCCCCCTGCTTTGCCCCCTCATCCAACGCAGGACTGCAAGGGCAGCTACCGCGAGGACCTCGTGGGGCTGCGGCCGCTCGGGGCGTGCTCCTACTATTCTGATCCCAACTTCGGAGTGGTGAGTGGCACGGCAGGATCTGTCTGCTGTGCTGCAAGTGGCGTGATGCGCGTGTGTGGCCGGATGCACTGGGACACACACGCGCACGCACACACGCACACGCAGTGAGTGCACAAATACGTGCACACACGCGCTCACGCACTTGCGCCCACGCGCATGCACAGGTCGACATCGACTGGGACAAGCGCACGGTGTCGTTGAAGATCCTGGACGGGTCGAGTGGGGATGTGGCCAACGACGCGGGCGGCGCGCGCCAGGAGGTGGTGTTCAGCCTGGACACGTGCTTGCCTGCGTAGTAGACAGTAGACGGACAGGTAGAAGACGGACGGTGTGTCTAGATGTACAACCACAGATTACAGATGTGGCTATGTTTTGGCCTGGCCTACGCTACTGAGGTGGCTATAAATAAGCACACGCACTTATGATTCTATCGATGTCAAGCGCCTCCCGTGTCAGCTCCTCGTCAGGCTGTCAAAGGGGGGGGGAGGGGGCGGTCACGCCCAGCAGCCGTGCGCGGTGAGAATCAAGCCGTTGCTGCCTGGTCCAATCCCATGCCCAGGCCGCGTACTCGTTACGCATGTCCACGTGACGGCTGTGCGGTTGCATGGTGCCATGTGCGCATGGGTGCATGGGGCTCACATGGACGCGCCGCGACTGCCAGCCCAGCCCTGACAGCAGCTGCCCCAATAGCTTGGCTGCCCTTTTCTTAAGTCGCCAGCTTGCTCTGCTGCCACCACACGGCGAAGCACGGGATGACGACGGCCACGCCAAACATCACCTTCATCCCCACGTTCCACTTCAGCATGAAGTTGTCCACCTGCGTGCGTGCATCCATCGGGGGCCACGGTAGGTCAGTGAGCTAGAGCAAGGTAGGCAGAGCATACATGTGCCCGCATGCATGCCGCAACAACGCGACAACCTCACGACGCCGCCTTACCTTGCGGGGGTTCAGGTAGTGAGGGCCGTGCTCGTAGTCCTGCGAGCATGCCGGGGTTAGCGACGTCAGGCTAACATCTCTCTAATCGCGGGAGTTGCAAAGTGGTCGAGACGAGTGACGATCACGCGATGCACCCAGCCCCAGCCTCCCCGTGCCTCACATAGTTGTAGCCCTTGCGCAGGCCGTGGTGTCCGTCTCCTGCATGCGGGAGGGGGGGCACGCATGGGGGAGTGTGTCATAGCCCTCTTCCTCTCTCAGCCCAGGCATGGCCCCGCATGCGTCGCGACTGGATGAATCATGGGCATGAGGTAGAGTCTGCGCCTCACCCAGCACCATCTCCTTGTGCGACCACTTCTCAATCTCCGCCTTTGTGGCGCCGCTCGTGGAGAAGCCCTTGCTGAGCTGGGGGACTTGGGACGCCAGGCGGCGCATAGCGGACGACATGGTGGAGGCGCTGCAGCAATGGCAGTTTTGCCGACATGGGTTGCATGCATGCATGGCGTGTGGAGTGTGGGGTTGGATGCCGCGCCCGCACGCACAATCCTCTTGCTCCTCTCTCTGTGGATTCCTGCTCTTTGGAAAGGTGCAGCTCCAGGTGTGTCGAGGGGGAGGCCCCAATCACAGCAGATGGTGACACATACGAGCAGCCAGCAGCCATGCGTACATGCGAGGGGAAGCACGCTGGCACCCACCCACCTCTCACCTGCCACCCACCTGTGTGCGGCACCATGTGCAGCCGTCCTTGCGCTGCACCCATGCACCCCATGCATCCATGCGGAACCCCATGCAACCCCATGCCTGTGTGCAGACCGGCTCAGCGGCCGTGACGGGCCTTGACAGACCCGGACTCGGCCACTGTGCAGGTGCCTCCCCAGCAGCACCATGTCGGAGCGTCCAGCAAAAGGTGAGCCAGCGGGCGCCAAGCCCGCTGGCCTCTCCTCCAAGATCCTGGGACTGAAGTTCATGCAGCGAGCTCAGGAGAAGAAGGCGCTGGCCAAGGCGGAGGCAGAGGCGGAGGCGAGGGAGGAGGTGGGGCGACGTGCATGGGCGCGCATGGCGTGCATGCATGCGCGCGGGCCTGCCACTCACGAGCGCCCAGAGACCCACCACTCACGGACCACGCGCTCACCTGCGAACCCCCCCAACCCCACTTACCCTGCTCACAGCCCACCGAGACCCACCGGAACTCCACCCTCACCCCGCGACCCAACCCACCCCAGCCAGAGGAGAAGAAGGCGCTGGCCAAGGCGGAGGCAGAGGCGGAGGCGAGGGGAGAACCGCCACGCTGAGACCCAACCGGGAACCCAACCGCAGACCCAGACAGAGACCCAACCGGAGACCCACCTCCCAACCTCCCACCCACCCCCCTCAGACCCGTCCTCGCACTGTACGAACACATGCGCCGGATAGATGCGCACGCGCCGCCCACCGAGTGGACCACCACCCACACCGCGCTCGCGTGCACACACACGCAGGCAGCGGCGAACGCCCCGCCGGACGAGGCGCCGCCGCAGCCAGAGGAGGCCGCGCCGTCGACGTCGGGCAAGTGCCAAGTGGTCTACGAGAACGCGCCAATTCCGATGAGCCGGGCGGGCTTCTCCGCGGGGCGGTTTAGCTTTGGCGGCAAGCCCGTCGCGCCCGCCGCAGCAGCAGCGAGTACGGCTGCCAAGGAGGAGCCGGATG
>VFSX01000425.1:78173-120673 GCA_016618255.1 Chlamydomonas sp. UWO 241
GCGTCGGCGTGCTGTGGGAGTGGTACAGCACGATGGCGGCTGACGGATGGTGTGTCTTCTGTGTCTGCCTCTGTCCGTGTCATTGCCCCTTAAGTTTATTTTTTCTCTCCCTCCCTCTCTTTCTCCCTCTCTCTCTCTCTCTCTCTCTCTCTCTCTCTCTTTGTCGGCGTGCTGTGGGAGTGCTACAGCATGATGGCTGCCGACGGATGGTGTGTCTTCTGTGTCTTCCCCTGTCTGCTCCTTTCTCTCCCTCACTCTCTCCATGTCTCTCCCTCTCTCTCTCCCTCTCTCTCTCTCCCTCTCTTGGTTGGCGTGCTGTGGGAGTGGTACAGCACGATGGCTGCCGACGGATGGTGCGTCTTCTGTCTCTGTGCCTGCCGGTCGGTCGGTCGGTCTCTCCCTCCCTCTCTCTCCCTCTCCCACTGCCCCTCTCTCTCTCCCTCTCCCTCTCTTTGTCGGCATACTGTGGGAGTGGTACAGCACGATGCTGATGGATGGTGCTTCTTCTGTCTGTATCCCTGCCGGTCGGTTGGTCGGTCGGCCGGTCTCTCTCCCTCTCTCTCTCTCCCTCCCTCTCTCCCTCTCTCTCTCACTCTCTCTCCCCCCTCTCTGTGTCGGCATGCTGTGGGAGTGGTACGGCACGATGGCTGCCGACGGATGGTGCGTCTTCTGTCTCTATGCCTGTCGGCCGGTCGGTCTTGTCTCTCCCTCCCTCTCTCTCCCCCCCACTCTCTCCCCCCCCCTCTCTCTCTCTCTCTCTCTCTCTGCCCCTCTTTGTCGGTATGCTGTGGGAGAGGTGCAGCATGATGCTGATGGACGGTGCGTCTTCTGCCGGTCGGTTGGTCGGTCGGCCGGTCTCACCCTTTCTCTCTCTCTCGCCCTCTCTCGCTCTCTGTTGGGGAGTGGTAACATGCAATGGCTGCCGACGGATGGTGTGTCGTCTGTGTCGATGTCTGTGCCTCTGTCCATGTCTGTCTCTCTCTGTATCTCCCTCTCTCTCTCTCCTCTCTCTTCTCTCTCTCCTCGCTCTCTCTTTCTGTCTTCCTCTCAGTCTTTCCTCTCTCTCTCCCTCTCTGTCTCTCTCCCTCTCTTTCTCTCCCTCTCTTTCTCTCTGCTCTCTTTGAACGTTCTCTCTCTCGTTGTATATTTTCACTCTGTTTCTCTCTGCCTGCCTGCCTGCCTTCCTGCCTGTCTGCTGTCTGTCTGTCTGTCTGTCTCTCTCTCTCTGCCTCTCTGTCTCACTCTCTCTCTGCCTGTTTGTCTGTGTCACTCTTTCCAACAGACTCATGCACGCAAGCGCACACACACACACACACACACACACACGCATGCACACACACACGAACACACACGAACACACACGAACACACATGTACACACACACGTACACACACACACACACACATGCACACAGGGTGCTCGATGCAAACGGCTACACGACCAGCTTCCGCGCGCACGCCAAGGTGAGGCTGATCCAGTCATTTTGTTTTGGGCTCCTGGGAGCCATTGGGCGCCATTTGGCTACTGACGACCCCCATCAGAAAGAGCTCAACCAACCAAGTTGCTTGACGGTCTGATGATCCCATCAGATAGATCTCGTCAAGAGCTTGCAATTTTTCTATGTTTGTTGGTCAACGGGCAACGCTATGGCAGCGGTCAAGGCAGTCAACGGAATGTTGGTCAGCGTGCCAGCTCCCAGAAAATAACAAAAAAATATGAAAACAAAAATCACTAGGCCAATCCCAGGCCAATCCTACCTGATGATGCTGGATTTTACAGGCTGTGCGACGCCACTAGCGAGGAGGAGAGGGGAAAAATTATCAATGGGGGTAAATTGTAAATTTTGAGCATGCAACAGGTTCCCACAGCCGCGATGCTGCATGCATCCGCCCCCCCCCCCTGCCCTTCCAGACTTGAGTTGGCCATGGTATGGGGCAGCCATTCCCCGGGTCTCCCGAGCGGCCGCCCAACCTGGCTGGGGCAAGGTCTGGAAATTCATCTCATACACAGTTCTGAGGCCCACCACTTCGAGTTAGGGGTGAGAGCCCGCCGATGCCTCCTTGTGGCGTATAAGACTTGCGTCGGCTCGATGCCCGACATCTGACTGAAACTGGCTGGCTTCCTGGTAGGAGGGCTGCCTCCTGGGGGTCCGCTACGCTGTGGGGGTGAACCCCCACAGAGTCAGGCCGACGGCTGGGTGCAAACGGCAAGCAGGGCCAGCGCACGCCCAAGGCTGCGGCCAAGTCCACCACCACCAACAACAACACCGACACAAACACACACACACACACACACACACACACACACACACACTCACCAGAACGGCGAGACTGTGGAGCGGCTTCACGCGACAGCCGCGACGAAGCCGCCCGGCCTCGCATGCAGCTGGAACCTGCATACACGCACACTCACACACACACACCCTCACGCACACACACGCACACACACACACACGCACACACAAACCAGAACGGCAAGACTGTGGAGCAGCTTTACGCCATGGCCGCGACGAAGCGGTCCGGCCTCGCATGCAGCTGGAACCTACACGCACACACACACACACACACACGCACACACACACACACACATGCACACACGCACACACACACACACACAAACACACGCACACACGCACCGGAACGGCAAGACTGTGGAGCAGCTTTATGCCATGGCCGCAACGAAGCCTTCCAGCCTCGCATGCAGCTGGAACCTGCACACACACATGCACACACACACAAACACACGCACACACGCACAAACACACACGCACACACGCACACACGCACCAGAACGGCAAGACTGTGGAGGAGCTTCACGCGATGGCCGCGACGAAGCCGTCTGGACTCGCATGCAGCTGGAACCTGCACGCACACGACACACACGCACGCACACATGCACACGCACACACGCACACACACGCACATGCACACACACACACACACTTGAACGGCAAGACTGTGGAGGAGCTTCACGCGATGGCCGCGACGAAGCCGTCTGGACTCGCATGCAGCTGGAACCTGCACGCACACGACACACACGCACGCACACATGCACACGCACACACGCACACACACGCACATGCACACACACACACACACCAGAACGGCAAGACTGTGGAGGAGCTTCACGCGATGGCCGCGACGAAGCCGTCTGGACTCGCATGCAGCTGGAACCTGCACGCACACGACACACACGCACGCACACATGCACACGCACACACGCACACACACGCACATGCACACACACACACACACCAGAACGGCAAGACTGTGGAGGAGCTTCACGCGATGGCCGCGACGAAGCCGTCTGGACTCGCATGCAGCTGGAACCTGCACGCACACGACACACACGCACGCACACATGCACACGCACACACGCCCACACACGCACATGCACACACACACACACCAGAACGGCAAGACTGTGGAGGAGCTTCACGCGATGGCCGCGACGAAGCCGTCTGGACTCGCATGCAGCTGGAACCTGCACGCACACGACACACACGCACGCACACATGCACACGCACACACGCACACACACGCACATGCACACACACACACACACACCAGAACGGCAAGACTGTGGAGGAGCTTCACGCGATGGCCGCGACGAAGCCGTCTGGACTCGCATGCAGCTGGAACCTGGGCGCCGCCGACTTCTACCCAGCTACCTCCGGCAAGGACATGGCTGCGCAGTACCTGATGAAGGTGCGTGTCTGGCTGGTCGGTAGCTGGTCAGTAGCTGGTCAGTAGCTGGTCGGTAGCTGGGCAGTAGCTGGGCGGTAGCTGGGCAGTAGCTGGGCGGTAGCTGGGCGGTAGCTAGGCGGTAGATGGGCGGTAGATGGTCGTGAGCTTGTCAGTAGCTGGTCAGTAGCTGGTCAGTAGCTGGTCGGGAGCTGGTCAATAGCTGGTCAATAGCTGGTCGGGAGCTGGTCAGTAGCTGGGCGGTAGCTGGGCGGTAGCTGGGCGGTAGATGGGCGGTAGATGGGCGGGAGCTTGTCAGTAGCTGGTCAGTAGCTGGTCAGTAGCTGGTCGGGAGCTGGTCAGTAGCTGGTCGGGAGCTGGTCAGTAGCTGGTCAGTAGCTGGTCAGTAGCTGGTCGGGAGCTGGTCAGTAGCTGGTCAGTAGCTGGTCGGTAGTTGGTCAGTAGCTGGGCGGTAGCTGGGCGGTAGCTGGTCAGTAGCTGGGCGGTAGCTGGGCGGTAGCTGGGCGGTAGATGGGCGGTAGATGGTCGGGAACTTGTCAGTAGCTGGTCAGTAGCTGGTCAGTAGCTGGTCGGGAGCTGGTCAGTAGCTGGTCAATAGCTGGTCGGGAGCTGGTCAGTAGCTGGTCAGTAGCTGGTCAGTAGCTGGTCGGGAGCTGGTCGGTAGCTGGTCAGTAGCTGGGCGGTAGCTGGGCGGTAGCCGGGCGGTAGCCGGGCGGGAGCTGGGCGGGAGCTGGGCGAGAGCTGGTCAGTAGCTGGGCGGTAGCTGGGCGGTTGCTGGGCGGTAGCTGGTCGGTAGCTCGACGGGAGCTCGTCGGGAGCTGGTCGGTAGCTGGTCGGTAGCTGGTTGGTAGCTGGTCGGTAGCTGGGCGGTAGTTGGGCGGGAGCTGGGCGGGAGCTGGGCGGGAGCTGGGCGGGAGCTGGGCGGCAGCTGGGCGGGAGCTGGGCGGGAGCTGGGCGGGAGCTGGGCGGGAGCTGGTCAGTAGCTGGGCAGTAACTGGGCGGTAGCTGGTCGGGAGCTGGTCAGTAGCTGGGCGGTAGCTGGGCAGTAGTTGGTCGGTAGCTGGTCGGGAGCTGGTCAGTAGCTGGGCGGTGGGCGGTAGGTCGGCAGTATCTGGTCGGGAGCTGGGCGGTAGCTGGGCGGTAGCTGGGCGGTAGCTTCACAAACACGTGGCACCTTCTTTCCAGCTGTCTCGGAAACGCAAACCACCAGACAAAGGCGATCGTCAAGGACGGGCTGATGGTGGATGCTCTCCCCTTCATGCGGAAGGGTTCAGGTAACAGTCCATCGTAGCGTCTAGCTGACTTCCCGGAAGCAGCTGCTAGCTGAGTTAGCGTCTAGTTATCTGATGTAGCTTCTACCTGAGTTAACGTCTAACTGAGTTAGCTTCTGGCTGAGTTAGCTTCTAGCTGAGTTAGCTCCTAGCTGAGTTCCCGTAAACACACACACCGTTACCACCACCACTACGTTTCCCACTGCTGCAGAACACCGCGCTCCTGTGCGACGACGCCAGCGGCACTGTTATCCATTTTACCTTCACTCTCCGTGTCCCCCACAACCACCACTATCCTCGCCAGCGCAGAGGGGAGCGCCGTGCCAGCCAGCACCGTGTTCCTCTACGAGGACGACGACAATAGAGACCACCACCACCCAACCACCACACACACGCACACACACACACACATGCCCTGCCCTCACTCCCGCAGAAGTGGAGCGCCGAGCCAGCCAACGCCGTGCTCCTCTGCGACGACGACAACAAAACAGACCACCACCACCCAACCACCACCACATACGCATACACACACACACACACACACATACACGCCCTGCCTTCGCCCCCGCAGAAGTGGAGCGCCGAGCCAGCCAACGCCGTTTTCCTCTGCGACAACGACAACTAAACAGACCACCCAACCACCACACACACGCACACACACACATACATACACGCCCTGCCCTCGCCCCCGCAGAAGTGGAGCGCCGAGCCAGCCAACGCCGTGTTCCTCTGTGACGACGACAACGACATGGAGCTTGCGAGCATTGTGGGCAGGGCGTTCCTGCCGACTGTGTCGTCGGTGGGTATTGTATACCTATAGGCACGGGGGCGGCAGAAAAGAAGATGTTGGAACACATGATACAAAAAAATATGACCCCCCCCCCCCGTCTCACAAAATATGCCATGCATGGAGCCGGGACCAATGCGCATGGCTTCCTAACAGTGCGAGCTGTCCAGCGCAATGTCTAAGTAATCAGAAGATGGCCAAAATCACCCCCAAGATCTAGCCATACCATGGCTTAGTCGGCGGGCACCAAGGAGTGTGGAACCTCCAGTTCACACTTTCCAGGCAGATTCAGGGTTGACTCTCCTGAGGTGTTTTGTTGTGCTCTCCAAGGAGATTCAGATGGCATCGGTCCCATTTCAATCCATCAAGTACGCTCAAACCCCTAGGTGGGCACTCGTGGGCATCGTAGGGAGCACGCGGGGGGGTAGGGCATTGAGAAGGTGTGACCCCCCCCCTATAACCCAGGGTAACTTCTTAGAGTGCCATGGCTTAGTCGGCGTCAAGGCGGTTCCAATGGTGGTTTTCCCGTCCAATTCCAGGCAGATTCAGGGTTGACTCTCCTGAGGTGTTTTCCTGTGCTCTCCAAGGAGATTCAGATGGCATCGGTCCCACATATCTCGGCCCCCAGGTGTCCAAATTCAAAAATTCCGACGGTTTTGGAACATTCACAGCAAGGAGACACGATACCATCATGTGTTCCATTTCTCGTGTTTTCTGCCCCCCCCCCTTGGGTTTGCCTTGGGTTGACGTTTTAGTTTCAGTGGTTTGGGGTGGGGCTCGCCAACGTCGTCGGCTGAGGGCGTTGCGGCAGACTGTGTGGCGCCGGTGGGTGCGTCTGCCCGTGGTAGCGCTCTCCTCCTGGTGCTGCACCTGTGGGAGTGCTCTCCACATACGTACGAGGCGCGCACATGGGCGGCTGGTGCCCCCCCCCCCCCTCACATGCACACACGCGACGAGGCGCGTACATGGGCGGTTGGTGGCCCCCCCCCCACCTCTCCACATGCACACACGTGCACCCTACCCCCACCACACACGCGCACACACACACACACACACACACACAAACACACACACACACGCACACGCACACAAACACACACGCGCACACACACACACACGCACACACACACACATGCCAGGAGTCTGTGGAGCACGCCGTCGCTGCGCGGCCAGACCACTTCATGGTCGCGACGCGCAAGGGCACGGCCGCGAGCGAGGAGATGCTCGACGCGGTCAAGGCGCACTTCAACGAGCTGGCGAGCTGACGAGGGCTTGGGGTTTTAGGCTAAAAGCTGGCCACCGACCTCACAAAAAAAACAGCTGCATCTTTTGCTAACCAAGATACTTAGGATACTTAGGATCTTGGTTAGGCTTACACCCCCAAGGGCTCTACAGGGTTCGAGGGTTCAGGCGACACGGACGGGTGGGGAGAGTGTGAGCGAGGGGGTGCTGGGCGCACTGCAACGAGCTGGCGCTAACTGGGGTGGCTGGCAACTGGTGGGACGCCTGTCGTGTCGTAGGGGACTCTGCGGCGTAGCAGTGTGAGCTCCTGAAATAAACAAGCAACTGCGTGTCTTAATTGGCTGCGTTGCCTGGTTGTAGCCTGTCAACAACGACTCGAGAGACGCAACTCAGGATTGGGACAGCCTGACACTGTGGGCTCGGCCACTGGCTGTGTAACAGCTTCGCGCATGTCAAGTAAGGAGTTAGCACGAAGGGTGCTTACGTCAAACCAACGAGTGGTTTGGCATCTCGAGATCCGACCCTTTTGGAGCGGGAACCCACACCCAGCTGTCGGACAGATGGAAGGCCCAGCGGCCGTGCCAGGCCTGTCACAGGCTGGCCCCAGGTGTCATTTGTTCGCGCGCCTCGGGGCCCCACACTGAGACTGGGATCGGATTGCCAAGCTGCTGCTGCAGATCGTGTGATGCAGAGGAGCCACCTGCAGCTTCACAGGTGCACCAGGAGGACCCCCCAGTGACAAGCGCAGGCTGAGGCGTGCAAGTGCACGCCTGTGCGATTACAACAGGTGGCTGTCTACGGCGCGCAGAGACAAATACGAGCTGGCATGCCCCTGTGCGCGTGCGCCCCCCCCCACACCCCTCAATGCATGAAACGGCGCTCAAGCGATCGGCAGCGGGGCCCTGGGAGCGTTAGTTCCGTGTGACCGCAGGAGCCTATGCGCGCATGGATGCGACACTTTGTGATCAACATCAGGCTCACCAGCAGAACACTACTGCAGTGCTACTTGAAATTGTGGAGAGGAAGGGGGTGAGACAGACAGTAGTGAAGTTGGTAGTGTTAAAAAACACCGGTTTGAGGTTGAGGGTCGTTGAGGGGGCGGTGGAGGGGGTCTCCTGCTTGTGAGTGCTGCAACAGGCTCAGCTGCTTAGCCTCCGAAGCCGTAGAGGGTGCGCCCCTGGCGCTTGAGCGCGTAGACGACGTCCAGCGCGGTCACGGTCTTCCTGCGCGCGTGTTCGGTGTAGGTGACCGCGTCGCGGATGACGTTCTCGAGGAAGACCTTGAGGACGCCGCGCGTCTCCTCGTAGATGAGACCGCTGATGCGCTTGACGCCACCACGGCGAGCGAGGCGGCGGATGGCAGGCTTCGTGATGCCCTGGATGTTGTCGCGGAGCACCTTGCGGTGGCGCTTGGCGCCGCCCTTGCCGAGGCCCTTGCCGCCCTTGCCGCGTCCAGACATGTTAATAAGTAGTGGGGGGTAGTGGGCTTGGAAGTAGCTCCAAGTGAAGAGAGAGCGAGGGAGCGCGGTACTTGGAGGGGGGTGCGAGAGGTGGGCGTCCTGCTGATCCGCCACTTTGCAAGTCAAGGGGCGCGGTCAACGCCAGTAAACGCGCCCCTGCTTTTGCAAAGTGACAGATCACCAGGACGCGCCCGCTGTTTCGCCACTACTTGACCGCGCCCCCACGCGCCCTCCTGCTATCTGGAACACCTTCACACACCCCAGCACCACCATGGCCCGCACCAAGCAGACCGCTCGCAAGTCCACCGGCGGCAAGGCCCCGAGGAAGCAGCTCGCCACCAAGGCGGCTCGCAAGTCCGCCCCCGCGACGGGCGGCGTCAAGAAGCCCCACCGCTACCGCCCTGGCACGGTCGCCCTGCGCGAGATCCGCAAGTACCAGAAGTCGACCGAGCTGCTCATCCGCAAGCTGCCGTTCCAGCGCCTGGTGCGTGAGATCGCCCAGGACTTCAAGACCGACCTGCGCTTCCAGTCCTTGGCCGTGCTCGCCCTGCAGGAGGCCGCTGAGGCCTACCTGGTCGGCCTCTTCGAGGACACCAACCTGACGGCCATCCACGCCAAGCGTGTCACCATCATGCCCAAGGACATCCAGCTCGCGCGCCGCATCCGCGGCGAGCGCGCGTAAGCGTAACAGCTCTGCTCCCTGCTATCTTGACCTGCTGCCACTAGCAGCAACCAACCCACAAACAGGTGTGTTTAAACACCACCACCATTCTCTCAACATCTATGATCAGTCACCCTGACGGCATGCGCCGCTGGTGGGGGGGGAGTGCATGCGTGGTGCTGCATGGGCGATCCGCATGGGGGGAGCCCTCGCATCATGGGGCAGTAGTGCAAGCTCCTCGCCACTGTTTGTAAACACCACTACTTTCACCAAACAACATTCACATTCAAACTACTTTACATACACACCATCAACTTCCTCGGCCACCTGTCACAACCTGTGGCATATCACGCGCCTGCGTGATGATGTGATGCCACTTGGTCGTGCGGCGGCCGTGCGTGCGGGGGAGCTGGCGACTGACTGAGCTGTGGGATGTGCTGGCCTCCTTCGCTGAGGGTGGCGTGGTGCTGCGCGGGTGGGCGGCGTGGTGGGTCCGACCCACCCCTTGATTGGAGTGGTGGACGGCGGGCTCACTCTGAACAAGACATCCTAGACCCCTGAGGGTATGTGGGGGGGAGGTGGTGCCACACACACGCGCGGTGGTGGGTATGGTGTGGCCGCTGAGTATCGAGAGTGTTGCGGCTGGTGCCGTGCTTCGGCCTTTTTGGGTAGCTGGGGGTGTGCCTTCTCCCTTCATGGTCCTGGGTTTACAGCCGATTATGCCAGAGGCTTACCTCAGACTGTTTTAGGGATGAGTGTGCTGCCTGGCTGATGTGCTGCTTGCTTGGTGCCCGCCGCCGCGTGTGGGTGGCGCTGCCGTGGGGTCACCCCCCCCTTTTGGGGGGGGTGACCCACATGAACAGCGCGAGCTGCTGTTGAGCACCCGCCCTCATCAGACGCCACCAAAGTGGCGCACCATGAAGGCTCGGGTGGCGGGGAGGGCGCCGCAGCCAATATAAACCGGGCGGGCTCGCCGACTTCTTGGCCTGCTTGGGCGCAGAGTGGATGCCGCCGGGGAGGAGTGTGTGTGGGGTTGGGGGGGGGGGGGATGCCGCCTTGTTGTAGTCTGCGTCTGCCAAGTTGTGGTAGTCGCCGAGGTACACATGAACAGCGCGAGCTGCTGTTGAGCACCCGCCCTCATCAGACGCGGGGCCGGGTGATACCTAAACCCAACAGTAGCAACCAAGAGTTGCTCCCACCAGCAACACTTGCTTCTGGTTGTTCCCACAGCACTACGGCTGCGCTTCTAGCGGGTGTGCACTCACACATGGTGGCACGCATGCACATGCACACCCAAGAAGCCCCCCTGAAAGTTGTGTGCTGCGTCGTGCTTTGGGGCAAACACAAAACCAGCAGCACTGCCAGTACCCAACACAGTGCATGGCCCTCCACTACTGGTGGCTGCGCTCCCTATACTCCTGATGGCTGCATCACCTGCCTGCGGCCGTTAATGTCGCGCGTGGGTAGGGGGGTCGAGGTGGCGGCGGCATTTGTAGGCGCTGGTCGTGGTGCATGCACTGCTGGTGGTGCCAGAGCTCTCCTGTACAGAGCGGGTGCACACGTATGGGGGAGGCTTACACAGCCAACAACAAAACGAGCCAGCAGCACACAGCAGCACAGGCAGAGAGTCCAGTCAGTCCATCCGAGTGGTGGGTCGAGCTGGTGGTGTCTAAAAACACCGGTTTGGGTTGGTTAGTTGTCGAGCGCACGGGGGGTCAGCAGCAGGCAGCGGTGGCTGCCGTGACGATGCTACTCCTCCACGTGCTGCTTTTTGGTAGTAGTGGCTGTTTGCTCTGGACGTGCCAGGTGGTGCTGCATGTGGTCAGCTGCTTACGCCGACGTGAACTTGGTGACGGCCTTGGTGCCCTCGGAAACGGCGTGCTTGGCGAGCTCGCCCGGCAGCACGAGGCGCACGGCGGTCTGGATCTCGCGGGACGTGATGGTGGGCTTCTTAGTGTAGCGGCTCAGGCGGGAGGCCTCGGTGGCGACCTTGTCGAACATGTCGTTCATCATTGAGTTGAGGATGGACATGGCCTTGGAGGAGACGCCCGTGTCGGGGTGCACCTGCTTGAGGACCTTGTAGAGGTAGATCTTGTACGTCTCGACGCTCTTCTTGCTCTTCTTCTTGCCACCGGCCTCCTTCTTGGCGACGACCTTCTTGGCCGGAGCCTTGCTCGCCACGACGGCCGTCTTGGGCTCCTTGGGTGCCATTGCGAGTGTGTGTTGGGGGGTTGTTGTTTGGGGGTTACTTGTTTGTTGGACTGGTAGTGACGCGCGGCGGGGGGGCGCGTTAAGAGGGAGCGCGAGGTTGCAGACCCCCGGATCAACAGGACGCGGTCACCACCTCGAGTCAACGCACGTTGACCGTAGTCGGCGTCCTGCTGATCCGGGGGTCTGCAACACCGCGCCCCCTCTTAACTCCCCTCCCCGCCCCGCTCTCGCTACCAGCCCTCCTCGTTTTGCACCTCCTACTCCTCAACCAACACCATGGCCAAGGGATCCGCACCCGGCGCTGGCCGCAAGGGCGGCAAGAAGGCTGTGAGCCGCTCCGCCAAGGCCGGCCTCCAGTTCCCCGTGGGCCGCATCGCCCGCTACCTCAAGAAGGGCAAGTACGCCGAGCGCGTGGGTGCCGGCGCCCCCGTCTACCTCGCCGCCGTCATGGAGTACCTCGCTGCCGAGGTGCTCGAGCTGGCTGGCAACGCCGCACGCGACAACAAGAAGAACCGCATCATCCCCCGCCACATCCAGCTCGCAATCCGCAACGACGAGGAGCTGTCCAAGCTGCTGGGCACCGTCACCATCGCCGCGGGAGGCGTCCTCCCCAACATCCACTCCGTGCTGCTGCCCAAGAAGGGCAAGAAGGCCGAGGCGAGCGAGTAAACGCGTTGACTCCCCCCTTTGACTCGCTCGCACGCTGGCACCTCCAGAGCAGTTACTACCAACCAAGACAACAACAAAAATAGCACGGGGAGAGAGCATCATCGCAGCCACCGCTGCCTGTCGCTGACCTCCCACCACGCACCTGACAACAACTGGCGACGATCAGCCCCAAACCGGTGTTTTTAAACACCACCAACTCAGCCCACTTGCACGGACTGTTACTATTCTCAGTCTTGGCCATGCAGCAAGTGATCGTGCCTGCACTCCTTCCCCCTGTGTTGAGCACCCATTGTCTGCCGTGCGTCCCAGGGTGGCAGCTGTCGTGCACAGCTGTTTCTGGATGTGGTTGTTGGACTTCTTGTTGTGCCATTGCTTACTGCCTTGTAGTTGCCGTGCCTGTCCCCCCCCTCCTCATCGTTGTGCACCTGTTGTCATATCATTTGTGCTGATGGATGCACATCGGCTCTGATGAATGATTTGCCTGTGCTCTGGTGGAAGCATGTGTAAGGCTGTGTTTGGTGGGGCGCCTCGTGCTGAGGCTGTGGCCTCAGCAGCACACGTCCTCACGGGGTTGCGCGGGGCAGGGGGGACACAGCGGGCACGACAAGATGGAGACGGAGCAAAGCGGAGCCCTCCGTGGGAAGGCTTGCCCATGGCACAGGGAGATGCGTCGCGCACGACGCATGCAATAACCCTGCGGATCCACTGCCACCAGATGCGGGAGGTGCCAGGCTGAGCCCGGCCAATCACGTTTGTGTGCGTGCACCTGCTCAACTTCTGTTGCCGTGCCGTTCAGGGGCGCGCAGGCGCCGCTGCCGCTGCCGGACGTACTATTTGCAGACCTGCCGGCAGAGGTGTCTAGACTGGTGTGGTCAATGCATGCTGATAGAGGATGCTGTGGCAAAGGCGGCGACCAAGGGGCAGAGGTGAGGAAGAATGGCGCAGGGGCAGGAGAGGCACGTGCCCAGGCAGAGGAGGGAGCGAGGACAAACCCCTTGAGTTAGGGGGCACCGGGGCGACGGGCGCGGCTGCGGTAACGATGTGTTGTTGCACGACAGCGCTGCTGAGTTCTACGCTGGCGCGTCGGGCGAGGGGGCCAGCAGGTGGCGGCATGAGGCAGGCGGCAGACGGTGGCCCCCCAAGGTGCCCAAGAAATTGGGAGTGAGGAGGCGCCATCGTTGTTGCTGGCGTGGCTGCAGGCTGGGTGCTTGTGACTGGTCGTGTTGTTAAGATTGTTGCTGGCTCTCCAATTCTTTCTTTTCACCCTTAGGGGGGCAGGGCCCCTGCTGCGTGCACCATGTAGATAAGTGCTATCATTGCTCTCAGGTGCGCAGGGCATGAACGCCAGGTTCGAGGCCGTCCTCCCTCGCCACCGTGGAGCGTGGATGATGATGCACTGCTCACGGTGTGCAGCACGCTGTTTGGTCGTGATATACGGCACTGTACAGGAGGTTGACTGTGTGTATTAGGACAGAGGGCGCGACGCTGCAGGCGCACACAGCGAGGCATGCCAAGAACAGCCACGCCTGATGCAGTCGTATGTGCCCTGCTCCACACCCTGCTCTCTAGCATGTGCGAACCATGTGCCCCCCTCTGCAGCAACACAGCACAGCCCTCTGCGCCCCCCATCAGCCAACAGAGTGGCTCGGGCGATCATCACTTACCACGGAACAAGCGCGCGATTTCAGACAGGTAGCTGTCAGATAGCTGGCACTGACCTACGTGCTGCCCATGTATGCATGCACCCCCCCCCCCTCAATGCACGACACAGCACCCCCCGGTACCTGTGTTCTGCATACGCAGCCCCAGTGACCGCGGGAGTTCACGCGCATGGCATCATGCATGGCAAAGCATGCTCGCTCTGCGACATGCGTGGCGGCGACAGCCCTGTGCACGGCAGAGTCTCCGGCACCACCATGGCCCGCACCAAGCAGACCGCTCGCAAGTCCACCGGCGGCAAGGCCCCGAGGAAGCAGCTCGCCACCAAGGCGGCTCGCAAGTCCGCCCCCGCGACGGGCGGCGTCAAGAAGCCCCACCGCTACCGCCCTGGCACGGTCGCCCTGCGCGAGATCCGCAAGTACCAGAAGTCGACCGAGCTGCTCATCCGCAAGCTGCCGTTCCAGCGCCTGGTGCGTGAGATCGCCCAGGACTTCAAGACCGACCTGCGCTTCCAGTCCTTGGCCGTGCTCGCCCTGCAGGAGGCCGCTGAGGCCTACCTGGTCGGCCTCTTCGAGGACACCAACCTGGCGGCCATCCACGCCAAGCGTGTCACCATCATGCCCAAGGACATCCAGCTCGCGCGCCGCATCCGCGGCGAGCGAGCGTAAGCGCAACCGCCTTGTGACGACGCTCCAACTCCAACCTGACCCATGACCTCTGCTGCCTCTCTCTGAGACACGCCTGACACACGGCTGCTACTGCCGCCTGACGCTTACGACCCAGTAAGCACCCACAACCAAACATGTGTTTTTCAACACAACCACTCGTTAGCTTCTGTCCTGTCTCGCCTGCCCGCATGCGCCTAGATGTGGAGGAGCTGTGGCAGCATGAATCCCTGGAGGCGGGCTCCCTCAATCCCACATCCCGAGGGGGTACTGTACAACCTTGTGGCGCTCCGAAACCACCGCCGACAAAACCACCGCTAGCTTCTGTGGGCGCCGAAGATCCCTTCTCGGTGTGCGGCCGATTGAGGATCTTCAACCGTTGGGTGCGCTCAGCGCCCGCGCCCTCCGAGCTGCGCAAAAACCTTCATGACCCTCGGCACTCGGCGTACCGTCAGCGACACGCGCGTGCCCCCGCGCGGTAGCGACCCGTGCGGCGCCAGGCCCGCCACCTGCACAAATTGCGGCCATGCAGCGTTGGTGGTGGATTCCAACAGTCCGTGTCAGATGCCGGTGTATGTGTTGGGAGCGACCCACGCGGCGCCAGCCACCTTGTTAAGAGAGACCCCAGGGCTGCTAGGCATGCGGGCGCCCTGCAATCGCAAGGGGGGGGGGGGGAGGTACAGTGCCACCTGCGCACGTGCGGTCATTCAGTAGTAAGACACGCGCTGGAGCGGTGAGCCAGAGTGGTGTGCACTCGGTGCGTGGCGCCCTGTTACAAGGCGTAACACTCCTCGGAGTCCTCCGGGCGCGTAGTACGCGCCGCGTACGTCAAGTAGATTGGCAGGCGCCACTTTACCCCCTATCCCCTGGAAGCAGTTAGGACCTATTTTGGAGGCGTCGCACAATAGCTATCCTCTTTGCTCTGGGACTACACGTTGGCGGGCAGCCGGCTGGTGGCTACTGCCCCTCACAAGTAATTATTAGGGCCAGAACTGGACTTGGGTCTAGGCGGTGGTACTAGGACTAGAGGTAGTCTTTGCTGGAAAGCCGATGTAACTGTAACGTGTAAACCCTGTAAAACCTCCTCGGCCTACCCTGGTAAGAAAGGCAACATGACAGAAGGGGGGGGCGCAAACTTTGGGCGCAGTGGGCCACTGTTGACCTCGAGATCTGTCTGCGACCTTGTGATGTTACGCGGGGTCCGGCACAACTCACGGCCACGTCACACCTCACGGCCATCTCACATCTCGCGCATCACGGCACGGCACCCACCTCTTGCGGGACCAGGTGCAGGTTGACGACCGACGCGTCGACCGCGTCTGCGTCTGCCTCGTCGATGCCGTGCGTGAAGCCGGTGTACGCGTCGCCGCGGAAGAGCAGCAGGCTGCGCGGCATCAGCAGCAGCGACGCAATCGGGGGAGGCAGCTGCCCGTCAGGTGCTGGCGCTGGCGCTGGTGCTGGTGCTGGAGCTGGAGCTGGTGCTGGTGCTGGTGCTGGTGCTGGTGCTGGTGTTGGCGGCCGCAACCCGTCGGCCGTCGCGGCTCGCCCTCCGTCCTGCCTGGCGGCCGTTGCATCGCCCCCGTCTACATCGACGGTGCTGGTGCTGGTGCAGGCCTCGCCAGCTGCTGCTGCGTCGGTCGACGCGGCTGGCCCAGGCTCAGGCGCGGGCACGCTGCGAGAGCTGCCCTTGCCACCTGCGCTGGAGCTGGCGCTGGGTGGCGCTGCTGACGCTGACGCTGCCGGTGCCGCTGCTGCCGCTGCCGCTCCTGCCGGTGCTGCTGATGCTGACGCTGCCAGTGCCGCTGCTGACGCTGATGCCGCTGCCGCCGCTGCTGCCGCTCCTGCCGCTCCTGCCTCTGCTACTTCCGCTGCCGCTGCCGGCGGTGCTGCCGGTGTTGCCACCCCGTCCGCATCGTGGAGCGCCATGCGTCGGAAGCGTATGACCGCGGGCGCGCCGAGGCTGAGGATCGCCACGCCTGGGAAGTACGCTGGGCCGTCCTCGTGCGCCTGCAGTGGGTGCCGGGGGGGAAGTTACTTGCCTCTAAATCTGATCGCTCACCCTGCGCACGCACGCGCCCAGGTCAAGCCCGTGACGTTCAAGGTTCAGATGCAGAGCTGTTACCCCTGTTGCCTGTCTGTTACTGCAGTTACACAGTGCCAAGCTTCCAAGGGGGGACGGTAATTAGCCTCGTTAGGCAGCTCCCTCAATCCCACGCCCCGAGGGTGCGTACTGTAAAATGAAAAAATAACGGGGGGGGGCTTTGGCTGTGCAGCGCATGGTGTGGTTGGCCTGCTGCGGCACACACACGCGCGATTTGAGTGCTAGCCTAGGTTCTCTCCGCCCTTTCCCCGCCCTCTTCTCCGCCCTCTTCCCCGCCCGCTCCCCCTGCTGCACCCGTCCACGCGCCCACCCACCATGATGCCCTCCCCCGGCCTGTACTCATTGACGAGCACGTGGTTGGGCGCGCCGCCTCCGTACAGCTGCAGCTCTGACGTGTCAGAGTAGAGACGTGTAAGCGTGGGCTGCAGCCACGACGCGAGCGGGGCCGGCAGCAGGCCCTTGCGCGTCACCGTGCCCCCGTGGTTCTGAAGCCGCCGGCCAGACAGCTGTAAGGGGGGGGGGGGGGGGGGGGCCTGCTGCACCCGAGTACGATGCGGGGGCGGGGGGGGATGCGCATGGGTGCATGACATGCATGGCACTGGGAACGGGCCCCTCAACACAGTAGTCTCCACTGCCCACCTGAACCCATCTCCCCCTGCCCCCCGCGACCTCATCGAGCAGGCGGCCCTCCTCCAACTCGCTAATGTACTCAGGCACGTAGTATAAAGACTCGAGAGGCCCCACGCGGGAGGCATTTAACTCGACGACACGCATGCTACTCTCACGAGCTCCGCTACTGTGTTCCTTCGACGAGTTATCATCTCATGACAGATAGGCGCGCGCGGGGGGCTGTGCGAGGCCGCTGCTCTTGAGTCGACCCTCTTCACACCTTGTGTGGCTGCTCAACTGCCAAGCCCCACAACACCCTCACATACAGCAGGTGGCTGTAACCGTCCCAATGTGCAGTGTGGTATGGGGATGGTAGGGGGCAGGGGATAGAGGCATGGGGGGAGGCAAGAGACGGCTGACGAGCGTGCACAGGTCAACTACACCGCAACAGCAGCTGCAGCCTGCCTGCACACTTTACAAACGTACACCAGCACAAGCGCCTGCACATGATACACCTACAGTACAATGGTGATTGGTTTATTGGGACCACTCGGGCGGATGCATCAATGTGGTGCATCACGTTCGATCGATCGATCACAAACAAAAACTCGAAGGCAACAAACTGAAAAACAACACAAATGCACATTGGGGGCAGCACACAATTGCATCGCAGCAACATCATTGTCAGTGTCAGAATGCTATCAAGATGATCAGTACTGCTCGCCTTGGTGCGGCTCGCGTCGTGTGCCCAGAGCACATGCCAGGTCACACACGCTTGCCACGCGGGAAAAAATGAAGAGCACAACACACGACACGGCTCGGCAGTCCAGGGCTTAAGGTCTGCCTGCAACCCTCTCTCTCTCTCTCTCATGCCCGCAAAAAGAATATAAGGGAAAAAACGAGGCGCCATCATGTTGTTATCGAATGTGGTTGAATGTTATTCGTAGTCATCAGCAACCGCAGTCCCAAGTGGGGATGCGCCGTCTCGCCAGTCGGGTCAAACGGGAGTCCACAGTTGGAGATGACACAGCCGCCAAGTCGGGTCCGCTCGTCATCTTTGTTGATCGCAGAACAGGCAAAACCTGCAGCGGACAGCAACAGTCGTGCAATAGTCGTGTGTGTGGGCGCGCAGCAATCGTGCGGCATGCATGCGTCCACGGGGCAGGGCGCGACAGGCGCACGCACAATGCGTCTGCGGCTAGAGAGGCGCATCCAACGGATGTGCATGTTTGCAGGCAGAGCTGCTGCTGGTGGCGGATCCTCCGCTTCAACCCCAAACTAACTAAACTAACGCAGGCACGCTGGCAGGCAGGCAAGTTTTTTTTTACCACAAGGTCTTGCGCCGACACACGACGGCAGCGGCGCCCTCTACGACTGGGGCAGCGGGGCAGCCACTGGGCCCCCTACGTCTTCCACTGTCTGAAGAGCGTAGGCCTGGCTCAGCAGCCTGTTGGTAGTGCTCCCGGAGGCGCTACGCGCCGAGCAAAGTCGAATACGCTGCCTGGTAGTAGGTGCGTCACACGACTGCAAAATCCATCCGCAGCAGCAGCAGCAGCCCCAGGGCTAGCGGCAACTGCCTGCAACTCTCTGTGGGTCTGTATGCAGAGGCGCTTTTCTGCCTCTCTGCTCTGCGGCAGAACGGTGGTCGATTTTACAGGCCGTCGGACGCCTGTGTTGGCATGTTGGACCTGTGACTGGCCTGAGTCAGCCTGTCGCATGCCAGTGTGTGTGCACCCTGGAACTGAGGCAGGCGACTCGTTTCGCGTCCTTCGTTACCGTAAACTCCATTAGCTTGTACCGATGGCCGCAAAAAATACTCTTTATTGGATTCTGGAGACAGAGTACCGAGCGCAGCGGGGATTTTTTTTGAGTATTTCGATTGTACCGATGGATTTTTTTAATGATTGTTGTCAAAGTACCGACGCTACCGACGCTGCGTGCACGCGGTCAAGGCCATCCCTCATCCATCTCTGTGACCGCCGGACCATCTCTGTGACCACCGGCAGTGGATTTGTAACACTATCGCTCGTAACCGCCGCTGAGCGTGGCGGCACTGTTGTCTTCGCTCCAGTCCTCATCAGATCCATCAGAGGCTGGATCAGCCATGCTCAACCGATTTGGGGGGCCTCCTGTTCGCGGGAACTTGGAGAGGGCACTGTGGGGGAGGTCGTCTACACTACAGCAAAAGTGAAAAATTGTTGACCTCGGGAACGGAACTCGGGTCTGCTCCACTGCAAATATTATACTATTACTTGGTAATACGGCATTGTACCGGATGCCGAAACCAATTAATTATATCAATACCGGCTCAGAGTACCGAAGGTCTCCGGGACTTAATGATCGGTACAGGCTAATGGAGTTTACGGTGTAGCTGAGGATAGAAGTTCGTTGGCAGGTTTTGGTGGTTGGGTGGTGGAGGTGCGGGAGGCAGTGGTGTCATAAGCGCCCCCAGCCCCAGCAGACCCCGGAAATTTTTGGGGGAAACTGCAGGGGCGAATCGCGGGAATTTCGCTCCTGTAAGTGTGGAATTTGACGACCTTGACACTTTTCCGCGAAAAAACGCCTTGCTGCTGCGGGGGCAAATTCGGCATGTTCCTTCCAATGTTGCGGGGTCAAACAAGACATTCTTGGCTTGCTAAATGACAACAATGCCTCTCGCGATCCGAGGGTGTAGACGTTCGTTTCCTTTCAGCGATAGGCTGGCTGGGCTTCCTTAATCCACTAATTTCGGTACACACTAATCCCTCAATGCATGGGAGTGTACACTTCCCATGCACACTAATCCCTTCGTTTAGGTACTCCTAATGCACACTTCCTTAATCCACTCCTTATTCCACATCTCGGGGCCAGCCCGCGTCACAGTAGGGCTGCCCAATCTCGAAATCGACCCCTCCCCTGACTGACCCAAACCAAATGGATCGACGCGGGGTGAAAAAGGGTCTTCGCTGCGAGGAGGAGGGCCCGGAGATTCACACCTGGTTTTTGACACTGCGACAGTCGGCTTCGCACACTCTGCGGTGACCCCTTGTGGATGCGCATGCATCCTCCTTCGCTCGGTCATTAGGAAGCACTGCGGGCTCCAGTTATGGGGGTTGGCCGCCACCTTTCGCGTCCACCTCTACAACGACTTTTGGAACTCGCTAAAATGTGTGCTGATGTGAGGGCGACTTCACGCACGCACGTAAGCCGCCTCATCTACAACTCTCATATGTGAAGCGGCGGTGTCTTGCTTTTGCTTGGCCGGTGGGAACCATCCCCTCACATCACGCTTGCTGCGGGTGACCTGCTGGCTTACAGTGGGGCTTCTCGGAGCCTAGGAGGGAGGGGCACGACCAAGCTTTGCTAGGGCTGAGGCAGCTGTTCCCGAGTCTTTGAACAGAAGCAGAAGCGCATCTACCGCTCTCTTCGAGGCCACACGGAATCGTGTCACGCGGAGTAGTGTTTGGTCCGAGTTTGGAGTTTGCGGCCACACGGTTTTAGACTCGCTCGATGAGCCCCCCCAACTCGTTTGGAGTTGCCTCTGCGCTGTCGCCCCGTCACAAGCTGTGCAAAGCTGTGTGGAACCTTGCCGAACAAACTCAAACTCCGGCACCAAAATCCAAATTCTAGCCCCGTTTCACCGGCACTTACCCTTTGCGCGTTGGTCATCTACAGTGCATGGCTTGTTGGTTTTGCACGGCTTGGTGTTTTGCATTTCAACAGTCGTCCCCCTTCACCCAAGCCAAGGGGGGTGCTGGAGCACGTCCGTGTATCGTGTTCGAGTGCCCGTCGTGGGCACTGCGATTAAGACTGTGAAGCACCTCAGTCACGTCCCCCAAACCCCGTACAACCACTCCCACCTGCGCCCCAGCATGTTTCTTGGGGGCGGAGGGAGAATGCGGGAGGATTAGCAGTAGAAGAAAGAATGAATAGGAGAAAGCATAGGAGAAAGCACGTTCAGCACGCAACACGACGGAACGCAAAACAGGCAGAAGACCGCGCTTCGCACGCCGAAACAATGCACAGCTGCCCCCCCCCCGCCGTAACAACGCACTCTGTGTGCGCCAGGCCAGTCACGCTTGGCCACTCGGCCACGGGGGCGTGGGCAATAAGGATTCGCAATTGAGATTCGCCTGAGAAATTGCAAGCGGTTGGTAGTGTGCACGCGCATTCGGTAGGCTGGCGCTCTGCACAGTCTTTCCCTTATCCACGCCCCGACGGAGCATACGTGTACAACCTGCGAGGGCTTTGGCACGCATGCCGGTTGCATGCACCGCGCATGTAACCTTGCTTTCACATGCACGACATGAACATCGGGCTGATAGGCACCTACGACTAGGCTTTCCGCTCACCGCATCCTAATCCACTCACTGCCTTCAGTACTTATCCACACACCAGGCCCCCACCTCTCGATCCACAGACCAGCACCCCACCACCAGTAGCCAGCCACCTGTTGGCAGTTCTCAGGCGCTGTATACGCCGGGCCAGGTCGAATGCGTTGCCTGTTAGGTGTTCACCACACACGATCGTAAAATCCATCATCACACGCTGCGCGGTGCCGCTGAATCTGAATGTCAAGGCGGGCAGCGGTTCCACTCGCCCGTGGCTGCACTACGCAAACGGCTGCGGCTTTAGCAGACGAACACGCTACGCGCCGCCTTTCGTTCTGCGCTCTTCCGTCGTTGCGAGAGCTCCGCTGCTTCGCTTGAACTGTTTCGGTTTCCGCACGACACGCCTAGCGCCTCGTGCTCGCTCCGAGGTGTGTGCAGGCCACACAGCCACGATGCCCGCTGCCGCCGACACTCTGTCTTCTCTAATACACCCCGAGAGAGCTTTGGGCTCCCAATTTTTTTATAACAGCGCCTGGCTCCTCTACCACAGTGGCCACCGCATCGGGGCGTTACCGCTGGCATCACCGCTGGCGCTACTTGAACCACAACGCTAAGAAGACTCACGCGCGAGAATAAGTAAAAGCGTCCCCTGCCCTGCCCCTGCCTGCCCTTGCCGCTGCGCTGCAAGGGCTGGCAGCACCTACACCCCACCCATGCATGCACGCACGCATGCACCCACCGACCCACCCCGCGTGCAAGCCCAACCAAACCCCCGCTTGGCAAGGGGCGCTCTCGCCCTTTTGTCGCGTCGCGGACGGTGGCCCTTGGACCACCGCGGCTACCGCACAGCTACCGCAGCTACAGCGCGCCACCACGTCAGCAGCGCGAGCGCGCGTGTGACCTTACCGGTGCCGCCGTACGCGGCCGTGGCTGGGATCGCCACCCGGGCTCGCGCACTCTTGGGGCACGTCCCTTCACGCACGCCGGCCACTCACGAGGTCTTCTCCGATGCCACAGCCGAGACGACGCAGCCCACCTCCAGCTCCCGATGCCCCCCATGGGGCGCGCCGTCGCCGTCCTGTAACGCTCACTTTGGCGCGGCGCCGTACGAAGTGCCGTACGCGGCCTGGTACGCAGCCATCGCCGCCTGCTGCTGCGCTGCGCTCTGCTGCTGCTGCTGCGCCTGAGCGTAGGCCGCGTACGCGCCGGCCTGTGCACCGCCAGGCGCTGCCTGCGCGCCGTACCCATACTGCTGCTGCTGCTGCCCGTACGGCTGCATGCCGTAGCCGCCGTAAGGCGTCGCCGCAGCCGGCTGCTGCTGCTGCTGCGCCTGCGCCGGCATCGCCGCCTGGCCGTACCCGGCGTACGCAGCGTACGGGTTCGCGGCCTGTGCCTGGGCGGGCGCCTGCGCCACGGCGGCCGGCGGCTGCGCCGCCGCCGCAGCCGCCACCTGCTGTGCCGGCTGCTGCTGCTGCTGCGACGCGACGGCGGCGGCGGTGGCCACTGGCGCCGTCTGCCCCTGCGACGCGTACCACTGCTGCCACGCCTTGGCGTACTCGTCACCGGCCTGCGTGCCCTGCGTCGACCGCAGCGCCTGCGCGAAGTAGGCGGCGTACGCGGCTGACGCAGCCGGCGTTGAGGCGCCCGCCGCAGCCGCCGCGGCGCCTGCGGCCGCGGGCGCGACCACCTGTGCGGCGGCAGCGGCGGCGGGCGTGGGCGTGGCGGCGAGCCCCGGCAGCTGTGAGCCGGCCGCGGTACCGTACGCGGCCGACAGCGATGTCACAGTCGGGCCGGCCGTGGCGGAGGCCGCGGCGCCGGTCGTGGCCGAGCCCGCAGCCGTGGCAGCGCTGCCGTAGCCGCTCGGCGCCGCGCTGCCTCCGTACGAGTACATTGACGCGTACGACTGCTGCTGCTGCTGCTGGGGCTGCTGCGCCTGCGCAGCAGGGGCTGCCGCGGGCGCCGCCGAAGCCGCAGCGGCCGATGCCCCGCCGCCGCCAAGCGCAGCCTGCTGCTGCGCGTAGTACGACGCGTACGCGCTCGGCGCGGTCGCGGCGCTGGATGCGGCTGCAGCTGCCGCCACCTGCTGCTGCCAGGTGCTGGGCGCTGCGTGCGACTGCTGCTGCTGAGACGACGCGGCAGAGTGGGCGCCATGCGCGCTGCCGCCGTACCCAGACGCGGAGCCGTAGGAGTGCTGCTGCTGCTGCTGCGCCTGCTGCGCCGCCTGCTGCGCGGCCAGCTGCTGCGCCTGCTGCGCCGCCAGCTGCGCCGCCTGCTGCTGCGCCTGCTGCGCCGCCGCCTGCTGCTGCGCCGCCTGCTGCTGCGCCAACTGCTGCTGCTGCTGCTGCGCCTGCGCGCCATAGCCCGCCATCTGCGAGTACGCCGGCGCGCCGCCCCCGTGGTACCCAGACACCTGCGGCGCGCTCTGCGAGCCATAAGCGGGAGCGGCCTGCGACACGGGCGCAGCTTCTGGCTGCGCCACGGGCTGTTGCGGGGGCCCCGGCAGCGCCCCCGGCGACACCGCAGGCGCTGCGGCTGCCGAGGCGCCGAACGCCCCGAGACCGCCCTCTGGCAGCTTCATGCCGAGCGCGAGCGCCGCGGCGATGACCTGGCGGGCGCGTGGGTGGACGTGTGCATGTCGCATGCAACATGTGTGTGTGCGTCTCTTGAGTGAGTGGGTGAGAGTGTGTGGGCATGCATCGCCCTCTATTAATAGGCGTCATGTGCTTACCTCCTAAGCAACGCTCGGGAGGTGTCTTAGTGCTGAGCAGTGCCGTCACTTGCAACAATACGCTGTTGCTGGTGGAGTTGTGTGCACGCATGCATGACGCTCAAGAGATCGGGCAACAATGGCGAGGAATGGCGAGGAATGTGCCTCCCACCACCCACCTGGCCAAGCAGCACGCGTGCGTGTACGCACGCGTTGCCCTAGTGCTGGCAAACCAAAACAAGCTGCTGGTGGCGCTTTGTGCACGCACAGCATGCATGGCGCGCGCAGAGCTACTACGTCGAGAGTAAATAAGCCCCCAGCGGCGTCCAACAGGCTGTAAAATTGACCACCCACCTGGTCGAGCAGCGCGGACGGCGTCTGCTGCGCGTGCTGCGGCGCGGCCGCATTCCTGCCCGTGAGGTCCGACATCATCATCGCCATGATCTGCGAGGGGAGTGTGCATGTGTATTGTGTGTGTGTGGTGTTCGATTGTTACTGTTGCTGTTGCTCGATTGTATAGATAGTCTGTTGGGCACCTCGATGGCGTATTTGATTTGTGCTAGCGCACCCTGAGAGTGAGGCATGCATGTTTTGTGCGCATGCACGTGAGCGCGAGCATTTGCGTCGCTTCGTGCGTGCATGCAGAGCCCTACTATGAAGCTCATTTTGCACCGCACAACAGCGCACCTGCGCGTTCATGCCGCCGCCGCTGGCCGCGCCGCTGGCGCTGCCGCCACCGCCGCCGTGCCCGCCCGCGGGCGACGGCGCGCCGCCCGTCATGCTGCCGCCGCGCCCGTGCGCGCCGACCGGCGACAGCCCCGCGCCCCTGTCGCCTCCTCCGCCCATGCCGCCACCGCCACCGCCGTACGCGCCAGAGCCGCTGCGAGACGACATGGACGCCATGAGCGACTGTCCGCCGCCGCCGCCGCCGCCAGACGAGCGGACCATGGGGCCCAGGCTGCCGGGCGTGCCGCTGCCGCCACCGCCGCCGCCGTAGCGCGACATGGGGCCGCCGCCGCCGTCGCGCATGCCGCCACCGCCGCCGCCCATGCCCATGTCACGCATGCCGCTACCACCGCCGGCAGGCATCGGCCGGCCCATGCCGTCGCCGCGGAAGCCGTCGCGCATGCCGCCTCCGTCGCGCATGCCCATGCCACCGCCGCCGAGGCCCTGTGGGGCGTAGCCGCCCGGGCCACCGCGGCCCTGCGGCGGGGCGACCCTGTTGCTGTTGCTGGCAGGGACGAGCCCGCTGGACATCGGGTGCTTGTCGGGCACCGGCACCGGCGACACGACGTTGCGGATGCGCATCTGCGGCGGGTGGAGAGGTGTCCGGGTCAAAGTCGCCGAGTTGAGGGTTTGCGGTTGGGCACCAGCACGACGTTGCGGATGCGCATCTGTCAGCAGGGCGCAGCGCGGGGGGGTGGATGGGTCAAGGGTTCTGGGCTCCGTGGGTGCGCGCGGGCTTGCAAAGCACCCTCCCTACCGCATTCCCTACGCCTAATGCGGCACCTCAGACGCCGCCTTGACTTGCGCGACTGTGGCGGGCTTGTGTGAGACCGCCGCAGGCGCCACTCCCGACCGTCTTGGGCGCCCACCATTGCCTGGGGCGCACCCCCGACCGCCTCGTCAGGCGTTACGACCGCCGCGACTTGCGTGCCTCAGACGTCGGGGCTGTGCTAGGGCCACACCCACCCACCCACCTACCCACGCTCCCACTTTGATAGACACCGAGCTCTGCCCAGACGGCGCGGCCGGCCCGACCGCCCGCACAGTGTCGCTCGCGCCCGCGGCCACGGTGCACACGTCGCCCATGCAAAGCACCCACACGCAGCACTTGCACACCCACGCGCCCACCTCATCAGACACCGAGCTCTGCCCAGCCGACGCCGCATGCCCAACCCGCCCGCGCAGTGCCGCTCGCGCCCGCGGCCACGGTGCACACGACGCCCATGGCCTGCAAAGCACCCACCCACACCTTCACACCCACGCTCCCACCTTGTCAGACACTGAGCTCTGCCCAGCCGGCGCCGCCGGCCCAACCGCCCGCATCGTGCCGCTCGCACCCGCAGCCACGGTGCACACGTCGCCCATGGTCGAGAGCGCAGCCGCCACCGCCTCCACGCCGCGCGCGCAAGTCGGGTCGGAGGCGGACCCGCTGGTCGGCTCGAACGGCTCGCCATACACGTCGCGGTAGAGGCGCTCGAGTGACGCCACGTCGAGCTGCGTTTGTGGGGCGTTGTGTGTGTGTGTGTGTGTGTGTGCGTGTCTATACCGCCACTCTGATGTGTGTGTGAGAGAGGGTGTGTGAGTGTGTGCGTGCCGGACATGTCGCGGTTGAGGCGCTCAATCGACGACACGTCGAGCTGCGTTTGTGGGGCGCGGTGTGGTGTAACTGCCGTGCCCATCGTGGACCACCCTGCCCTTGCCCCCCCCTCCTCCTTGCGCCTTGACCCTCCTTACCTCGCCGCCCACGCCACCCGCGAGGGTAACCGCTGCCACCATCGGCCCAGCAATCTCCCCCCCCCCTCCCCCCCAAAGCCTGTCAGGCGCTCAATATCACAATCGCACGCCTGCAAGTGGGGGCCGTAGCACCCTTCCTTCCCCCTGGTCCTCCTTACCTCGTCGCACACGCCACCCGCGAGGGTAACCGCCGTCACCATCGGATCGAGCCAGCTGGGGAGCTGCGCCTGCTCGTCATCGGGGCACGTAGCCTGCGCCTGCTCGAGGTGTGTGTGTGTGTGCGCACGCAAGTTGAGGCGCCGCGTCGGGCGTTGGGAATGTGGCGGGGCCGGTCACTCATCACACCCACCTGCACCGCGACTTTGGTCAGGGTGCGCAGCCGCAAGCCCCCCCCCCGATCCTTCATCGGAGTCGCTCATCACTCATCACACCCACCTGCAGCGCGAGCGCGACCTTAGTCAGCGTGCGCAGCCGCACATTGGCGTTGGTCACGACGACCGACGATCCGGGGGGCGCAGTGGGCCCGCGCGCGGGCACGGTGGAGCACAGGTCTGAGTTGGCGTCCACGAGGGCCTGTGGTGTGTGTGTGTGTGTGTATGTGCATGTTGTGCGGTCGAGCACAGGTCCGAGTTGGCGTCCACGAGGGCCTGTGGTTGTGGGGTGGGGTGTGTGTATGTGTGTGTTTGTGTGAGTGTGTGTGTGCATGTGTGTGTGTGCTGCATGCACGCAGCACATCTTTCACGGTCAGCGGTCGGACCCCCACCATCCGACGACTGATACTCCAAGCACACCTAAAACAAGCAAGACCCCATGCGCTGCGCCGGCTCGGCTCGTTGACAGAAAGCGCAACTTGAACGCCCCCCCATCTCTCCAACACACACACACAGCTACGCTTACCTTGGAACACTCACGCACACACAAGCACACGCGCACACACGCACACACACGCGCACATACAGCCTTCAGCGCCTCGGACGCACACACAAAACACAACAAACACACCTTGAATGAGCTGAGCCCCATGCGCTGCTGGCTCGGTTTGTACAGGGAGCGCCATCCTGAACGCCCCCCCCCCCACACACAACCTCACACACCTTGGAACACACACGCGCGCACACACGACCGCGCGTGCGTCTTCTCAGTCACACAGCAAGATCGGCTCTCCAGCAAAGAGTCCATCGTCGAAGAAGGTACCTTCAAGTCCTAGAACCACAGCCTAGACCCGAGTTCAGTTCCGGCCCTAACAATCCCTTCAGAGGGGCCACCCGCCCGGCTGCCTGCCGACGCGGTCACACACACACCACAACCATCGCACCTTGAATGAGTTGAACCCCATGCGCTGCTGGCTGGGCTCGTACAGGAAGCGCATCTTGAACGTCTTGCGCACGTCGTCGAGCGGCGGCAGCGCCGCCTCGAGCGCTGCGAGCGCAGTCTTCTCGGCGTTGAAGCCAGAGTCGCGACGCAGTGCGGCCTACGCGCGTGTGTGTGTGTGTGTGCGTGTGTTTGTATGTGCGTGGAGGTCGATTTTACACTCCGTTGGACAGGCCGTCGGACGTTTTGTGTGTGTGTGTGCGTGTGTGCGCTGTGTCCTCGGCGTTGAAGCCAGAGTCGCGGCGCAGTGCGGCCTACGCGTGTGTGTGTGTGTGTGTGCGTTTGTATGTGCGTGGTGGTCGATTTTACACTCCGTCGGACAGGCCGTCGAACATTTTGTGTGTGTGTGTGCGTGCGTGTGTGCGCTGTGTCCTCGGCGTTGAAGCCAGAGTCGCGACGCAGCTCGGTCTGCGCGCGTGTGTGTGTGTGTGTGCGGCCTTCTCAGCGTCCTGCCGTGCCGCCTGCTGCGCTGCAAGCGTGAGCTCCGTGAACTCGACGAGCACGCTATTCGAATCGCATTCATTCATCCATCCATTCGTATATTTCAAGATGTTGCCCCACGCACCTGTGCCTCTGCGTCCTGCCGTGCCGACTGCTGCGCCGCCAGCGCGCGCTCCATGAACTCGGCCAGCACGTCGCGCACGTCCGCAAGCACGTCAAAGCAGGGGATCAGGGAGCTGTGCGATGGGGAGGGGGTGGGGCGTGGGGGCCAGGTCAGGGCAAGGGCCAGGTCAGGGCGGGGGCCTGATCACGACAAAGCAGGAAATGAGGGAGCTGCGATGGGAGGGGGAGGGGGAGCGGGAGACACACGGGGAGGCGCTACTGACGTCGACCACGTTGCGGAAGAGCCATGCAGCACCATGCAACGCCATGCAACACCATGCAAACACCATGCAAACACCATGCAGTGCCATGCAGCACCACTCACCCTTCTCCCCCGCGCGCTCTGCGCTCTTGACCTCGACATGTTGCGGAAGAGCCATGCAACACCATGCAACGTCATGCAGTGCCATGCAGCGCCATGCGGCACCACTCACCCCTTCTCCCCCGCGCGCTCCGCGCTCTTGACCTCGACCACGTTGCGGAAGAGCTCCCACTGGAGCAGCTCGACCAGGTCGCCAAACGCCAGGGGCATGAGCTGGAGCACCTTGCCCCACTCCCTGCGCATGCGAGTGCGTCTGTGTGTGTGTGTGTGTGTCTGTGTGTAGGCGGGAGCACGGGTGGAGAAGCTCTACCGTGTCGCCAAATGCGAAGGGCATGAGCTGGAGCACCTTGCCCCACTCCCTGCGCATGCGAGTGTGTATCTGAATGTGAAGGTGGGAGGGGGGGTGGTGGAGAAGAATCATGAGCGCCACGCCCACGCTCCATGCATGTGCGTGGCAGGGAGGGGGGCGAGGGCAATGGGCGGGTCGGTGGGCGGGTGGGCGGCTCAGAGATTGTTCACCATTGTCGACAAACACATTGCCCACCGTTTAGTTGGTGCACGATATTGGACTGGTTGTATAATCATCGCCACTGCCCCAGTGCTGGTTCCTTGTGTGTGCATACATGCATGCATGCGTGCGCTTAATCCCTCAGGCAATAAGCGGAGATGCAAGACCCTCAGCCTCTCTCGAGTCGGGTGCAAACGGTTGGATCATCAGCGGGAGATGCGTGCGCGCGGGAGTGCGCGCATGCGGGAGTGCAAGTGGGCAACGATGCGGAGGTGCCCTTCGGGTATCAACACGCGTGTGCCAACCAGTGGCACCCCGCCCAGGGACCCTAGACATCCCTCCGTACAAGGAATGTTTTCATCGTCAATTTAGGCGGGCTGCCAGGCGGGCTGCCTTAGTGTACCGCCCAAAGGTATCTCGTCCTTCAAGGGTGCGTGATATGGAGTGGGGCGGGGGCGATGGGCGTGTGGGCGGCTCAGAGATTGTTCACCATTGTTGACAAACATGTCCACCGTTTTATTTGGTGCACGATCTTGGACTGTTTTTATAATCATTGCCACTGCCCTCGTGTTGGGCACTTGTGTGTGCATGCATGCACGCATGCATGCATGCGGGTGTGTCAATCCCTCAGGCAATAAGCCGAGTTGCAAGACCCTCAGCCTCTCTCGAGTCGGGTGCAAACGGTTGGATCATCAACAGGAGGTGCGCGTGCGCGCATGCGAGAGCGCAAGTGGGCAACGCTGCGGTGGTGCCCTGCGGGATATCAACACGCAAGTGCGACCAGTACCATGCTAAGGTACCCCGCCCAGGGGCCCAAGAGAGCCCTCTGTACAAGGAATATTTTCAACGTCTTTTGAGATACGCGGGCTGCCAGGCAGGCTGCCTTAGTGCACCGCCCAAAGGGATCTTCTCCTTCAAGGGTGCGTGCCAGGGAGGGGGACGAAGGCAATGGGCGGGTGAGAGCAGTGGGCGGCTCAGAGATTGTTCACCATTGTCGACAAACATGTCCACCGTTTATTTGGTGCACGATCTTGGACTGTTTTTATAATCATTGCCGGGTCCCCTTCAAGTGTACACAGCGCGGGTTGGTGCATGCAGCGTGCGCATCAATCCCTCAGGCAATAAGCGGAGTTGCAAGACCCTCAACCTCTCTCGAGTCGGGTGCAAACGGTTGGATCATCAACGGGAGATGAGCGCGTGCGTGCACGCGTGTGGAGTGCAAGTGGGCGACGATGCGGCGTTCTCCGTCCCTCATGGCATAAATAAGCTGGACCGATGCGGTCGATGCAGGCTTCATGTTTTCAGCCAGTTTCAGATGGTGCCAGTAATTTCAACCACGAGCTTTTGTTTCCCAGCCTCGGAAACATTTTAAATGCCATGCCACACGCCCCGCCGTTGCCCCGCCCCGCCTCCCACACACACGCACCTCCTGTAGTCCTCGCGCAGCGCAGCTACCGGGTAGCTTTCCCTCGGCCCGCCGTCCCTCGGGGGGTTTGCCGGCAGCTCGCCAGCCGCACGTGCCTTGGCGAGCGCGGCTAGGCGGGCAGAGTGGACGTCGGGGAGCACGGCGTGGAGGCAGAGCCACACCTCGAGCAGGGTCTGCGGGTGCGTGCGTGCGTTGGTGTGTGTGTGCGTGTGTGTGTTGCTGTGTGTGCGCGGGAGCGCGCGCCCAGGTGTGCAGAGTGGGACGTCCGGGAGCACGGCGTGGAGGCAGAGCCACACCTCAAGCAAAGTCCGTCGGTGCGCGTGTGCGTGAGTGTTTGTGCGGGACAGCAACGCCCCCAGCCAAATACCCGCGCGCGTTTTGCCTCTCTGAATGGGTGTCGTTTTGCCCCCCCCCCCCCCCCCCCCCCTCCCCGCGGACTGTAACATATCTCTGGATATAAATCGCGACAAAAGCGACTAGAAACGACGCAAAAAGCCCCCCGCACTCGCATTAAACAATTGAAGTTAATACCCCCCCCCCCTGGCAAGGCAAGCTATACGTACGGTACAGACACGGCGTGTCACTGACCTGCAGCTCCTTGCGGGGGCCCGGCTCCGGCTCCACCAGCACGCCCAGTAGGAAAAACCCCCACTTGGTTCCCACCCCCCAGCTAGAGGGCACGTGCAGTCCCTGCTAGCCCCTGAAGAGCCTTGGCCCGGCAGAGGGGCACAGGCATGCAGGGCTAGAGCAGGAATGGGACACTGACCTGCAGCTCCTTGTGGGGGCCCAGCTCCGGCTCCACCAGCACGCCCTCGAGCTCGGGTGGCACGCGCAGCCGCGGCGCCGCGGGCCCGCCACCCTCCTCCTCCTCTGCGCCCTCGGCGACGACCAGCTGCTGGTCGCCGTCGGCCTCGCCCTCGCCGACCAGCTGCTGGTCGTCGTCCATGCCGCCGTCCATGCCGCCGTCACCGTCGTACCCGTCGCCGCGGTCGCCGTCCGTGTCGCCCAGCAGCGCGTGCACGCCTGTGCGTGTGCGTGGTCAGTGCAAGTGTGCGTGTGAGTGTGTGTGTGAGAGTGTGTGTGTGCATGTGCGTGTGGGTGAGTGCGCGTGTGTGTGTGTGTGCATGTGTGAGTGCGCATGTGAGCAAGTGTGTGTGCGAGTGTGAGTGAGTGCACGCGCATGTGTGTGTGTGTGTGCGTGTGTGCGTGAGCGCGTGTACACACCGTCGGGGTCCTCGGCGTCCTCGCCACCACCAAGGTCGCCATCGTTATCTCCGTCGCCGTCCCCTTCGCCCCCGGCCTCGGGCTCCGCCTTGAGCGCAAGCGGCCCGTCCTCGTCCTGCACGCCGTGCAGCTGCATCCGGATGCTCGACGCGCTGCCGCGGCCGCCCGACGGCCGCACGAGCTTGAACGGGTTGGGCATCTCGTCCGCCGCGACCGACTTGAGGAGCGCGACGAGGTCGAGCGCGCCGACGGCGTCCTCACTGACGCCCATCTCGGCTGCGAGCTCGTAGAGCGCGGGCACCACCTGCGCGTGTGTGCGTGTGTGTGTGCGGGATTTAGGGTTAAGTAGGGGGTGGCGGTGTTTTCAGCGCGTCGACCGCGTTCTCGCTGACGAGGACGAGCTCGTAGAGCGCAGGCACCACCTGCGTGTATGCGCGTGCATGTGCATGTGTGTGCCGTGTGTGTGCAGGATTGGGGGCTTAGGGGTGGTGGTGTTTTCAGCGCGCCAACCGAGTCCTCGCTGACGCCCATCTCGGCTGCCAGCTCGTCGAGCGCGGGCACCACCTGCGTGTGTGTGCGTGTGTGTGTGCGTGTGTGCCAGATTGAGGGTAAGGAGGGGTGGTGGTGTTTTCAGCGCGCCGACGGCATCCTGCTGACGCCCATCTCAGCTGCGAGCTCGTGGAACGCAGGCACCACCTGCGCGTGTGTGTGCGTGTGTGTGCGCGTGCATGTGTGTGTGCAGGATTCGAAAGACATCCCAGTGCACGGGTCAGACCTCGTAACAATAGCCGGGGTGTATGGCTGTTACTAGTACATGCATTGCCGGTGCATGCGGACGGCCTCAAGCAACGCTCGGTTGGTCGGTTGGTTGTTTTCAGGATTGGGGGCTTAGGGGTGACGGTGTCCCGAGCGCGCGCGCCGACCGCGTCCTCGCCGACGCTACGCCACCAACGATCTACGCATTATCTCATCTCTCGCCCCCCCCGGCGCCCATGTGTCGACTCACGCTCTCGATCGACCACGCCAGCACGGGCGCGAGCGCCTCGGCCGCGACGTTGATCTCGCGGATCACGCCGTTGCGCTCGTTCGGGCGCTGGAGGCTGGAGACGGCGGCTGTGAGGGGAAGGAGTGTGTGTGGGGTGAGGCACAAAGAGGGGAGGGACGAAAGGGAGGGCACAAAGAGGGGGGAGATGGACAGCGGCGCGGAGCACCCCTAGAGCGAGGTAATTGGATCGTAGATGGCACGCACGCACGCACGCACACACGCGCACGCACACACTTACACGCACAACACACACACACAGTGGCAGTGTCACCCACCGAGCCCGCCCTGCAGCTGCGTCGTCGCCACGTACGCCGCGCCCGGCATGCTCTCGTCGCCAAACAGGCAGTTGGGCGGCAGGTGCGATGCGAGGCGCGCGCGGTACGCCTCCTGGTTGAGCCGGAACCGCGACGCGAGAATGCGACGCTTGATGTACTTGACCGCCGCCTGTGTGCGGGCGCGCGATACGACCCAAGCAGATCAAACCAACAAGAGAGGGACAGAGAGAGAGAGATAGAGAGAAAGAGACAGAGAGGGAGAGAGACGAGAGGGAGAGAGAGAGAGAGAGAAGGTGTGAGGCAGAGAAGGAGGGAGAGGACACCCACCTTGTGCATGCATACAGCCGCATGCATGCCGCATGGTGCTCGGGGACTACCACGTACCGAGCACTGTCGTATGCGCCTCCCTGAATGCACCATCCATCATCACCATCCTGCAAAGACACAGAGACACCGTTCACAAGAAGGAAACCCACCTTGTGCATGCGCACAGCCGCGCCGTCGGTGAGCTGCGAACACTTGCTGGCCATCCATCATCATCATCATCATGAAACAAAGACACAAAGACACCATGCGCAAGAAGGATCCCCACCTTGTGCATGCGCACTGCCGCGCCGTCGGTGAGCCGCGACCGCTCGCTGGCCCCGCCGTCCGCGGTTTCACCGACCTCGCCCGCGGGCTTGTAGGAGTAGGGGTTGCGGTCTCCTGTGGGTGCATGGTGTGTGTGTGTGTGTGTTGAGGGACGGCCCACGTGCTTTGATGGCCGGAGGGGAGAAGGGGGTCGCCGGGGGGCTTGTAGGAGTAGTAGGGGTATCGGTCTCACCATCGCACCCATGCCCGCACACAACCCCCCCCCCCCATCAACGCCCCCTCTCACCCGCGAGCACCCCACACACACACACACCCCGCACCCACGCTCTCCTCGCACGCGAACCCCCCCGCACCCCCCACACACACACCCCACACACACGCTCAACCTTCGGAACCGAAACCCCCGATCGACGGCACAGATCACGCGGGCGTGGGCGTGCCCCGCGCCCACCCCCAACACCCACGATGCGCGCACACACGCCCCCCACCCATGCCCGCACACAACCCCCCCCCCCCATCCACACACACACACACCACACACGCTCTCCTCACCTGCGGTCCCGACGCCCCCGATCGACGGCACGGATCGCGCGGGCGTGAGCTTTGAGAGCGGGATAACCTCGCGCGCCGCGCCAGGGCGCATCGCCGGGGTCCCCCCCGGCGCGTCGGTCGCGCCGCCAGACCCGGCAGAGGTCTGTGTGTGTGTGCATGTGTGTGTGTGTGTGTGCGTGTGTGTGTGTGTGTGTGTGTGTGAGTGAGTGTCAATGTGTGTGTGTGTGTGGTGAATGTGCCTCAGTGCATGGTAGCGGTGGGTTGAGGGCAAAACAGTGGGAAGGGGCGCATTGCCGGGGACCACCCGGCGCGTCGGTCGCGCCGCCAGACCCGGCAGAGGTCTGTGTGTGCGTGTGTGTGCATCTGTTCGTGTGTGTGAGAGTGTGTGTGTGTGAGTGTGTGTATGTGTGTGTGCGGGTCATGGGCCTCGAGGCATGGTGGTGGTGGTGGCTTTTCGGCACGGAGCAGTGCTCGAGTAAAAAGGAGAGCTCAATACAGCCCAACAGAACGCCCACCTGCCACTTGGCGCGCTCGTCGCGCTCGGCCACCAGCATGGTGGCGGGCGCGCCGTTGGGCCCGGTGCGAGCGGGCGCGATCGCAGGCGGCGCGATTGCGCCGTCGCCAAAGTCAACGCCGGGCTTCTGCACGTCATAAGGGGAAGAGTGTGCGTGTGTGTGTGTGTGTGAAAGGCAAAAGCCGAAGAGAGCCAAAGACGGTGCCCTACGAGCCTCCTTGCGGTGAAATCTGTAACGAATCTCTCTCTGTGTGTCGAGACGGCCGCGCGGGGTTGTCATGGCGATCGTTACGACCCCACTCCCCCTTCTTCTCCTCGACGACCCCCTGCCATTTTTCCCCTCGATGCGCCGTCGCCAAAGTCAACGCCGGGCTTCTGCACGTCATAAGGGGAAGACACGCACCGGCAGGATGACTCCGCCGAAGTGAGCGTCATCGCGATCACGACGAGTGCCCTACGAGCCTCCTTGCGGTGAAATCTGTAACGAATCTCTCTCTGTGTGTCGAGACGGCCGCGCGGGGTTCCCCCTATGCACGCACCGGCAAAATGACTGCCGCCGAAGTGAGCGTCATCACGATCACAACGCCCCTCGACAAGCCCCCCCCTCCCCCCCCCCCGTCCGGACGCTCGAAAACCCCTCGATACACGCACCGGCAGGATGACTCCGCCGAAGTGACGCTAGACACTCCCTCTATACACGCACCGGCAGGATGACCGTCGCCGACGTGAGCGTCATCACGATCACGACGAGGTCAGCCGAGTGGCAGCTGACGACACCCCCCCCCACCGGCAAAATGACGGCCGCCGAAGTGAGCGTCGACGCTCAACACCCCCCCTGTGCACGCACCGGCAGGATGACCGCCGCCGACGTGAGCGTCATCACGATCACGACGAGGTCGGCCGAGTGGCGGCTGACGAGCTCGGCGAGCTTGACGCCGCCGTGGCGACGTAGGTCGATGTCGCGCTCAAACGTGGCTGCGCGGCACAGGCAGGAAATGGGGGCGTCAGTCAGAGGTAACACCCAAACGTGGGGAGTGTGTGTGTGTGTTTGCGTGTGCGTGTATATGTGTGTGTGCTTGACGCCGCCGTGGCGACGCACGTCAATGTCGCGCTCAAACGTGGCTGCGCGGTCGTCGTTTTCGGGGGAGTGTGTGTGTGTGTGTGTGTGTGCACGCGCGCGTGTGTGTTGTGTGTGTGTGCTTAACGCCGCCGTGGCGACGCGGGTCGATGTCGCGCTCACGTGGCTGCGCGACACAGGCAGGAAATGGGGGCGTCAGTCAGATGTCACACCCAAACGTGGATGCGAGCGGTTGCTTTCTTGGGAAGATGGCTGTGGTTTCTCTTTGGGGTCGGGAGCTGGGGGGTGGGTGGGGGCTTGCGGCTTGACGCCGCCGTGGCGACGCTCGTTGATGTCGCGATCAAACGTAGCAGCGCAATCGTTATTTTGGGGGGAGTGTGTGTGTGTGTGTGTGTGTGTGTGTTTGTGTGTGTGTGCGTGAGCGAGCGAGCGTGTGTGTGTGTGCGTGTGAAAACCTTGCAGGGGCACTGGATCACCCCTACCAACCCGTCAACCTGGAGACCCCGACCCCCACCCTGGACCCTGACCCCTCAACCATAGGCAGGTAAGCGAAACCCTGAATTCCTCGCAGGGGCACTGGATCACCCCTTCAACCTGTTAACCTAGAGACCCTAACCTCCACCCTGGACCCTGACCCCTCAACCCTAGGTCAGCACCCCTGAAGTCGTCGCGGATGCGCGAGAGCGGTAGCCGTTAACCCTGGACCTTACAATCCTGAAGTCGCCCTACAACCTTTAAAGGCACGCATGGCACGCGTTGCACGCATGGCGCGCACGGCACGCATGGCGCGCCAACCCCATCTCACCCCTGAAGTCCTCGCGGATGCGCGAGAGCGGGTATCCGTGGATCTCCGGCACCATCTCGCTGATGCCGTCCTCCCTGCACTTGTCCACGATCGGGATGACCTTGGCCTGTGTTGTGGGGGGCGGCGGTGGGGGCGAGTGAGCGGGTGGGATGGCGCGCGTGTGCGTGTTTGTGTGTGTGTGTGTGTGGTCGGTGGATGGGGGGGGCGGGTCCTCCCTGCACTTGTCCACGATCGGAATAACCTCGGCCTGTATTGTGTGCGGGCGGCGGTGGGGGCGTGGTGGAGGCGAGTGGGCGGGTGGGTGAGCCAAGGTACACTCGGCTGACCTGGCCTGAGGGGGCGGCGACGGTGGGCGTGGGTGCTGGGGGGCGGCGGTGGGGGCGAGTGAGCGGGTGGGATGGCGCGCGTGTGCGCGTACAGCGGAAAGCAGCAGCAGGCTGAGGGTGGAAGAGGGAAGGGGGGGGGGTACGTGCCGTAGCGCGAGCACCGCACGAGCCTATCCGCAGGGTTGCCAGCACCCCGGCCAGGGCATCCAGCGCTCTTGCGAGACTGCCCCATTGCGCCCCGTGCACACACGAGTGCGATGCACACACGCACACGGCGCACGCACCCTGAGTACCGAGCGGATGTCCTTGATGTCGCGCGCGAGCTCTTCGGGGCTCGCGAGCGGGCGCTGACGCTTGGCCGGGCCGCCGTCACCGCCCCCCCGGCGGTCGCCACCGCCGCGGTCGCTGCCCACGTCCGACGGCGCGCCGCGGCGCTTGAGCGAGTATGGGTCGTCGTGGCGTACCATCGGGCCGCCGCCCATGCCGCCGCCGCCCATGCCGCGCGGCGGCGGGCGCGGCTGGCCCTGGCCCTGGATGGCGCGCCCATGCGCATGGCCGGCGCCCCCGCCACGCGGTGAGTCGTAGCCGCCGCCACCACCGTACGCCATTGGGGGTGGGGGCCGCCCCCCCGGCGGTCGCCGGCGCCGCCCTGCACCACCTGGCCCCATGGGCCCACCTCCATGGGACATGGGAGGGGGGGGAGGGCCCATGTGGCCGCGCTGATCGTAGCCGCCCCCGCCCCCGCCGCCGTGCGGCACCGCATACTCCACCGGCCGGAACTGATTCACGCCATTGACCTGGGGGCGCGTGTGCGTGCGGGGCGGATCAGAGTAAGGTCGTGCGGCCACAGATCAGCCGCCGTGCAGCGCATTCACTACGCATCCGCCTATGTCGCCCCCCACGATCGTGCAGTTCCCTGAACATGCCTACCTGTACCGCGACCGTGCCCTGCGCGTACTGCGGCGGGGGGAGCATCTGAGGCTGGCCATATGGCGGACCCCAGCCACCGTGTGGCTGCATGGTTCGTGTGTCTCGAGAGGCTGCTATAGAAAGGGTTGAATTGGAGTAAGGAGGTCGCTGGATTTATGTGCAAAGATCTCCATGCGGGCATGGACCCGACCCCCCCCCCACACACATGTGCACACACAGTCACACACACACTCTCACGCAAACGACATAGCGGAAGGGCAAGCTATATAGGGTGCATAGGGTGTTCGCAGGAGGGCGACCTTATTGGTGCCCACAGTGGAGCGTGTGCTCCCCCTGCTTGCACCTTGCTGCAGGCGCTGCATGCATGCATGGCAGTCCTGCTGCTGCTGCTCCTGCCAGTGCTGCTGCTGTGCACAGGTGGGGCGTGTGTGCATGCAGGCACGCTGTGTGGCTGCGCGCAACGATGCGATACTGTGCATGATGCTGCATGATAGGCCCGTCAGAGAGGACGAGCACATGCAACACAGACTGCACACAGCACAGCACAGTGGGCGCCAAGGAGCACCCGCCCCTTGGTAGGGCGCACATGTAGCAGGCATGCATGCCCCAGGGCAGGCAGCCGTGCCCTTTCTCTCTCTCTCTCTCTCTCAGCCCGCCCACCCCCGCAGCAGCTGCTGGCACGGCCCCTGCAGCATCGGCAGCGGCAGCGGCAGGGACCTTCCCTCCCGATGCGCTGTGGGCTGCCCCCGGCGGCGGCAGCGACGCGGCAGGCGCTTCGTTTGCGGGCGTCGCGGCGTCGGACGCGGGCTTCAGCTACCTGACCCCAGGTGACGACGATGGATGTTGCAGCCGTGTGTAACAGGCAGCGCATCCGACCTTGCTCGGCGTGCACGCAGCACCCAAGCGCTGCAAGAGCAGGTGGCTGGCTGCTGGTGGTGGGGGCCTAGTGGGTCGGGGCGTGGGCTGCCCTGCCGCGATGAGGTGTGCTAGCCGCAGGCGGGAAGCCCAGGGACGTGTATATTCACTCCTACCAGGCGGTGGCCAGCTCTTACCGGGTTGGCTGTTGGCTCACCGTTTGCGCGCGCGTGCGCGCGTTTGTGTGTGTGTGTGTGTGTGTGTTTCCAATGCGGCACTGTATTGGAGTTCAGTTAGGCCCACCCTGGACAACGCGCGGTCGGCGCGCCGACGCTACCTACCCACGTGCGCACGCGCGTGCAGGCGTGCTGCAAGACATGTACGGCCCCGACGCGCTCTCGCACGCGCGGGCATGGGCCGCGCAGGGCCGCGTGCTGTGGTGCTCTCTCTCGTATCACTCTCCCCCTCTCCTCTCTCTCTCTTTCCCTCTTGTGTATGTGTCGACTGCATTGGATGGTAGTTAGGCCCACCCTGGACAATGAGCGGTCGGCGTGCCGACGCTGCCTACCCACCTGAGCACGCGCGTGCAGGCGTGCTGCGAGACATGTACGGCCCAGGCGTGCTGTTGCGCGCGCAAGCGTGGGCCGCGCAGGGCCGCGTGGTTCTCTCTCTCCCTCTCTTTCTCTCTCTTTCTCTCTCTTTCTCTCTTTCTCTCTCTTTCTCTCTCTTTCTCTCTTTCTCTCTTTCTCTCTTTCTCTCTTTCTCTCTTTCTCTCTTTCTCTCTTTCTCTCTTTCTCTCTTTCTCTCTTTCTCTCTCCCTCTTGTGTGTGTGTCGACTGTATTGGATGGTAGTTAGGCCTGAGTTAGGCCTACGCAGGACCGTGCGGTTGGCGTGCCGACGCTGCCTACCCACCTGCGCATGCACATTCAGGCGTGCTGCGGGAGATGTACGGCCCCGATGCGCTCTCGCGCGCGCGGGCATGGGCCGCGCAGGGCCGCGTGCTGTGGTGCGGCAACGCGAGCCGGCCGGACGACGAGCCGCTGGCAGGAGAGTTCCCGACCGGCCTGCCACAGGTGGCGACGCACGTGAGTGGGTCGGGAAACACGCTCACACCTGCGCACGCACACACACACACACACACACACGCACAGCCTCTCTCTCACGTACACACACACACACGCACATGCACACCACACACTCACAGGCGACCACCTGGCCATGCCCCCCTGGTTTTCACAACCCTCACGCGCGTGCACACTCACTCTGCAACTGTCACTCTCTCTCTCTCCCTGCCTCTCTCTGCCTCTCTTTCTCTCTCTCTCTCGTTCTCTCACTGTCAATCTCTCTCTCCATCACAAACCACACACACACACGCATCTCTCTCCCACACTCCCCGACACAGGCGACCAGCTGGCCTGGCGCATGCCCCGGTTTGCACGACCTCCGTGCACAGCAGCTGATTGACGCTGGACTCGTGTGGCGCTCTGCGTTCAACGACAACGACGCGGCGTGCGCGTTCCGGTGCGCGCATGCGTGTCTGTGTGTGTGGGGGGGGGGGGGGGCGTGCTGGACGCAGGGCCTCGGTGGCGCTCTGCGTTCAACGGCGCGGCTTCTCGGTGCGCGCGAGCGGGCGCTGCGCGCACTCTGTTGTTGCAGTGGGGGAAATTCCTGGGGTCAATTCCCAGGTGCACTTTTCCTACCCGGGACCACCCACGGGTGACCCGGACCCTGTCCCGGCCTTCCCGGGGTTGCGACCTACAACACCTATGAACAATTGTCGAAACCTAAACCCCGAAACCTGGAACCCCACGCAGCGCGGCCACGCGCCTGGCCCCGCGCTGCGCCCTGGCCCACGTCCTGCTCGCCTACACGGTCAGCCCCAACGTCAACTACCCGTTTGTTGTGGACGACTCGATGCACAGGTGCGCATGCAGGGTTTTAGGGGGTTGGGGTGTTGCTGAACATCTTAAGATGGTGTTGAGACAGGTGTCAGGCAGGTGTCAGGGTTTGTGGTTTTCTGCATGTCCATGTGTGCAGGGTTGTAAAGGAGCAAGCGTTACGTAATCGTCCGTCGTGGACGACTCGATGCACAGGTGTGCGCATGCAGGGTTTTAGGGTTTTGGGGTGTTAAGACAGGTGTCAGGGGCTCGATTAACGGAGGCGCGTTCTCGTCGCCGAGCCCTGGACCCAGCAATGCGGCGCTGCTGGTGACTAGGATCTCCGTGCCGCTGACGAGCGGGATAAAATACGACTGGCCTGGCTCCTGCTAGACTGCCCCTCGGTGGAAGCTACAGGAGCGGCTTGCCCGGCGCTGTTATGGCTTGGCGAGTAGCCGCGGCGCTGCCGCGACCCGTGCTGGGAGACGGCCCTTATCCTCTTCCCATGCAGGACGCCATGCGGCACCGATCTCGACGAGTTGATCGACGAGCGGAGGAGCCGGCGCCCGTCAATGCATGCTGGACATCGGTCAAGATGGCTGCTCGTGGGGGCGAGCTACCATCAGGGCTTCAGCGGTTGTGACCGCCGAGGCAACAACAGAGTTTATCCGCTTCACCATCGCAGCGTTTGTCACCGCGCTCACCCTCGGGGGCACTCGTCTGCCGGTGACTGGCGTCGGCATTGGTTTTCAGGCAGCCTGCCATGACGACTCTGTTTGCCCAGGCCCCCCTGGAGGGTGGGACCTGCCGGCGCCCGTCAATGCATGCTGGACATCGGCCCCATGCACTGCTCGTGACAACCATGCACCATGCGGGCTTGGGACTTTTCTGCCGCCGAGGCAACAACAGAGTTTATCCGCTTCACCATCGCAGCGTTTGTCACCGAGGACGGTCCTTTCCTATACGCTCCTTGCCAGACATGTCCCTCAGGGACTTGTTTGGGTCTAAACTAGCCGGCGGGAGCGGTAGTCTAGACGGCAGGTAACCGGCTGGTGGCTATCGTTCTTCACAGGGCGGTGGCACTAGGACTAGTGTTGTCTTAGCTGGAATGCCATGTAACTGTAACTGTAACTGCAGGGCTTGGGGTAATTTCCGGGTGTCTGTGAGGGGATATTTAGGAGCAAGCGTTACGTAACCGTTCGTCGTGGGCGACTCGATGCACAGGTGCGCATGCAGGGGTCGAGGGGTTTGGGGTGTTAAGACAGGTGTCGGGGTTTTCTTGGTGTCGTCCGTGTGAGGGGTTATTAAGGAGCAAACGTTAGAGCTCCTAACCGTTCGTCGTGGGCGAGTCGATGCACAGGTGCACATGCAGGGGTTTAAGGTTTGGGGATGTTGAGACAGGTGTCGGGGTTTTGGGTGTTCTGCGTGTCCCCGTGTGCAGGGTTATTCAGGAGCAAACGTTAGCTAACCGTTCGTCGTGGGCGACTCGATGCACAGGCGTGCAAACCATTTTTTTGTGTTTGGGGTGTTGAGGGTAGGAGTGTTGATGGCTATTCTGGTCTGTGTGACGCTGTGTGTGGCGTGTTTGAGTGTTGGCATAAAGGGTTGAGGTGTATGCGTGAAGCGTTAAGGACCAAACATCCACTACCCGTTCGTTGTGGACGACTCGATGCACAGGGACA
>VFSX01000425.1:123173-135673 GCA_016618255.1 Chlamydomonas sp. UWO 241
CGATGCCCATAGCCGGTGCCCTGGCTGTAGCGTAGCTGCAGCCTCTGCCCGGTGCCCACTGAAGTGCCCCGCGATTCGTGCCATAGCTGCAGTCCGTAGGCCGAAGCCGTCGCCGCAGCCGATGTACGTAGCCGTGGCCGATGCAGATGCAGATGCCCTGAGGGCGGACGTGTAGCCTATGCGATGTGAGTGCAGATGCAGGATGTCCCGCCGATTTTCCAAAAAAACAGAGTCGCTCACGCTGCAGCAGCACCCTGTCAGCCCAGTTGGTCCGCCATTGGCGGCGTCGGGGCGGGAGCCCCCGACGATTTTGATACCACTTGAAGTTTCTCTGTGTGTGTGTGTGTGCGTGCCGGAGGAGGAGCCCGGAGCACTCGATGCTGCACTGGCGATGCGAGAGGAGGAGGTGCATGTGTGTGTGTGTGTGTGTGTGCCGGAGGAGGAGCCTAGGCCGTTGGATGCTGCGCTAACAACCGAAAAAGGAGGTGTGTGTGTGTGTATGTGTGTGCGTGTGTGTGTGCGTGTGTGTGTGTGTGTGACTGTTTGTGTGTGTCTGCTGGAGGATGAGCCTGAGGCGTTGGATGCTGCGCTGTCGATGCCCAAGAAGGAGTGTGTGTGTGTGTGTGCGTGTGCGTGTGTGCATGTGTGCTTGTGCATGTGTGTGTGAGCACGCGTGCGTGTGCATGTGTGAGTGTGTGTGTGTGTTTGTGTGTGTGTGTGTGTGTGTTTTGTGCTGGAAGAGGTTGTGCCGGAAGAGGAGCCTAGGGCGCTCGATCCTGCGCTGGCGATGCCCGAGAAGGAGGTGTGTGGGTGGGTGTGTGTGTGGGGGTGCCAGTAGGAGGATCCCGCTGCCTTTTGCACCCACCCACCCCACACACACTCCCACTCGCAACCCTAAACCCTCATAAAAACCTCAACCCTAAACCCCACACCGCAGGCACACCAGGCGTTCCGCGTGGGCAGGGTCGCGTGCGAGACCGCCTTCCAAGACACGTGCGCAAGAAGTGTTGCCGCCGCTTGCAGCTCCCCAGTCCCCTTACTCCCACCCTAGACAGTCCAAAGACCCTAAACGCCCACCCTAGACCCTAAACCCTAAGCCACAAATCCTGAACCCCCGCACCGCAGGCACACCAGGCTTTCCACAAGGGCAGGGTCGTGTGTGAGACCGCCTTTCAAGACCTGGCCGCCGGGCTGGCGCACGCGTACCCAGAGGACCCAAACTTTGCTACGATTGCGGTGGGCGCGCTGATGGGGCAGCCGACGTGGATGTGGTGGCAGGTGTGTGGACGTTGAGGGGCGAAATTCATATGCGCACAGACACACAGAGAGAGAGAGAGAGGGAGAGGGAGGGGTCAGGGGGGGGGGGGGACTTCACGTGCGCATACACAGAAAGAGAGAGAGAGAGAGAGAGAGAGAGAAAAGTCGATACGGGGGGAACAAACTAACAAACAAACAAACAAACGAACAAACAAACGGAAAAAACGAACAAACAAACAAACAAACAAACAAACAAACATACAAACAGACAGACAGACAGACAGGCAGGCAGACATACAGACAAACAAACAAGCAAACAAACAAACAAACAAACAAACAAACAAACAAACAAACAGACAGACAGACAGACAAACAGACAGAAAGACACCCACCCACCCACAGACAGCACCACCGCCACCACCACCAGAATGGCTTGTACGTGCACAAGCACTTGGGACGGCACGTGTGCACCCTCCCTCGCAACAAGCAAAACGATCACCCCACCAACCGACTAACCCTAAACAAGACCTTGCCTTCACCAGAATGGCTTCTACGTTTACCCGCACTTGGGACGGCACGTGTGCACCCTCCCCCGCAACAAGCAAAACAATCACCCCTAGGGTTGGCCCAACCCGTACATTTCAGGCTGAATTTATGCGTATATCCGTATAATACGTATAATACGTATAATACGTGCGTATAATCTGCTCATACATGGGTCGCTGAGGGAGTGTGATACGCCGTTGGAAAGCTTTCTTTACAAGGAGCATCTTTGCTATCGGTCTCATCATCATGCGCGCTACGATTTTTAAGTAAATGCCAAAACAGTAATGTGCGCTCGCGCGGCTGCTCGGGCGGCCGCGGCCCGGTCATAACTGACGCTCCTTGTGCATGGATCGGAATCATTCAACTTGCATTGGAAAGCATGCAACAAGGGCTATTCAGATCACTGCTGGTATGCAGCAGTGCGCTGCAGCAGGGGGGGGGGTATCGGCTCACTCCTCCTCCTCCCCCTCGAGGATCTCCTCCAGCATCTCGAGGGAGATCTCCTCCTCAAACTCGTCCCCGTCAGTGATGATCACCGTCTCGCTGTTGCCGCGGATGAACACGAGCATCTCGCCCTTGATCAGGCCCAGGCGTTTGCGGAACTTGGTGAAGATTTGCGCCCACACCGACCAGTTGCGCTCGCTCGCTGCGCTGGTCGCGTGCATGGACAGCAGGCGGTCGGCGCACAGAGCGAGCAGCGGGAAGCCGTTGTTGGCCAGGTTCTTCGTCCACAGCCCGCGGCGGCTGCTAGCGGGCGTGATGATGATCTTGATCTTCTTGCCATCCACCTCCTCCTGCCTCGAGCTGCACACCTTGTACAGGCTCTCGAACTTCTTTGGCAGCGGCTCCAGCTGCAGCGTAGCGAGCTCGAGGTGGAGCGCTTCGATCTGCTCCGGCTCGACAAACCGCTCGTATTACGTCTTCACGCCCTCCAGGTCCCCGTCGTCCAGCCGACAGAAGGCTGGGGTCCAGCTGCCGCTCGCGTCCACGTCGAAGTAGAGCGGGTCGAGGGCGAACGCAGCGTCCGCCGCGATGGGGCAGTGCTTGAGCATGCGCGCCTTGAAGATCGCGGGCAGGTCCGCGTAGTCGGGAGCCGAGGGGTCGTCCTTGTACTTGTCGACAAACGCCAGCACGTGGTTCTGGAGCGCCTGGAAGATGGCCGGCCCCTGAAACAGCAGAGCGCAGTCGGCCTCCGTCTTGTGGATGGCGTCGCTGATCGGCTGCGCCAGCTCAATCAGACGCGGCACCTCGGTCCAGAACTTGTGCGGGCGCCCCAGCCGCCCGCGGCCCGTCCGCCGCGGCTGGTACTCTAGCACGAGCTCCTTGAACTCGTCGCCGTGCGTCGAGGAGGCTGCGACGAAGTCCCACTCGTCGCTGATGCACGCGCTCTTGATCGCGTCCTTGGCCTCCAGGAGGTCCAGAGTGATCATGTGGCTGATCGCAAAGCGCGTCGGGCAGTTCGACGAGATGGCGAGCACCTTGTTGAACATCTCGAGCATGTGGTCCTGAATCAGGCGGCGAATCTTCTCGGCATCGCCGTACGTTCTCTTCATCCTGATCAGCTCGGCGCGGCACTCCGCCGGTGCGTACGATTTGCCATTGATCGTCTGCTGGGCGGGCCTATCCCTTGGGGGGATCCGTTCTGCATCATGCTTATCCTAGGCACGATGCCGTTGTACGCTGCGCTACGCTGCTGGGGGGGCGGAGGCGGCTGCGGCGGGGTGTGGGGTGCGATTTTTTTTTTCCCCTGTATATTTGCTCGTTTTTGCATACGTATATACCAGGGGGGGGGGGCAGAATAGTTTTTCTCAGGCCTCATGTTGACTTATTTTCAAAACGGGTCTTGACCACCACCCACCCACCCCGTACACCCAGACCTTATCTGCTGAAGCTGAAACTTGGTGGGTAGCTTCCTAACATCATTTCCATCACATCGCACTTTTGGGGAGGCTGCAGAGCCCAGTCCTACTCCTGAAACTGGCCCCAGAAGACGGCCACACGCCCTGGTCCAGCCCCACACACCGAGGCCCTTTTCACACCCTCTCAACTATTGAACCACATGAATGACAATGGATTTGGCACCCCTGTCGTGAGACAAATCCATTGCTTCCTTCCCCATCCCAATCGGAGGTCTGCAGAACATTCGGGCTGCGAAGGGGTGTGAACCAGTGGTCCACACCAATCGCCCGGTGTGGACCCACTCACACCCCCGCACCACTGCACTATCTATTGGGTGTGGGTGATCTGAGGGTGGATTTGGAATCCTCTTGACGAGAGGAATCCAGCACACCAACTCTCGTGTCGAACAGATGTCAGAATAAAAAGTTACATAAAAATTCTGAGAAACGGTCCAGGCCCCCCCCCCAAAAAAAATCCATTTGTTTAGAACGGAATTCTCCCTCATCTAGGGAGGGGAGGGGCATGGCGCCGGTTTGGTGTGAAAATTCGAAGTAATTCGACATGATGTCTTTTCCTAACTTTTCTGCCCCCCCCCTGGTATATACGTATATTTACGGATATACGTATATACGTATTATACGCACACAGCCAACCCTAATCACCCCACCAACCAACTAACCAGCACACCCTCCCCCCCTATCCAACCACCACCACTACCAGAACGGCTTCTACGTGCACCAGTACTCGGGGCGGCACGCGTGGGGCAGCGCCGCGGTCGGTCGCTCGCCCGGTGGGATGCTCGAGCCGGGAGGGGGCGGGCGGAGGCTTGTGGGGGAGCAGGAGCAGCAGCAGCAGCAGCAGCAGCAGCAGCAGCAGCAGCAGCAGCAGCAGCAACAGCAGCAACAGCGACAGCAACAGCAACAGCCGGAGCCGAAGCAAGGAGGGGGAGGACGAAGGCTGTTGGGGGAGCAGCAGCAGCAGGAGCAGTTGGAGCCGGGAGGGGGCGGGCAAAGGCTGGTGGGGGTGCAGCAGCAGCTGGGCCTGGGAGGGGGTGGGCGCAGGCTGGTGGGTGAGGAGCAGCAGCAGCAGCAGCCACAGGCAGAACCTGAGCCAGAGGGGCGGGAGCTGGGGCAGTCGGACAAGGCCTCCGGCAGGCGGCGGGCGGCGGCGGGCGGCGGGCGGTCGCGGCGGCGGGACGTGTCGGAGGTGGGCCTGTCCCTGAAAATGATGATGCATTTTACAGTCTGTGTGACACCAGTTACGATTTATGCGACCAGGGAGTGGGCCGCCAAGGACTGTGTCGGCACTATCGCCCGACACCTACGAACTCAGTTTCAGGCTGAAGCTGGCTACCTGGTAGGGGTGAGAGTCAACTCCCACGTGCGTGCACGCCCTGGACCTAGCCTGCTGCTTCTGCTGTTGCTTTCTAGTTCACAGTCCACGTGTGACCCGCGTTTTTGGTTTTGGCGTTTGGAGCCGGATTTGGGAGCCATGGAGCCGGATCTTCAGTCAGATGGCTCCAGGAAATTAGGTCAAACTCCTGAAAACAAAATCACTGCGTGCGAACTGAACGGTCGATGCTGTTTGTGGCAGTTACACGCCGTGCCTGCATATGTACATTTTGAGCGACATGAAGAATGAATCGCTTGGGCGCGCAGGATTCCTTGTCGAGGAGGAGGGCGGTTGGACGCAAGCCAGCTCCCTCATTGCCCCCCCCACACACACACTGGTCCACGTGCCCCGCCCGATCGATAAGGAAAGGCGCCTTGGTCACGCTGCTGTCGTGCTGGTCAAGCGCAGGATACCCTCTCGGAGGGCGGTTGGACCCAGGCCTCTTCAATCATCGCCGGGGCCCTGGTCGACGTGTCACGCCCGTCTGAGCGCGCGCACACACACACACACCAGGGTTTTCCCTGGGGTCGGCAATCCTTTTATTTTTCCCGAAGAGGATTGCCCGATTTCATAGGGATTTCGGCCCACAGCACGAAGAATCGCTTCAAAAAGTGCGAAAACCGACGTTTCCACACTTTTCCGTGGGAATATCGCCTCCGCACGTCGTTTTTCCCGAACCCACCCTCCCCAAAACCATCGGGAGCGCGCTCTCCGGACACGCATTTTTTCGTTTCCCCATCGGGAAGGAAACCCCTGATACACACACAACCAACCAACCAACCAAGCGTTACATGAGGCCGTCCGCATGCACCGGCAATGCCTGTACTACTAATATACACACACACACACACACAAACAGTCAAATAAACGCCACTCTCATGGTCATGCGCAGGATTTACTCTCTGAGGGCGGTTAGACCCAGGCCTCTTCACTCATTGCAGGAGCCCTGATCAACGCGTCGCGCGTCCTCCTCAACACACACACGCACACGCACACGCACACGCACACGCACACGCACACACATGCGAGCAGGATACCCTCTCGGATAGCGGCTGGACCCAGGCCTCTTCAATCATCACCGGAGCCCTGGTCGACGTCTCCCGCCCGAGCGAGCGCACACACACACACACACATGCTCTTTCACACATGCTCTTTCACACATGCTCTTTCACACACACACACACACACACACACACACACACATGCTCTTTCACCACCGGCGGGCAGTGGGGGGGGGACGTGGGCACCCGACGCTCTAGGGGCCAGCGCACCAGATACGCGCTAACTCGCAAATGCTATATGATACGCCTTAATAATATTGGCATTAAGGCCCACCTGTTCGACACGCAAGTACGGCCTGTGCTAAATTACGGGTGTGAGGTGTGGGGCCCTGCGATGATGGCGGATGCTGGGGGGGCGTGTTTGCCGGGGCGGGCGGACGGTGGGAGAGAGGCAGGAGTGGGAGGGGCGCTAAGGCCGCACGCGACGGATGGCGCACCCTGGAAGAAGTGCTTCTGCAATTTACCCGTGCGTCCCTAGGAGTCCGCAGCAACGGGCAGCAACTGGGGATTTTGGCGCGGGAGGCGGGGTGGCGGCCGCTGGCGGCAGATTGGCTGCGCCAGGCGACGCGCTTTTGGGATAAGGCGCGGGGGCGGCCTGGCGGTGACCTGCTTAAAGATGCGATGCGGGAGAGCTGGGGGCTGGTGGAAGCGGGGGGGGCGTGCTGAGCGGCACGCTGGCAGGTGTGCCTCGGAACTGTGGGGCACACCCTGGCGTGGGACCAGGAGGGACCCGTACGCATCACCAACCTGCTGGACGTGGCGACCGCGGCGTGGCTGGCCGCCGCGACAAGCACACCGGCGCTGCCGAGCGGCACTACCGTGCGAGATGTACCTGAGGAGTGGTCGCGCGGCTTTAAGATGCTGACCTACATGCGGTGGATGGCGGGTAGCGACAGCGAGCCGCCGGCCCTTTGAGCTCAGGGCTGAACAGTGCTGCCCGGATCACGGCTCTAGCTAGGTTCAGGATGGGGCTCCATGAGCTGCAGATAGAGCGGGGGCGCTACGCCGTGGCGGGACAGAGGCAGCGACGCAGCCAGCGGGCGTGCTGCCTATGCGGTGGGCTAGAGGATGAGGCACACATGGTATTTGAGTGCCCTGCCTATGAAGAGGCACGGGTGCGGGCCCACAGCCTGGTTCGGTCCATCCCTCGCCCCGAGGAGGCCGATTTAGATGAGCGGATGCGGGAGTTTATGAATCCTCGGCCAGGCCAGGAGAACCCCAGGTTCTGGCACGAGTTCGCTGACTTCCTTGTCGCCTGTTTTGAGACACGCACCGCGTGCACAGCAATCATGATGGCAGATGGCATGCTAGGGGTCTAATTTTGACAGCTGCCGGCCTCTTTCCTAGGGTCTAATGCGCCATCAAAGGCGTCCGACGGACTGTAAAATCGACCACACACACACACACACACAAAACAGTCAAACAAACGCCTCACTCTTGGTCACGCGCAGGATACCCTCTCGGAGAGTGGTTGGACCCAGGCCTCTTCAATTATCGCCGGGGCCCTGGTTGATGTGTCACGCCCGTCTGAGCGCGCACACGCGGCCGCGCAGCTCACGCCGCTCGGGCTCATGAGCCGCGTCGTGCGGCCGCACAACGCGCTCGCCAACCTGATTCTGCAGGTGGGGGCACAGGCACACCACCACACACACAAACATCGCACACACACACACACACACACACGCACACACGGGTCTAGTGCGCCATCACACGCACACACACAAACATCACACACAAACACACACGCACACACACGGTTACACCACTCGCTAACCTGGTTCTGCAGACAGGGCACAGAGAGAGAGACGGAGAGAGAGAGAGAGAGAGAGAGAGAGAGACTCGTTCCAGTCCTCACCGCACTGGCAACCTGGATTACGGCTCTTGCCCGTGCTAACGCACACAACGGCAATCGTTTCAGAAGTCGAAAACACCCATGGATCTTTACCTTGTTTGCTGCGGGTGACCAGCCATATGCACGAGTACGAGAGGGTATCCGTGGGGTTGAACACGCACGCACACACACACACACACACGCACACACACACACACACATACACATACACACACACACACACTGCAGCGTGGCATGGCATCCGCACCCGACCACCTCGGCCTGTTGCACTTCCTGGTGGTGAGTGATTGAGCGCACATGCGTGTGTGTGTGTGTGTGTGTCTGCATGTGTGTGTGTGTGCGTGTGTGCGTGCGTGCGTGTGTGTGTGTGTGTGTGTGTGTGTGTGTGTGTCTGTGCGCCCCACCTCCTCGGCCTGTTGCACTTTCCTGGTGGTGAGTGATTGGGGGGCCATGGGGAGAACCAGAGGGCAACGCCAGCACGCACACGCACGTCATATGTGTACGCGCGTGCACACGCAGACACACACACACACACACACGCGTGACCGTGGCCCCCTTTCCCCCCTTCACTGCTTGTGCTGCTGCTGCTGTTACTGCTGCTGTTGCTGCTGCTGCTGCTGCTGCTGCTGCTGCTGCTGCTGCTGTTGCTGCTGCTGCGGCTGCTGCTGCAGCAGTTGCTGCTGCTGCTGCTGCTCCTTGCTGTCCCCACCCCGCCCTCTCACTCAACGCAGCCACGCGGCAACACACACACACGCACACACAGACCCCCCACGCACACACGCACACACACGCGCACACACACATGCACACACGCACACGTGCCCCTCCCCCCTCCCGCCCCCCTTGCAGCACTCTCTCGAGGGCGGCCCACACCCCGCCCTCACACACACGCACACACACACACATACACACAAACCCCCCTTGCAGCACTCGCTCGAGGGCGCTCCACACCCCGCCCTCACAAACACACACGCACGCACACACACACACACACACACACACACAACCCCCCCTTGCAGCACTCTCTCGAGGGCGCCCCCCACCCCGCCCTCGCGCTCGACGCCGCCCGTCGCCTGTACGAAGGCGGGCCTGGCCTTGGCCATGCGCTGCACATGCGTGCGCACATTGACATGCGGACGGGGCACTACGACCGGGTGCTGGCAGCGAGCAAGGCCGCGGTCGAGGTGCGTGTGTGTGTGTGTGTGTTGTGTGTGTGTGTGTGTGTGTGTGTGTTTGTGTGTGTGTGTGTTTTGTATTTTTCATCGCGCGCAGTGGCGAACAACCACCAACATCCAATCACCAACCTAACCACCAACAACCACCAACAACCAGTTACAGTTACATCGGCTTTCCAGCAAAGACAACCTCTAGTCCTAGTACCACCGCCTAGACCCAAGTCTAATTCTGGCCCTAACAATTACTTGTGAGGGGCGGTAGCCACCAGCCGGCTGCCTGCCAACGTGTAGTCCTAGAGCAAAAAGGAGAGCTATTGTGTGACGCCTCCAAAATGATGATGATGGATATTACAGTCTGTGTGACACCAGTAATGATGTATAAGACCGGTGTCGGCGCTAGCGCCCGACACCTTAAACTCAGTTTGTGGGAAACTGGCTGGCTACCTGGTAGGGGTGAGGGTAAACCCCCACACGCGCGCACGCACTGGACCTAGACAGGACACTGGGCCCCCAGATCCACCCTATACCACCCAGGTAGTGACAGCAACGCATTGTTGGTGTGCGCCTGTGTTCTACTACTAGTCCCGCCGCCGCCATTGGCTCCAGCAATCTCCTCCATGCCCGCCAGCAATCTCCTCCACGCTAGCGCCCGACACCTTAAACTCAGTTTCAGTGGGAAACTGGCTGGCTACCTGGTAGGGGTGAGGGTAAACCCCCACACGCGCGCACGCACTGGACCTAGACAGGACACTGGGCCCCCAGATCCACCCTATACCACCCAGGTAGTGACAGCAACGCATTGTTGGTGTGCGCCTGTGTTCTACTACTAGTCCCGCCGCCGCCATTGGCTCCAGCAATCTCCTCCATGCCCGCCTAACCCGTATCCTCTCCCTGTAGCCTCATTCCCCGTTCTTAACCGCCATCTCCATTATGGTGCCCGCCCGCTGGTGGGGCCTCGCTCGCCCCATGCCGCACGGCTAGTGTATTGATTGCTGCGCCATCTATAATCTGCGCCTTGGGGCAGGGAACCCCTGCGCCACAACCTCCTCACAAAGCCTAGCCGCATGTGCCTCGCTTCCCATGTTTCTCAATTTCTCGCCATCCGCTTCCATGCCCGCCTGCAATCTCCTCCACGCCCGCGAGCAATCTCCTGTTTGCCCTCAAGCAAGCTCCTCCATGCCCGCCAGCAATCTCCTCCATGCATGCACGCGCAGAGCGCCGCCATGCAACCCCCATGCGCCGCGCGCGCCGTGCGCGCGCCGCGCCCGCCAGCTCCCGTAGCCTCATTCCCCGTTCTTTACCCATGCGCCGTGACGCATTAGCCTTGTCCGCCGTCCCCTGGCATGCATAACCCGTAGCCTCATCCCCGGTAGCCGCATTCCCCGTTCTTAGCCGCCATCTCCATTATGGTGCCCGCCCGCTGGTGGGGCCTCGCCTCGCCCCATGCCGCACGGCTGGTGCATCGATCGCTTCGCCATCTAATAATCTGCGCCTTGGGGCAGGGAACCCCTGCGCCGCAACCTCCTCACAAAGCCTAGCCGCATGTGCCTCGCTTCCCATGTTTCTCAATTTCTCGCCATCCGTCTCTCTCTTCCATCCAGGCACAGTAAACCATTAGGAGCCGCAATCTGCTTGAGTTCCCGCCATCTCCATTATGGTGCCCGCCCGCTGGTGGGGCCTCGCCTCGCCCCATGCCGCACGGCTGGTGCATCGATCGCTTCGCCATCTAATAATCTGCGCCTTGGGGCAGGGAACCCCTGCGCCGCAACCTCCTCACAAAGCCTAGCCGTTTCCAGATTTTCAGCCGCCCAGTACCAAGCGCAGTTGTCCCGGTTGTCCGCCATCGAGCGGCGCCAGGGCGGGAGCCCCTGGCGAAGAGCTTATGGATAGGTAGCGGTGGCGGTTGATACTGATTTGCCGAGTTTGCGGTATTAATAGGTATTAACTGCTTCCAGGGGATAGAGGGTCAAGTGGCGCTTGCCAATCTGCTTGACCGCCGAGGTGGAGGGGCCGGCCTGAGGGGCAGCCGGACCGTACACCACGGCTCTCCACCCGACCCTATCCTGAGCACGCTCAAACGCCGTGTCCGAAAAAGTCTTCCAATTAGAACGAGTGCCACTATTTCGCCTAGCTGCTGAGTCAGTAGCTTGAGAAAGTAGCGTCTGGAGGAGGCTGGAGGCCGGCCTTGCTGCCGAGCCACATCCATTTTGCAGTCAAAAGTCGTACGAGGAAAACAAGAAGCCGGCATGCTTGCGCAGGCAGGCGCACAGTGGGACCTGGCGCGCAGTGGCGGGCTACCACTAACCACCAACAACCAACTTAACCAACAACCAACAACCAACAGGCACCAATCAACTGTGTGCACAGGCAGGCAAACGGTAGAACCTGGTGCGGAGCGGCTTGACCACAAAGGACTTGCTTGGCCACTCGTGGCTGTTCTTCTAACTGAGCATCATGAAGCGCTGAGACAGATGACAAATGAGGCAGAAACCAGCCGCAACAGAAACCGTTGCCTAGTGGTCGCAGGCAAACTTGCGGTGGAACCTGGCCCGTGGTCACGCTGGCTGTCACTAGAAATGAGCATCACATGTGAAGCGCTGCGGCAGAAAACAAATGAGAAACAGAAACCGGCTGAGACAGAAACCACTGCCTCGTGTGCGCAGGCAGACGTGCAGTGGAACCTGGCGCGAAGCGGCGGACAACCAACCAACAACCACCAACAACCAACCACCAACCACCAACCACCAACCACCAACCACTAACCAAACAACCACCAACAACCAACTGCATGCGCAGGCAGACGTGCGGTGGAACCTGGCGCGGAGCGGCGGCGGCGCCAGCACGATGCTGTACGAGTATAGCGCGCACAACATTGCGTTCATGGCGGAGGCTGCGCAGGTGTGTGTGTGTGTGCGTATGTGTGTGTGTGTGCGTGTGTGTGTGTGTGTGTGTGTGTGTGGGTTTGTGTGTGGGTGTGTGCAAGGACTTTGATTTTGAGCAGTGTTCCGGGCAGCCGCTGCTGACAGCTCTCCAATGCAAGGCAAATGGTTCAAATATGTGCAGCAGGGATGGAGTTGTGGGTCGGACATGCACAACCAACCAACCAAGCGTTATACGAGGCGCATGCATACTCACACACACACACGCACACGCACCCATACACACACAGACACGCACACCCATACACACACACGCACACACAATACACACACACACACACACACACACACACACACGCGCGCACAGAGGATGGGGCCGTGGCGCGAGACCTGTGCGGCACTCGCACTGCTCAACACAGCCAGCGGGTTCCTCATGGCG
>VFSX01000425.1:140673-151268 GCA_016618255.1 Chlamydomonas sp. UWO 241
CACACACACACACATGCCCCCCTCCTCTCCCCTAACACCCACCCACACAGAGTGCGTCCCTGAAGTGCAGCCAGGATGCGGGAGCCGACAACGGGCCCGCGCGCACGGGACTGTTCCTGCTCGTGGCGGCGGCGGAGGTCGCGGTGGCGCAGGACGAGGTGCGGAACCATTTACCCTTGAAGAAGAAGGGTACGAAACCACCCCCCCAAAAAAGGAAACTGGGACAGCAATCAACCCTTGGTCCTCTAAACCTGCAACCCTCAACTGCTGTACGAATGTATTGGAGGAGGGGAGGCTGTTCCTGCTTGTGGCTGCGGCAGAGGTCGCGGTGGCACAGGACGAGGTGTGAAACCAATAACAAATCATGCTAAATGTATGCCTACAAGGGGCTGTGTGTGTCCATGTGTATCAAGGAGGAAGGGGGGAGGGGGGAGGGGGGCTGTTCCTGCTCGTGGCGGAGGCAGAGGTCGCGGTGACGCAGGACGAGGTACGAAACCAATAACAAATCACAAGACATTTAGCCTGGGAGTTCTCGTGCGTGTTTGTGACTATGACGGGGTGAGGCAGGAGAGAGGCGTGTGGCCGGAGCCAAGGGGCTGCTCCTGCTAGTGGCGGGTGGCGGCGGCGCAAAACGAGGTGTGTGTACACACACACGCACATACATACACAGGTGCATGTGCCTTCAGAACGACACCTCTTCTACGAAGAAATTCCCACCCCACTGACAAACACGCACACACACACACACACACACACACACACACAAGCAGCTCGGCCACGCGATTCTCCTCATGCGCATCGGCGTGTCCCTCCAGAGCAACGCCTCTTCTACGACAAAATTCAAACCCCACCGACACACACACACACACACACATATGCACACACACACATACACACACACACGCACACACACTCAGCTCGACCACGCAATTCTCCTCATACGCATCGGCGTGTCCCTCCAGAACGACCTCTTCTACGACGAAATTTCAACCCCTTCCAACCCCACCGACACACACACACACACACACACACAGACGCACACACACACACACACACGCACACACACGCAGCTCGACCACGTGATTCTCTTCTTGCGCATCGGCGTGTCCCTTCAACAGAACAACACCTCTTCTATGACGAAATTCCAACCCCACTGACGCACACACACGCACACACACACGCACACGTGCAGCTCGACCACGCAATTCTCCTCCTGCGCATCGGCGTGTCCCTCCAGAACGACCTCTTCTACGACGAGCCCGCCCCGCTCTTCTACCCATTGGGCGAGACGCTCGCTGGGCGGCTGATGGCACGGAGGGGGGCAAGGGACGTGGAGGAGGCGGCGGGGGTGCTGCGGCAGGTGCGTTTTGTGTGTGGGTCTATGACGAAATTCCAACCCCACTGACGCAGCACACACCCACACCCACACACACACTTCCCCTGCCCGCACACCACTCCCCCCCAGGTCCTCTTCCAGTGGCCAGGCAGTGCGCTCGCGCCACTCACGTTGACAGAAGCTGTGTTGCACGCACACACACACACACGCATGCATGTGCACACACACACACTTTCCCTGCCCGCACACCACTTCCCCAGGTCCTCTTCCAGTGGCCAGGCAGTGCGCTCGCGACACTTGCTCTCGCAGAGGCTGTGTCGCTCACCGGGGGGTCGACCGCACAGCTGGGGGGCGCGTCACTTGCGCAGGCGCTGCGGCGCGCGACGAGGCACAACGACACTGCGCTCGACCTGGCGTGGCTGTAGGCGGTGCTGCTTTGTTGCTGCTGCTGCTGCTGCAGTGCGTTGGCTGCACTGCTGTGGACCCTCGTGGGGACACTGTCCTGTGTCACCTCGAGCATGCGCGCATCTGCAACGCGCGACCAACGCTATGGATTTGGCGCGGCAGCAGTCGGGGCACGTGGTTTCGCGAGTTGAATTGGATCATATTGAAATTGTTTTGATTGTATTGTCTTCCCTGAGAAAGGTCATCTCCTACATGCTCCTTGCCAGACATGCCTCTCAGAGAGCTGTTTGGGGTAGTCTAGCTGGCGGGAGCGCTAGTCCACTGGGAGCCGGCGGTACTCTAGTACACCTTAGTGTTTTAGCGTATTGGCGGGTGATCTCTAGTAGAAGGGTAGCCTGTTTAGCTGGAAACCCCCTGTTACGTGCTTGTCTTCCCTGGTTCCGTCTCCCGAGTTGCGCCTCAGTTGGGTCTCCCAGCCCTGCACAACAGAAGTTTGCAGCTGTGTTGCCTGGCACGTGTTGATTCCGGCATGCAGCCACATACGGCACGCCCCTTCGCAAACGGCCACACAGCTTGCGAGTCAAAGGATGGTGGACGCAAGGTTTATGAATGCATGTGGCGTGCGCGACGCTTGTCCCTGTGCTCTGTGCAAGCCCCCCCCTCACGGAGGACTCCGCCTCTCCATCTGGCCGCGCCCTCATGCCTCCCCTACTTTGTGCAGCCCCTCATCCGTCACATCAGGGCAAGTGGCAGGAGGGCAAGTGCGCCGCGAGGCTTCGCTGGACCTAGGCTCAGCTGCAGATAGAGGTGCCCCGACAAACAACAACAGCCACCCATGCACAGCTTGTACCCATGTACACAGCTTCCACCACAGCACATGCAATCCTATTAGAGCCCACGCGCTTCCATCTGGAAGCTTAAGCGCACACATATACGCGGGGGGTAGGGGGTTCTGCTGCTGCAAGGAGGGGGCAGCTAATAGGTGCACTCCAACTGACGGCACTGCATGTGAGGAGGGGGTACTAGGCAGTGGCAAACGCGAGTCACTGCATGGCTCAGAGACAGGGAACAGTCCGTGAAATGGGTCGAGGTTGGTGGTGTTTAAAAACGCCGGTTTTGGTTTGTTGCCAGTTGTTGTCACGCGCGCAGAGGGGGTCAGCGGCGGGCAGCAGTGGCTGCCATGATACTCAGCTCCACGTGCTGCTTTTTTGTTCTGACTGTGTAGCTGCTCTGAAGGTGCCAGAGTGCGGGCGGGAAAGTAAACGCAGGCGCGTTTACTCGCTCGCCTCGGCCTTCTTGTCCTTCTTGGGCAGCAGCACGGAGTGGATGTTGGGGAGGACGCCGCCCGCCGCGATGGTGACGGTGCCCAGCAGCTTGGACAGCTCCTCGTCGTTGCGGATTGCGAGCTGGATGTGGCGGGGGATGATGCGGTTCTTCTTGTTGTCGCGTGCGGCGTTGCCAGCCAGCTCGACCACCTCGGCAGCGAGGTACTCCATGACGGCGGCGAGGTAGACGGGCGCGCCGGCACCCACGCGCTCGGCATACTTGCCCTTCTTGAGGTGATGATGATGGATGTTACAGTCAGGGACACCTCTAAAGGCGTATAAGACAGTGCTCGGCGCGTATGGCCCGAGCACGTTACTGAGATGGCTGGCTGTTGGTGGTAGGGAACCCCAACTCTGTAAAGAGCGTGGGCGCACCCATAGGTCCCCTACCGCAGCGACAGCAAACGCTTGTTGAAGAACGCATGTGGGGAAACGGAAACGCGAGGCAGGTAAATCGCAATCGCCAAATAGGTGTGTTCCTTGAATTTATACTATGTGACTGCGCAGGCCGCAGGTGTGCCTGATGCTAGTCCCCGCCGCCGCCGTGCCCGCAGCAATCTGCATGCAGGCTCCCTTCCAGCAGCCGCAGGCTCCGCAACAATAGCTCCAGTAGCTCCGCTCCAATTGCATCGTCAACTCCCCAACGAATCAACGCTGTGCTGGCGCGAGGCCCGGCCCCTGTGCTGTGCTGGCGCGAGGCCCGGCCCGCACCCTCCGCTGTGCTGGCGCGAGGCCCGGCCCCTGTGCTGTGCTGGCGCGAGGCCCGGCCCGCACCCTCCGCTGTGCTGGCGCGAGGCCCGGCCCCTGTGCTGTGCTGGCGCGAGGCCCGGCCCCTGTGCTGTGCTGGCGCAGCTCCAGTAGCTCCGCTCCAATTGCATCGTCAACTCCCTGTGCTGTGCTGGCGCGAGGCCCGGCCCGCACCCTGTGCTGTGCTGGCGCGCGGCCCGGCCCGGCCCCTGAGCTGTGCTGGCGCGAGGCCCGGCCCCTGTGCTGTGCTAGCGCGAGGCCCGGCCCGCACCCTCCGCTGTGCTGGCGCGAGGCCCGGCCCCTGTGCTGTGCTGGCGCGAGGCCCGGCCCGCACCCTCCGCTGTGCTGGCGCGAGGCCCGGCCCCTGTGCTGTGCTGGCGCGAGGCCCGGCCCGCACCCTCCGCTGTGCTGGCGCGAGGCCCGGCCCCTGTGCTGTGCTGGCGCGAGGCCCGGCCCGCACCCTCCGCTGTGCTGGCGCGAGGCCCGGCCCCTGTGCTGTGCTGGCGCGAGGCCCGGCCCGCACCCTGTGCTGTGCTGGCGCGAGGCCCGGCCCCTGTGCTGTGCTGGCGCGAGGCCCGGCCCGCACCCTCCGCTGTGCTGGCGCGAGGCCCGGCCCCTGTGCTGTGCTGGCGCGAGGCCCGGCCCGCACCCTCCGCTGTGCTGGCGCGAGGCCCGGCCCCTGTGCTGTGCTGGCGCGAGGCCCGGCCCGCACCCTCCGCTGTGCTGGCGCGAGGCCCGGTCCCTGTGCTGTGCTGGCGCGAGGCCCGGCCCGCACCCTGTGCTGTGCTGGCGCGAGGCCCGGCCCCTGTGTTGTGCTGGCGCGAGGCCCGGCCCGCAACCTCCGCTGTGCTGGCGCGAGGCCCGGCCCCTGTGCTGTGCTGGCACGAGGCCCGGCCCGCACCCTGTGCTGTGCTGGCGCGAGGGCCCCTGTGCTGTGCTGGCGCGGCGCGAGGCCCGGCCCGCACCCTGTGCTGTGCTGGCGCGAGGCCCGGCCCGCACCCTCCGCTGTGCTGGCGCGAGGCCCGGCCCCTGTGCTGTGCTGGCGCGAGGCCCGGCCCGCACCCTCCGCTGTGCTGGCGCGAGGCCCGGCCCCTGTGCTGTGCTGGCGCGAGGCCCGGCCCGCACCCTCCGCTGTGCTGGCGCGAGGCCCGGCCCCTGTGCTGTGCTGGCGCGAGGCCCGGCCCGCACCCTGTGCTGTGCTGGCGCGAGGCCCGGCCCCTGTGCTGTGCTGGCGCGAGGCCCGGCCCGCACCCTGTGCTTGGCGCGAGGCCCGGCCCCTGTGCTGTGCTGGCGCGAGGCCCGGCCCGCACCCTCCGCTGTGCTGGCGCGAGGCCCGGCCCCTGTGCTGTGCTGGCGCGAGGCCGCCCGGCCCCTGTGCTGTGCTGGCGCGAGGCCCGGCCCGCACCCTGTGCTGTGCTGGCGCGCGGCCCGCACCCCCGCTGCGCTCCATGCATGCGCAACGCTCTTTCCTCCATGCACGTCGCCCATGCGACTCGTCAGCAAATCTCCCCCCCCCCCGCTGTCTCACCATGGGCATGCTGCCCATACTGCCGTTGCATTCCTGGCCATCTGCTCTGCATGCATGGCCGTCAGGGTCGTCATGGTGGCGGCTGTTCCCCCCGGTGTCCGCATGCCCCCGCCTGACGCCGCCCCCGATGGCGCTCCCCAGACCGTTGCATGGTCGGGGGTGCAGCGCGCACGGGGGTTGAGGGTTCGGGCACCACGATGGCGGCTGCCTTCTCCGCTGTCGCTGTCGCCCCGCTGCTGTGCCTGGTGCTGGTCTGCGCATCCAACATTTCCCGCATATCTGCCCGCATGGCCTGCATCCCTGCACGCATGGCCTCCATCTCTGCACGCATCCCCTTCACGAGATCCCCCCCCTCTCGCTGCCCTCTCCGCTGCCGCTGCCTCCCCGCTGCCTGGCTGCTGCCCGCCCGCTGCCTCGCCGCCGATCGGTCCGCTGTGGGCGGCGAGGGCGGCGGCTTTCCTGATGGACGCTCTTGTAGGCGGAGGCTGTCGCGCCATCGCCATAGGTAGCGGGCGATGCGGCCCACGGGGAACTGGAGGCCGGCCTTCGCGGAGCGGCTCACAGCCTTCTTGCCGCCCTTGCGGCCAGCGCCGGGTGCGGATCCCTTGGCCATGGTGTTGGTTGAGGAGTAGGGAGTGGTAGTGAGAGGGGTGCGGGGAGGGGCTTTAAGAGTGGGCACGGTGTTGCAGACCCCCCCGGATCAGCAGGACGCCGACTACGGTCAACGCGCGTTGACTCTAGGTTACCGCGTCCTGCTGATCCGGGGGTCTGCAACCTCGCGCCCCCTCTTAATGCGCCCCCCCGCCCCGCATCGCTACCAGTCCAACAAACAACAACCCCCCAACACACACTCCCAATGGCACCCAAGGAGCCCAAGACGGCTGTCGTGGCGAGCAAGGCTCCGGCCAAGAAGGTCGTCGCCAAGAAGGAGGCCGGTGGCAAGAAGAAGAGCAAGAAGAGCGTCGAGACGTACAAGATCTACCTCTACAAGGTCCTCAAGCAGGTGCACCCCGACACGGGCGTCTCCTCCAAGGCCATGTCCATCCTCAACTCAATGATGAACGACATGTTCGACAAGGTCGCCACCGAGGCCTCCCGCCTGAGCCGCTACACTAAGAAGCCCACCATCACGTCCCGCGAGATCCAGACCGCCGTGCGCCTCGTGCTGCCGGGCGAGCTCGCCAAGCACGCCGTTTCCGAGGGCACCAAGGCCGTCACCAAGTTCACGTCGGCGTAAGCAGCTGACCACACGCAGCACCACCTGGCACGTCCAGAGCAAACAGCCACTACTACCAAAAAGCAGCACGTGGAGGAGTAGCATCGTCACGGCAGCCACCGCTGCCTGCTGCTGACCCCCCGTGCGCTCGACAACTAACCAACCCAAACCGGTGTTTTTAAACACCACCAGCTCGACCCACCACTCGGATGAACTGACTGGACTCTCTGCCTGTGCTGCTTGCTCGTTTTGTTGTGGGCTGTGTAAGCCTCCCCCATACATGTGCAATCGCTCTGTACAGGACAAAGCTCTAGCACCACCACAGGACAGAGCTCTAGCACCACGACCAGCGTCTACAAGTGCCGCTGCCACCTCGACCCCCCTACCCGCGCGCGACATTAACGGCCGCAGGCAGGCGATGCAGCCATCAGGAGTATAGGGAGCGCAGCCACCAGTAGTGGAGGGCCATGCACGGTGTTGGGTACTGGCAGTGCTGCTGGTTTTGAGTTGCCCCAAAGCGCGACGCAGCACACATCTTTCAAGGGGCTTCTTGGGAGCGCACGTGCACACCTGCGAGCCCGCAAGAAGTGCAGTGGGAACAAGTGCTGAGGGAACAACCAGAAACAAGTGTTGCTGGTGGGAGCGACTCTTGGTTGCTCACACCGTTGGGTTAAGGTGTCGTCCCGCCCCCTATTCCCCTCAGTAGTGGAGGGCCATGCACGGTGTTGGGTACTGGCAGTGCTGCTGGTTTTGAGTTGCCCCCAACTTTGCAGACACTACGACAAGGCGGCAGCGCCCCCCCCCCCTACTTCGCCCCGGCGGCATCCACTCTGCGCCCAAGCAGGCCAAGAAGTCGGCGAGTCCGCCCGGTTGAAATTGGCCGCAGCAATCTCCCCCCCCCCCCTCCGAGCCTTCGTGGTGCGCCACGCGCGTGGCGTCTGATGAGATCGGATGCTCAACAGCGGCCCGCGCTGCTTATCATGCGTATGCCAGCAGAGGCGGTGGGTGCAGGGGGGGCGTACACTGCTGCAATACGACGCGAGGCCGCACCCGCTGCGCGTGGCATCACGCGTGGGATTGCGCCCATCAGTGACCGGCTGTTGTTGAAAGTAGTGGTGTTTACAAACAGTGACGAGGAAGTTGATGGTGTGTGTTGTGTGTGAAAGTAGTGGTGTTTGGAACAGTGGCGAGGAGCGTGTACCCACTACCTCATGATGCGAGGCCACCCACCCCATGCGGATCGCCCGTGCGGCATCCCGCATGTACTCCCCACCAGCGGCGCGTGCCGTCAGGGTGACTGATCATAGATGTTGAGAGAAGGTAGTGGTGTTCAAAAACACCTGTTTGTGGGTTGGTTGCTGCTAGTGGCAGCAGGTCAAGGTTGCAGGGAGCAGAGCTGTTGCGCTTACGCGCGCTCGCCGCGGATGCGGCGCGCGAGCTGGATGTCCTTGGGCATGATGGTCACGCGCTTTGCGTGGATGGCCGCCAGGTTGGTGTCCTCGAAGAGGCCAACCAGGTAGGCCTCAGCGGCCTCCTGGAGAGCGAGCACGGCCGAGGACTGGAAGCGCAGGTCGGTCTTGAAGTCCTGGGCGATCTCACGCACCAGGCGCTGGAACGGCAGCTTGCGGATGAGCAGCTCGGTCGACTTCTGGTACTTGCGGATCTCGCGCAGGGCGACCGTGCCAGGGCGGTAGCGGTGGGGCTTCTTGACGCCGCCCGTCGCGGGGGCGGACTTGCGAGCCGCCTTGGTGGCGAGCTGCTTCCTCGGGGCCTTGCCGCCGGTGGACTTGCGAGCGGTCTGCTTGGTGCGGGCCATGGTGGTGCTGGGGTGTGTGAAGGTGTTTCAGATAGCAGGAGGGCGCGTGGGGGCGCGGTCAAGTAGCGGGGAAACAGCGGGCGCGTCCTGGTGATCCGTCACTTTGCAAAAGCAGGGGCGCGTTGACCGGCGTTGACCGCGCCCCTTGAGTTGCAAAGTGACGGATCAGCAGGACGTCCACCTCTCGCGCCCCCCTCAATTACCGCGCTCCCTACCTTTCTCATCACTTGGAACTACTTCCAAGCCCACTACTCCCCACTACTCATTAACATGTCTGGACGCGGCAAGGGCGGCAAAGGCCTCGGCAAGGGCGGCGCCAAGCGCCACCGCAAGGTGCTCCGCGACAACATCCAGGGCATCACGAAGCCTGCCATCCGCCGCCTCGCTCGCCGTGGTGGCGTCAAGCGCATCAGCGGCCTCATCTACGAGGAGACGCGCGGCGTCCTCAAGGTCTTCCTCGAGAACGTCATCCGCGACGCGGTCACCTACACCGAGCACGCGCGCAGGAAGACCGTGACCGCGCTTGACGTCGTCTACGCGCTCAAGCGCCAGGGGCGCACCCTCTACGGCTTCGGAGGCTAAGCAGCCTGTTGCACACTCACAAGGAGACCCACCCGCTCCACCGACCCCTCAACCTCAAACCGGTGTTTTTAAACACCACCAACTTCACTACTGTCTGTCTCACCCCCTGTCTCACTACTACAAGTAGTGCTCTGCTGTTGTAACGAAGGGATCGGCGTCGCATGGATTGCCCACGCCATGCGCATGGAACTCCTGCCGCACGGAAGTACACGTCCAGGACCAGGAGGTGCATTGAGAGGGGGAGGTGCATGCACGGGGGGGGGGGGCAGCTTGCGCGCTGCTGACAGGCACCTGTCACGAGTCGCACTCGCGTGTGCAGTGGGGATGCTGTAGCCCCCATTGGCTGATGGGGGGCGGCGTTGGCTATTGTACAGGTCGGCCATTTAGATCGTGTGCCAAACATGACTGTAACATACAGCAGAATCACGCGGCCCTCTCTCGATCACGCACCGAGCAGCTAGCGCGACCCCCCAGCCGCGTGTGCCTGCTCCGCTGCCGACGCCGTCAGCGCCGCCGCAGTGTAGGTCTGCAGCTCTGGCAGCGTCATCCCGTTGGCCGTCGGCGCGCGCGCGGGCAGCCCGGTCATGGCGCCCCACAGCAAGGGGCCCAGCAGGTCGTAGAGCAGACGCCCGCTTGCGCTCGCTGCATGTAGTGTGTGTGCATGTGTTTGTGCATATGTGTGTGTGTGTATGCATGTGTGTGTGTCGTGTGTGTGTTGTGTGTGTGTGAGAGTGAGTGATACAGGACAGCCCAGTCGTGGCGAAAGCACGGGGCCCAGCGGACGCCTGCCAGCGGCATCGACATCCATAGCACCCCCTAAACGTATAGGCCTCCAGCCTTAGGCATTGAGCCTCGCAGCAGGTCGTAGAGCAGACGCCCGCTTGCGCTCGCTGCATGTAGTGGGCAGAAATGGATGGCAGATTCTTTCTCCTTGCTGTGAACGTTCCAAAACAGCATTTTTTGAATTTGGACACCTGGGGGCCGAGATTTGAGGGCTCACAGTTGATGGGGTGGTGAGGGCATGCCGACATCCCAGACGACGCACCCTCCCCGGGGCCGCCGCCGCCAGCGGCGCGCCGCGAGCGCACGGTCGCGCATGTGAAGCCCCCCTAGACTTCTAGACCTCGGGCTTTGGGCCTTGGGCCTTGGGCCCTGAGCCTTGGGCCTTGAGCCTTGGGTTCCCCCGGACACGTACAGTACAAGCCATGCAGTCATTATGAAAGATGCCGTGGCGTACCTTCCCCCGCGCCGCCGCCGCCAGCGGCGCGCCGCGACCGCGCGGTCGCGCGCATGTACACGATGCTTGCCAGGCTCGCTCCCGCCAGGCCCATGCACATCATCGCGGTCCACGAGTAGCCTCCGGCGCCAGACCTCGGGCTTTGGGCCTTGGGCCTTGGGCCCTGAGCCTTGGGCCTTGAGCCTTGGGTTCCCCCGGACACGTACAGTACAAGCCATGCAGTCATTATGAAAGATGCCGTGGCGTACCTTCCCCCGCGCCGCCGCCGCCAGCGGCGCGCCGCGACCGCGCGGTCGCGCGCATGTACACGATGCTTGCCAGGCTCGCTCCCGCCAGGCCCATGCACATCATCGCGGTCCACGAGTAGCCTCCGGCGCCGCCACCTGAAGGGGCACCGCCGCCG
>VFSX01000121.1:0-135000 GCA_016618255.1 Chlamydomonas sp. UWO 241
GGAATGGCTAAAGAACGGGAATGAGGCGGGTGGTACGGGTGCTGGCGCGCATGGAGCGCGGCGCGGCGCATGGAGATCGCATGGCGGCGCCCATGCGTGGACGAGATTGCTGGCGGGCATACAGGAGATTGCTGGCGGGCATGGAGGAGATTGCTGGCGGGCATACAGGAGATTGCTGGCGGGCGTGGAGGAGATTGCTGGGGGGCATGGAGGAGATTGCTGGAGCCAATGGCGGCGGCGGGACTAGTAGTAGAACACAGGCGCACACCAACAATGCGTTGCTGTTACTACCTGGGTGGTATAGGGTGGATCTGGGTGCCCAGTGTCCTGTCTAGGTCCAGTGGGTGCGCGCGTGTGGGGGTTTACCCTCACCCCTACCAGGTAGCCAGCCCAGTTGTCCCACTGATAACTGAGTTTAAGGTGCTCGGGCCATACGCGCCGAGCACGGTCTTATACATCATTACTGGTGTCACACAGACTGTAAGATCCATCATCATCATCATCATGAGGGGATATAATGCCACTCTGCTGGGGAGGCTGCCTCTGAGGCACTGCATCTAAGTACGCTGTGTTGTACACTGACTAAGCCGACTGTGATCATTCTCTCTCTCTCTCTTTCTCTGAGGCTGTGTGGTGGTCAACACCTCCATCCCGCCTTAACCAGATCGCGGCATATGGACTCCCACAGCTGTGGAAATCTCGCTAGGGTGAGCCATCCGGGTGGGACTCGGTTGTCGAGGATGCGCGTGAGCTCCGGGTACTCGGCGTACTTGGCTCAATCTCGTTTGAACTGGTCAAAGCGAGTCTTGACGGCGTCTCGAAACCGTTGGGATGTGAAAATGTCACCTGCATTCTGCCGGTACGACGTGATGGCTCCTCCCGCGTGGAGGCCATCCGTGTCCGGTCGGCGGCACATGAAAAGTGCGGCGGTGGCTGGGAAGATGGGGTGTGGAGGGTGGAGGGGCTGGGGAGGGGGAGGGGAGGGGAAGATGGCGGGGCTGGGGTGGGGATGGTGGAGGGGCTGAGGAGATGGAGAGGGAGGGAGGTGGCGGATGAGGGGACCGATGAACGCAGCTCGATGTTTGTTGATGGTGTCGATGATGGGCGCTGTGGGTGGGTCCTTCGCGTGCATCTCGATGGTGGAGGTGTGAGGGGAGGAAGGGGAGAGGTTGTGGGGGTTCCGCTTAAGGCGGCGTAGGAATCGGTTGTGGGTAACCTCGAGGCGGTGGATGTGGGCTTTGTTCAGTGTCCATGCTTGGCAACCATACAGGAGTGCGGAAACCACCTAGGCATTGTACAAACGGATCTTGGTAGAGTCAGATATGACTTCAGTGGGGGCGTCCCAAAACCATAGGGTGCGGCGTTTGTAGGCAAACCACGCAGAGCCAATGCGGCGCGAGATCTCGGCATCGGGTATCACCTCACACAAGCACTCACACACACACACACACACACCAACACACTTTCAGGCGTTCTTCAACTCTCCGCGTGCACGCTGGGCCATGCACCTTGTGTGCAACATCTTCTTCATCATCCTGTACTTGCAGGTGAAACAGGGGATGCAACAGGAACAGGGGCTGCAACAGGGGGCTGACAGGGGGTGCAACATGGGGGGGGGGGGGGGGGGCATATCCACCTCGCGTGCAACATCTTCTTCATCATCCTATACCTCCAGGTGAAACAGGGGGTGCAACAGGAAGAGGGGGGCGCAACAGGGGGTGCAACGGGGGACACACCACAGGCCATCCCCACCCAACCTGTCACCAAAATGTGGCCACACCCAAAATTCCAAAGTCGACGACACGGCCCCATCGAGCGAGCATAATGCTTCCTCGACACGTAATATAGACATGCGTGTCGAGAGCATGTGCTGGGATACGTCGTGGGGCCGTCACGGGCCTCGCGGGGCGCCATGCAACAGTCGCACCCAACTCCCTGCCGCGCCGCTGCGGGGAGCCAGCCCCCCGCGAAGCCTCCTACCGATCGGTACCACCCGTGGCATGCACTTGACGAGGCGCTGGGTCCCGTGCCGTGCCGCGTTGCGGGGGTAACTGTGCTGGGCGACACCAAACTTTCGGCATGTTTTGCGGCGGCGCCTCTGGACCAAATCCACTTTTGCCGAGTGCTTTTTAGTTGCCGCCAATCTCATTTAGACGCTTGCGTCGTGGGTGGCCGTGGCTTGGAGAGACGGTGAAATGCGGAACGAAACCGTTTGGCGTCAAATGTTACACGTCACGGTTGCGTTTGACGCCAAACGGTTTCGTTCCGCATTTCACCGTCTCTCCAAGCCACGGCCACCCACGACGCAAGCGTCTAAATCAGATTGGCGGCAACTAAACAGCACTCGTCAAAAGTGGATTTGGTCAACCAGGGAAGCCACAAAAAATCCCAAAGTTTGGTGTTGCCCGTTTTGGCCACTTTTCCCCCTGGGGTGGACCCAGGTTGGGTGGGGATGGCCCACAGGGATTGGTGCATATCCACCTCGTGTGCAAAACGTCTTCTTCAATATCCTGTACCTCCAGGTGCGTCAACCAAAAGTAACAGAAACCGAAAAGTAACCGAAAATTGAGAGCAACAAAAACCGAGAGTGACCCAAACTGGTCGTGACTCACTGCAACTTACTCGTAACTGCTGTTCGCAGGTGGTCGGGCCCCTGATTCCGAGCTGGTTGGCCTCAACGGCGCACACGCGTGTGGCAGTTGTGGTAGTTACGCTTGTGGCAGTTGTTTTGTAGCTCCAGCTGCACTGTCGTTGTGACTCAATGCAACTGACTCGTAACTGCTCTGCGCAGGTCGTTGGGGCCCTGATTCCGAGCTGGTGGGGCAAGATTGACGCAGGTGAGGCAGTGAGCAGTAACTGGGGGAAAGTTTTGCATGAGGGGTCAGGGTCAGGTCAGAGTTCAGGGTAAACCCTGAAAACAGAACTCACACCGCCTCCATGCTCTCCCTATACTGCCCCACACTCTCTCACACCACCCCCACACTCTCTCACACCACTCCCACACTCTCTCACACCACCGCCACACTCTCTCACGCGCCAGGCCAGTACATCACTGAGTCTGACCCTGCCTCCAGCCCCATCACCACCTACGAGTACGTGCGTGACCAGCAGGCCTTTCAGAACACCGTCACGGTCTCGCTCTTCAACTTCATGATACTGGGAAACCTGGTGCGGCGAGACCATAGGTTCAAGGGCTGCTGCTGGCGCTGCTGTTGACACTGCTGCTGGTAACGCTGCTGCCTGCTGCTGCTGCTGCTGCTATTGTTGCTGCTGCTGCTGCTGTTGCTGCTGCTGCTGTTGCTGTTGCTGCTGCTGCTGCTGCTGTCGTGACTGCTCATGCTGCTGCTGTTGGTCTTCAACTTGGTCGGGGGGGGGGAAATTATCCTGGGAAACCTGGTGCGGCGAAACCATAGGTTCAGGGGCTGCTGCTGGCGCTGCTGTTGACACTGCTGCCGCTGCTGCTGGTGACGCTGCTGCCTGCTGCTGCTGCTGCTGCTTTCAGCTTTTCATGCTGTCGTTGATGCTGGTGCTGATGCTGATGCTGGTACTGATGCCAACGCTGCTGGTGCTCATGCTGCCGTGAATTCAGGTTGAGACGTTCCAGATCATCCTGCTGCGATACAAGCAGGACGCGTTCAAGTGAGTGACAGCCACAGCAACAGCCACAGTAACCGCCACAGTAACAGCTGCAGTTACTTTTACAGTAACAGGTGCCAGGTAATCCTGCTGCAACACAAGCAGGACGCGTTCAAGTGAGTAACAGCCACAGCAACAGCCACAGTGTCAGCTGCAGTCACGTGAACAGCAGCAGGGTCGGTGATTTTGGTTTTCAGGAATTTGAATCGATTTTCTGGAGCCATTTGACTGAGACTCCGGCTCCGTAGCTCCCAAATCCGTCTCCAAATGCCGGAAACCAAAAAACTGAGCAGGATCCAAACCACCCTGCTGCAAAGCAAGTTGTCTACGCAGACAGACAGGCCTAGGAGGCCTGTGAAGACCTTTGCCCATTTCTTTGCAATGCACGCATGCAGGTTCCTCCAGACCCACAGTACCACCGCCCTGTTGATGCTCATGGACACCCCCATGCGCGACATCGGCATGTCGAACAAAAACGGGCGGTCAAACATGCACACCACCAGGCGCACTGCGCGCCACGCATCATCATCACCATATCATCATCGTTACCACATCGCCATTATTACCACCACCACACCATCACCACGAAATGTACAGGTGCCTCCAGACCCACCGCACCACCGCGCTCTTCATGCTCATCGACACGCTCAAGCTTGTCGTTGTGCTTGTATGGATCCTCTACATCAGCCATGCCGTTCAAATAAACGGCTGCGGAAGCATTGCAAAGACAAAATTAAAAATGTCGAAAACAAACTCACTGGCCGCAGGTACCTCCAGACCCACAGCACCACCGCGCTCTTCATGCTCATCGACACGCTCATGCTCATCTTGGGATTTGTGTGGATCCTCTACATCAACAAAGTGTGGCTCATCGACAGCATCACCATTCTGCGCGTCATGATGGTGTGGGCATCGCTGGCGCCGCTAATTTGGGGAAGGTGGGTTTGTTTGGGGGTTTTCTGTGGTGCGTTTCGCTGTCTGTGTGACACTGATCATGGTGTTTGAGACATGCGCGTCGTGGTGGTGTGAGCGTCGCATGCGCTGCGCGTGCGGGGGTGTGTTGGGCTGGGTTTGTTGTAGGGTTTAGAGCGTTGGTGGTGGGTTTTCTGTAGGAGGGTTTAGGGTTTAGGCTAAACCTCCTATGTGTGACACCAATCATGGTGTTCGAGGCATGCGCGTCAGGATGGTGTGTGCGTCGCTGGCGCCGCTTGTTTGAGGTGGGTTTGTGTTCACAGTCTGTGTAGCACCACGTGTGAAGCGTGAATTGTGAAATAAAGAGAGAGAGGGAGAGTGAGAGAGAGTGAGAGAGAGAGTGAGAGAGAGAGGTGGTGGGTTTGTGTCCGCAGTCTGTCAGAGAGAGAGAGAGAGAGAGAGAGAGAGGGAGAGAGAAAGAAAGTGAGAGAGAGAACGAGAAAGAATGAGAGAGAGGCGTTGGAGGGTTGACGATTTAGACCATCTATGTGACATTCCTGCTCGTGTGGGGGTGGGCAATTGTGCAGTCTGGAGGACACCTTTGTTGGCGAGTGCGTGTGTGTGTGTGCGTGGTTGTGACCTCGGGCTGTCACAATGACAATGGTCCAGTCGTTCCGCTAAGGATCTTGGGAGAATTCCGGCTCAACCCGGGCCCCACGCTCATTCCGCCAATCTTCACCCGACGGATGCTTTTTTTTGTTGGGAAAAGTGTGCACACGACGATTTCCACACTTCTCGGATTGAAATTCGCGCAATCGCAACCCGACTCGCCAGTCCGAATCGGGAAATCGCAACTCGAAAGTGCACTTTGTCGGGTTGCGGGTTTTCCAACGGAAACACTGACCTGATCCCTTTGTGGTTTTTTACCTTAAGCTGCCCTCCCCCAGCGCCCTCCCCCAGCTGCCCTCCCCCAGCGCCCGGGCACTATAAATGAAGAGAATCTAGGGTCTAGGGTTGCGAGGTCGTGGTTTATGGGCAAGGGCCTTCATGGCATTGCCGACGTAGTCAGGTACAACGACCTCACCTTGCACTTCACGCGTCTGCACTCATCACTCATCACACCCCCACACACTCACACCCCACTCTGCCACAATCACACCTCCACACTGCTCACATCCCAGGTGCCTGCGCGTGGCCATCCCAATGCTGCGGCCGCTTGGTCCGCCGCACAGAAAGACCTCGACATTAACTCATATGCCGCACACGTGTGCACATCAGACGCATGCTCACCTCCACACCTCCACACCATGCAATGACAAGTGCCTGCGCGTGGCCATCCCGATGCTGCGGTCTCTTTTGTTCCGCTGTGCTGGGTATGACCTGGACATCAACGCACATGTCGCACACGTGTACGCATCAGACGCATGCACACATGCACACATTCACACAGCAAATGACAGGTGCCTGCTCGTGGCCATCCCGATGCTGCGGTCGCTCCGTCCGCCGCACGGAAAGACCTCGACATCAACTCACATTGCGCACGCGTGAGCGCATCAGACGCATGCACGCATCCACTCCTCCACACTGTACAGGTGCCTGCTCGTGACCATCCCGATGCTGCGGTCGCTCTGTCCGCTGTTCAGAAAACAACCGCGACCTCAATTCCCACATCTCCACACCTGACCTCCGAGTCTCCACACCTCCACACCTGACCTCCGAACCCCGAAACCTCCACACCTGACCTCCAAACCCCAGAACCCTGAAACCCTGACCCAGAACACACCCGACCTCCAAACCCCGAAACCTCCACACCTCCACACTGCACAATGACAGTTGCCTGCTCGTGACTATCCCGATGCTGCGGTCGCTTGGTCCGCTGTGCTGGGAATGACCTCGACACGCCTAGGGTGACACCATTTATGGTCGCCATGAGGGTCGGAATCACTCACACAAGCACGACTCCACACTGTGCAATCAGGTGCCTGCTCGTGACCATCCCGATGCTGCGGTCTCTCGGGCCCCTGCTGGGAACGATTAAGGACATGATGGGAGAGCTCGTGATCTTCGCTGTGTGAGTAGGGGCCAAGGAGGGGCTCATCGTATGCAATTTACACAATCGGCGGGGGGAGGGGGGGGGGGGCAAAAGTTGTGAACAGACCTCACGTTAAATAATTTTGAATTTGGACACCGAGCAAGCGCTCGGGCCCTTTCCGGGAACTATCAAATCCATCATGGGAGAGCTCGTCATCTTTGATGTGTGAGTAAGGTCTTGCCGATCCGGAATGTATTTGTTTCTACTCGGTTGTGGCTGTATGATAAGGCCCCCCCAACTCTGATGGAGAATCCCCCTCCCTTCACTTCCTGTGCCCCCCTCTGCCCTGTCTCCTCCCACACACATGCACGCACATATCTGGGTGCACCAACCAACCGCTCCGCAACGCAGTCTCTGCGTCTTTATCACGTTCGGGCGCTCACCCAGCCACCTTGAAAGCGTGGCACATACACATACACACGCACACACACGCACACACACGCACACACACACACGCACACAAACACGCACACACACACGCACACACACACACACACACACTCACGCACACACACATACACACACACACACATCTGCACCAACCAGCCGCCCCACCACAACACAGCCCCTGGGTTTTCATCACGCTCGGCTTTGCGGTCGCGCTCGAGCTCATGTTCCGCTCAGTCACAGCATCAAACGGGTTCTGGGAGATCATGCTGGTGCGTGGAGTTGCGTCTTAGTTATATGAGTGGGTTTAGACCGAATTATGCCTCGACATCAGACCCGAAAGCTCCAGCCCTAAGCTCATGTTCCGTTCGGTCACAGCATCGAACGTGTTCTAGGAGATCCTGCTGGTGAGTGCAGTGTGTGTGAGCACGCGTGGAACAAACGTGTCACACACACATGCACTTACAGACACGAGTGCATGCACATGCGCGCATAGAAAGTGACTCATTGCAGTGCATTGCAGCGCAGCGCAGCGCAGCGCAGTGCTGTGTGTGCGCAGTGCTGTGTTGTCCTGTGCTGTGCTGTGCTGTGCTGTGCTGTGCTGAGCTGAGCTGTGCTGTGCTGTGCTGTGCTGTGCTGTGCTGTGCTGTGCTGCGCTGCCCTGCGCTGTGCTGTGTGCTGCGCTGTGCAGCGCAGTGCAGTGCAGTGCAGTGCTGTGCAGTTCTGTGCAGCGCAGCGCAGTTGCAGTGCGGTGCGGTGCGGTGTAGTGCGGTGCAGTGCGGTGCGGTGCAGTTTAGTGCAGTGCAGCGCAGTGCATGTGTGGGGAGCATGCGTGGAACACACATGCACACACACACACATGCGCGCGCCACCACCGCTGCCCGCAGTTTCTTTTCGAAGGCTTTGTGAGCGGCATCAGTTACGATGGAATACTGGAGCTGATTGATTCCTCGGAGGTGTTGAGCGACGATGCCAAGCAGGTGTGAGGCTCAGTGGCTGAAATCGCTTACAAGCTGCCTTATGACTTTCATTCGGGCTTCTTTTATAACCTGCTGTACAACCTGCCTATATGACTTTCATCAGGGCCCCTTATGTCCAGATAAGCGAGGGCCCTACTACTCTACATGGTAAGGGAATACTGGATCTGATTGAGTCCTCCGAGGCTATGTGTGACGACGCCAGGCAGGTCAGGCATACAGCGTGCTGATGCTCGTGGCATAAACTTACCGTAGGGGGACTCCTACACACATGAGGATGTACCGTAGTGACGCTCATTTGGGGGTATGGCTATTTGGGGGTTGGGAAAACAGCCGTTCTATGCCCACCAAAGACACGGGTTTGGGGGTTGCAGCCGGAACGCATCGCCCTCGATGACACGCATTTGGGGGCAGTTTCACGCACCCCACACTGCCCCTCCTTCCTCTTCCCTCGATCCCGCGCTGCATCCAAGCAATGTTCTGGGTAGCTTTTGTTGCAAGCTTTCTAATACGAGTCGATCGTCAAAATCCATGCAGTATCACGGGAGTTACAGCATATACGCCTTTTACTTGCGACGCGGGTTTAGGGGTAGCCCCGAGCGTCAGTGACACCCTCGATACGGGTTTGAGGGTAGTCTACCCCCAATCGTACCCCCAAATGGGCGTGTCACTACGGTGACCACCACTCACAACTGCCGCACGCCAGTGGCGATTCACAAGTAACCAGTGATCCCCCTGCAAGCCGTATACTGCTCGGGGCTGGATATCCCATTCACTAGAAAACCACCCCACACTTGGTGGGAGAGGGTGTAAAGGAGTGTGTTGGAAAGCTCTTGTCGAGAGCAGCACAGTGGCATGCATTGCGCGGACACCCGCTGTGTATTGCGCCTGGTATGAGCGGTCAAAGTTGTTTAAGCCGGGAAAAATCAACTACTGAAATCCTTTCCAGGGATCACTGCAAGTAACCAAGCAACCACTCGCTTCTACACTCACAACCGACTAAAGGTGCGTACACGTGTCGTACATGAAGAAGATACCAAATTACAGTCGTGTAATACCACCGACACCTGCCAATCGCCGCTTAAAACACATGCGCACCAGGCGTACAGCACCCTGATGCCGCCAATCAATCAAAGTGGTGTGACGAGAGTTGTGTGGTGCAGTTGCCAACCGCCAACCGCCGTTAAAACGCAGGCGTACAAGACATACAGCATCCTGATGCTCGTGGCATACTCACTCCTCGCGACCGTCCTCATGGGCAACCTCCTCATCGCGATCATCACAAACAGGTGGGGGTTATGTGAGGTTGTGTGGGGGAGAGTGTCACTAGCTAGGGGTAACGGTCACGTGTGCTTGGTTTCAGTGTCAGGCCCTGGCCCTGAGGGTCCATGAGGGTGCTGGTGCCTATGGGCAACCTCCTCATCGCTATCATCACAAACAGGTGGGGTATGTGTGAGGTTGGAGTGTCGCTACCGTAGCCAAATAACCCCAAATGGCGAAAACAAAATGACTGTGGGTTTCCAACCTGAGGTTTCAATCTGTGTCGGGGTAGATGCGTGGAATCTAGTGTGGTATGTAGTGTGGAATCTAGGGAGAGGTTCAGAATGGTTTGGTTTGGGGGTGTAGGGTCAGTGTAGGGTTTCAGTTTCTCGGCAACTTCCCCATCGCAATTATTGCAAGTGATTTCCTTTTCGGCTCAGCACAGCCATTTGGCTGCATTCCGGCTGTACTTTGACCTTGCACAAAGTTCAACCATTTCGGTGGATTGGTAGTCTGACAGGCCCGCCACGCAGAGCTCGTCAAGAGCTTCCAAGTGACCTACATATGAGGGCAAACGGTCCACAGGAAGTCAACGGTCAATGCGATCACAGCGAAATCCGGCTGTGGAATAATTAATTAAAATCTTGAAAACACTCATCATCGCCAACAGATGTGGGCAACAGGCTGGGGTTCGGTGTTTCAGTTGAGGGCGTAGGGCTTGGAGTATGGGGCGTTGCGAACATGCTGATTGGTTGAGGGTAAAGGGTTTGGGTTTCAGGTGCTGGGCATCGCGATCCTCACAATAGGTGGGTCACAGTGTGGGGTTCAGGGTGTAGGGCTGCGCCCGGATGTCTTAGGGCCTGGGGTTAACCCCAAGTTAACAAAGCTGAGTTACTGTGCCGTAACGAGGTGTTACCGTGGCATTGCCCAGCGACGTGGTTGGTAACCACGCAGTTCCGCGCTGCTACCCCGGGGTAGTGCAGCGCGTGATTCGTAACGCAGCGGAAAACCGGCCTCGCACGGCGGTAAACCCGTGTCGGACTGTGGTGGGGGGTTGGGGTTTCAGGGTTGAGGTCTAACTCGTTCGTTCCTTGCAACCGTCCTTATGGGCGACCTCCTCATCGCAATCGTCACCAACAGGCGGGTTTAAGTGAGACATGTGACGGTGGGTTTAGGTGAAATCGTGTGTCGGTGTAAGGCCCGACACCTCACTCAAACTGGGTGGCCATGTCATGGAAGACCGCTGCGCTGTTTGGGTTGGGGGCCTAGGGTTTAGGGCATCGCAATCATCAAAAACAGGTTGGTCACGGTTTGGGGTTGAAGGTTTAGGGCTTGGGTTTGAGGCTGGCTTAGGGATTGGGGTTTGGGCTTTGAGGGTTGAGGGTTGAGGGTTAACTTCTCGCAACCGTGCTCGTGGGCAACCTCCTCATCGAAAACAGGTGACTCATGGTTTAGAGTTGAAGGCTTGGGATTTGGTCTGGATTGTAAACTCATCATCAACCCACGTGACTCACCAACAGACACACCAACTGACTCACCAACTGACTCACCAACCAGTGATGTCCTTTTCAGGATTTTAAATTAATTATTCCACAGCCGGATTTTGCTCTGACCGCGTTGACCGTTGACCTCCAGTTGATCGTTTGTCCTCATACATAGGTTATTTGAAAGCTGTGGACGTGCTCTGTCTGGCCGGCTTGTCAGACTTACAATCCACTGGATGGTTTGAGCCGTGTGCAAGGTCAAAGTACAGCCGGAATACAGCCAAATGGCTGTGTAGAGCCGAAAATAAAATCGCTGCCACCAACCGACTCACCAACTGACTCACCAACCGATCAGGTACCGCCCGGAGGCGGCAAAGGCCGGCGCCACATTCTCGTTCGCGGAGATCTGCGACGTGTACCAGTTTCAGGTGACAGCGATTGCCATTCATTGAATGGCCGCGTCGGGGGCGTGTGGCTCAGTGGTTCCGTTAAGGATCTTGGAAAAATTATGGCTCAACCCAGGCCTCATGCTCATTTCGCCAATTTCAACGCGACGTAGTCGTCGTCGAAAGCACACCACACCAAATTTGGCGGGGAAAAGTGTGAAAATGCCATTTTCACACCTTTTCGGGTCGGAATTTGCGCAATCTCAACCCGATGCGCCAGCCCAAACCGGCCAATCTCAACCCGAAAGTGCACTTGGCTTCTGTTAGCCAACCCGCAACCCGACAATGGCGTGGCTTTGTCAAGGTTCAAATTTGCAAACACACACGCACAGGTGGTACCCACGCACTGCCCCAGCACTGCCCCCTCAATGCACAAACAAAGCTTGTTCCCGAGCGCTGCGTACGCACCGCCCCCTCAATGCACGTGCAAAGCCTGTTCCCGTGCTCTGCGTAAGCACTGCACACGCACAGCTGGTGCACAGCCGGCACACACGCACTGCCCCTGAACACACCCGGCACTGCTGGTGCACAGCCGGCACACACGCACTGCCCCCGCACGGCTAGTGCACGACGTGTGCACAGCCGTCACCAACGCACAGCTGCTACACAACTAGTGCATAGCTAATGCAAAGCCCGGGAACAAGATCTGCCCCTGCGTAGCCCCTGCACTGCTAGTGCACTGCCTCCCCCAGCTCTTGTAGGGTTGGGAAGGGGGGGGGGGAGGGAGCTGGGCATCACGTTTTCATCCGTGCAGATCTGCGACATGTGCCAGTTGCCAGTTGACGAGCCACTGGCAATCATTGGGCCGCCGTGTCGCAGGGTCATGGCTTTTGTTGGGGTTCCGTGTTGGGGCCATAGTTAGTTAGGGCCAGAACTGGACTCGGGGCGATTGTTAGGACCAGAACTGGACTTTGGTCTAGGCGGTGGTACTAGGGCTAAAAGGTAGTCTTCGCTGAAAAGCCGATGTAACTGTATCAGTGTGTGGGGGGGGTCCATTTGTGAAAATCTGCGATGTATTTTAGGTGATTGCCCTGCTGACCCCACACAAGCATTTGCGTGCCCCCCGCCCACCAGCACCACCACACACATGCAGGTGGACGCACACCTTCTATGCAGCTCCTTCAAACTCATTGACCTCATGTGACACACACACACACGCACACACACACACACACACATGCACATGCACACACGCACACACACACACACACACACACACTCACACACACACACACACACGCACACACACACACACACACACACACACCTGTCAGTAGAGGCACACATAACAGCTCTGGTAGAGGGCATCTCTAAGTACCGGGCAAAGGGGAGGTCCTCGTGCTGAGCGACCTCAACGCACGCACAGGGCAGGAGGATGATAGGGATAGGGACAGGAGGGAGGGGGGGCCCGCCCCTGCGGTGCGCGAGGGCGACATCGCGCAGGCAGGGCAGGTGGGGCCGAGAGAGTCGGCTGACCGCGTGCACAACGCGCATGGGCAGCGCCTGCTGCAGTTATGCCGGGACATGGGAATGGTTATCCTTAATGGTCGCCTTCCGGGGGATGAGCATGGGGCCCTCACCTACCACGCACTGGGGCAGGAAAAACGTAGTCTGGTCGACTACTTTGTGGCGTCCCCTGACCTCGCCTTTAGTGGCGCGGGGGCACCACGGCCGGGCACTACCCTACATGTGCACGACCAACACCCACCAAGGCTAGGCGGGGGCAGGTTTGACCACAGACCAGTAGTACTGACCTTTACTTATGAGCCCGCTACTGCGGTACCTGCGGCTCAGGCCGGCGCCCCGAGCGAAACGCCGGCCAGGTTTAGGTGGCCACAGGGGGGCGAGGGGGCGTACGCACAGCTCCTGGGGGGGATGATGACGGTTATTTGGGGAACTCGGGGGGCACCGACGGTGGATGAGGAGCTCAGCCGCCTCGAAGGCGCGGTCGAGCGGGCAGCCCGGGCGTTGCACGCGTCGGGTGAGGTGGGTGCGTTTTTGGTGCGGCCCATGACCGGGGACGGGGGGGTGCGACCACACAACATATGGTACACTCAGGAGTGCAAGGACGCACGCCGCGAGTGCCGGGAAGCGGAACGAGCGCACGGGGCGCAGTCACCGGCCGCCAAAGAGGCAGGGAAGGCCTATAGGCGGACCGCGCGGCGCCTTAGCTGAACGGGAGGGGTACCGGGCACGGGGCCAGGCAGGCTTTTGGAAGAAGAGGGGGACCCCAGATAATGCCTTCATCCTGCAACACCTTATTGAGAAGAGCGGCCTCCAGCGCAAACCGCTGTACGCCACCTTTATTGACTTCAGGAAGGCTTACAATTGCGTGCACCGCCCACTGCTTTGGGAGTGCCTTAGGAGCCTGGGGGTACATGGGGAGTTAATGGCGGCGCTGATTGCCATGTACGATGGGTCCGCAATGTGTGTGCGCATCGATGGGAAAGTGGGACCCGCGTTTCCTTCACACAAGGGGGTCATGCAAGGCGACCCACTGTCACCGCTGCTGTTTGGGCTTTTTATTGACGCATCGGAGGGAGTACTAGACGCAGAGCTCCCGGGTGATGGGGTGGAGATGGCGGGGCGGTTACTACGGCTGCTGCTGTACGCTGATGACTTGACGCTGCTGGCAGAGACGCCCGAAGCGCTTCAACGCATGCTAGATACTACAAGGGGTCAGCTTCTGCTCAGAGCCGGGTTAAGGGTAACAGGTTGAGAATCCTGTGAATGCTGGTTGAAATCCCAGTTAGAAAACCCCTTAACACGTTAGAGGTTGCGGCCCGGCTGGATATCCTTTTCGGCCACGTCTTGGCCTTTCTCCCCACGGGGGGATGTCTCTTCTGGCAATTGGCGACGAACCTGCCTTGCGTTTTCCGTTTCCCAACATGCGCTCACCGACTTCAACAAGCGTTTGCTGCCGCTGCGGTAGGGGACCTAGGGGTGCGCCCACGCTCTTTACAGAGTTGGGGTTCCCTACCACCAACAGCCAGCCATCTCAGTAAGGTGCTCGGGCCATATGGCGCCGAGCACGGTCTTATACGCCTTTAGAGGTGTCCCTGACTGTAACATCCATCATCATCAGATACTCTGCACGCCTTTTGCGGCACGCGCGCACTAACAGTAAACGTTAAGAAGTCAGAAGGGGTGGTGTTCAATGACCAGTTCTGCCCAGTCGGGGCGGCAGGGGGGAGGGTAACGCTGAAGTTTGCAGGAGCAGATCTACCCATGACACACGAGTTCCCATATCTGGGCATGCTCTTTCACCACCGGCGGGCAGTGGGGGGGGACGTGGGCACCCGACGCTCTAGGGGCCAGCGCACCAGATACGCGCTAACTCGCAGATGCTATATGATACGCCTTAAAAATATTGGCATTAAGGCCCACCTGTTCGACACGCAAGTACGGCCTGTGCTAAATTACGGGTGTGAGGTTTGGGGCCCTGCGATGATGGCGGATGCTGGGGGGGGCGTGTTTGCCAGGGCGGGCGGACGGTGGGAGAGAGGCAGGAGTGGGAGGGGCGCTAAGGCCGCACGCGACGGATGGCGCACCCTGGAAGAAGTGCTTTTGCAATTAACCCGTCCCTAGGAGTCCGCAGCAACGGGCAGCAACTGGGTATTTTGGCGCGGGAGGCGGGGTGGCGGCCGCTGGCGGCAGACTGGCTGCGCTAGGCGACGCGCTTTTGGGATAAGGCGCGGGGGCGGCCTGACGGTGACCTGCTTAAAGATGCGATGCGGGAGAGCTGGGGGCTGGCGGAAGCGGTGGGGATGTGCTGGGCGGCACGCTTGCAGGTGTGCCTCGGAACTGTGGGGCACACCCTGGTGTGGGACCAGGAGGGACCGGTACGCATCACCAACCTGCTGGACGTGGCGACCGCGGCGTGGCTGGCCGCCGCGACAAGCACGCCGGCGCTGCCGAGCGACACTACCGTGCAAGATGTACCTGAGGAGTGGTCGCGCGGCTTTAAGATGCTGACCTACATGCGGTGGATTGCGGGTAGCGACAGCGAGCCGCCGGCCCTTTTTAGCTCAGGGCTGAACAGTGCTGCCCGGATCACGGCTCTAGCTAGGTTCAGGATGGGGCTCCATGAGCTGCAGATAGAGCGGGGGCGCTACGCCGTGGCGGGACAGAAGCAGCGACGCAGCCAGCGGGCGTGCTGTCTATGCGGTGAGCTAGAGGATGAGGCACACATGGTATTTGAGTGCCCTGCCTATGAAGAGGCACGGGTGCGGGCCCACAGCCTGTTTCGGTCCATCCCTCGCCCTGATGAGGCCGATTTAGATGAGCGGATGCGGGAGTTTATGAATCCTCGGCCAGGCCAGGAGAACCCCAGGTTCTGGCACGATTTGGCTGACTTCCTTGTCGCCTGTTTTGAGACACGCACCGCGTGCACAGCAATCATGATGGCAGATGGCATGCTAGGGGTCTAATTTTGACAGCTGCCGGCCTCTTTCCTAGGGTCTAATGCGCCATCAAAGGCGTCCGACGGACTGTAAAATCGACCACACACACAGGTGGATTCCCATCTGCTGTGCAGCCCCTTCAACCTGATCGGACTCATGTGCCACTGGCTGCCAGCTGGGCGCCGCACGAAGCTGCACCCCAAGGCAAGTGTTGTCTGCTGGGTGGTGGTGCTGGGTACAAGAGAGAAGTGCAAATGGTAGAGCCTGTGTGGGGGAGGGGACGGGAGGGGGGCAAAGTGCCACTGGCTGGTCGCCGCACGAAGCTGCAACCCAAGGCAAGTGTTCTCTGGGTGGTGGTGCTGGTTAGGAGAGAGTATGGCCATGGAGGGGGAGGGGTGCCACTGGCCTTCCTACTGGGCGCCTCACAAAGCTTCACCTCGAGGCAACTGTCAGTTGCTGAGGGTGGTGCTGGGTAGGTACGAGTAGGAGGGGCAGAGCCTGGGAGGGTAGTGGGCACTGGCTGCCAGCTGGGCGCCGCACCAAGCTGGAAGCTGCTCCGAAGGCAGATGTTGGACGCTGAGGGTGGTGCGGTGTAGGAGAAAAGTGCAGAGCCTTGGGGGGGGGGGCAATGGCTGCCTGCTGGGCGCCGCACGAAGCTGCCCCCCAAGGCAAGTGTTGTCTGCTGGGTGGTGGTACTGGGTAGAAGAGATTTGTGCAAAGGTTAGAGCCTGGGTGGGGGAGGGGAGGGGAGGGGAGGGGGGCAATGTGCCACTGGTGCAATGTGCCACTGCTGCCTGCTGGGCGCCCCACAAGCTGCACCTGAAGGCAAGTGTTGGCCGCTATGACCTTGGCCTCTCTTCTCCCTACGACTTCAACCCCCCCACACCACCCTCAAGGCCCAACACCTTCACTTGCAACGGTGTGCCCCATGCCTGCCACCCACAGCGCTTCTGGGAGCTCGGCCTTTCCTTCCTGGATGGCTTCACGCCCGCGACGCCCTACCACGGGCAGCTCCCGTCGGGGCGCCACGAGATCGCGCACATGTTTCACCTGGTGGGGCGTGTTGCTGTTGCTGTTGTTGTTGGCGTTGTTTTTGTTGCTGCTATTGTTACTGTCGCTGTTGCACACACACACATACACACACACTCACACACGCACACATGCGCGCACGCATGCACCCAACCCCACAGCTTGGCATGCGCCCACTGCTCGGTGGCGCGGCTGCAGTGATCTATCTGCTGCTACACACACACACACACACACACACAAAACACACACGACAGACACACACGCACGCGTGCACACACACACATGCACGCACACACACGCACCCAACCCCACAGCTGGTCATGCGCCCACTGCCCGGTAACGCGGCTGCAGTCATATTTTTGCTGCTGCACACACACACACATACACACACACATACACACGCACACACGCACACACACACACACAAGCGCGTGCACACATGCACCCAACCCCACAGCTGGTCATGCGTCCACTGCTCGGTGGCGCGGCTGCAGTGATCTACCTGCTGCATCTCCCCTACTGCATCACGCGTTTTGCGGTCCTGGTGCGTCAGTGTGTGCATGTGCATGTGCGTGTGTGAGGGGGGGGGGGGGCTGAGCGTTGTTTTATGGCTTTCGGGATGTGTGATGTGATGCCCCCCCCCCTTTACCCGCATACAGGGAGCGAGTTAACACAGGAAACACACATGCGCGCACACACACACACACACACACGCAAACACGGGTCTAAAGCGCCATCAAATGCGTCCAACAGACTGTAAATTCGACCACACACACACACACAGGGGCGCAAGGAAGCTACCGAGCAGGTGATCGCCTTTGTGTCGGGATCCTCCCGATGGCGCTCAACACGCGTCACGACCAGGACCGCACCATCCATGTCGGACATATCTACCAGGTAAACCCTCCCCTAAACCCTAAACCCTAAGATGGCCACATGGGGGGGGCGTGGCCGAGGTGCCCGCCACCACACATAAAACAGTCTCACCACCCACCCTCCCACCTTCCCTCCCTCCCTCTCTTCCTCATCTTCCTTAGAGGAGGAAGCGTCCACGGAGGGCAGCGCAGGTCTGTCATCGGGACGCTCCGTTTTGCGCCTTTCCTCTTAATCACCCACCCTCCCACTCATCCCTCCCTCCCTCCCTCCCTCCCTCCCTCCCTCCCTCCCTCCCTCCCTCCCTCCCTCCTCCCTCCCTCCCTCCCTCCACCTCTGCCTCCCTCCCCCCCACTCTTCCTCAGAGGAGGACAGCGCAGGTCTATCAGCGGGGACACTCCGCTTGCGTCGATGGCGTCGAGCCGGTCCATGGCGTCGAGCATGAATGGGCTGAGCGGGCCGTCAGGGTGGGGGGCTGCGTATGTTTAAACTGGGATGTGTGGCGCACGCATGCACACACACACACACACACATTGTTGCAGAGAACAAAGCGCAAACGCACACATCCTCTCTATCTCTCAATCTCTCTCTCTCTCTTTGCATCTCTGTCTTTGTCTCTCTGCCTCTCTGGCTGTCTCTCTGTCGCTGCCTCTCTGTCTGTCTGTCTCTGCCTCTTTGCCTCTCTGTCTCCCTGCACTGGGGGAGCAGCGAGAGAGGGCACCCGCGATCGACGTCCACTCTCCGTCTCTCTCTCTCTTGCCTGCTCTTCATTCACTTCTCTTTCCCTCCTCGCTTTCTTGCATTCGCTTTCCCTCCATCTTTCGTTCACTTTCTCTCTCCCCATCTCTCTCTCCATGCTTGCTCCTGAACACGCATTCATGCGCGAATGCACACACACACACACACACGCACACACACACACACACACACACGCACATGCACACACACACACACACATGCACACAGGCACCTCGTGGACGTGAAAGAGCTGGCTGCACTTGGGGAGCAGCGAGGGGGGGCACCCGCGGTTGATGCCCACTCCCTCTGTCTCTTTCTCTCTCTTCTCTCCCTTTCATTTATTTTCGTTTTCCCTCCTCGCTCTCTTGCATTCGCTTTCTCTCTCTTTCATTCACCCTCGCTCTCCATCTCTCTCTCATGCTTGCTCAGGAACACACATGCACGCGCAAACAAACACACACACACACACACACACACACATGCACACACACAAGCGCACGCACACACGCACACACACACACACACAGGCACCTCGTGGACGTGGAAGAGCTGGCTGCACTGGGAGAGCAGCTAGGGGGGGCGCGCGCGGTCGACGCCCGCCCGCGGCGCATGCTTGCGTTGCTGTTTGGCGCTGTGCAGGAGACAGTGCTGGTGGCGCTGTTTGCTGTGCTAGGTGAGAGAGGGAGAGAGAGGGAGACAGAGAGCAAGGGAGGGAGAGTTCCGGGACTGCTCGCTAAAGGAGAGAGAAGGAGAGAGCGGGGGGAAGGGAGGACGAGAGAGGGAGAGAGGGAGAGAGGGAGAGAGGGAGAGACGGGGAGAGGGAGAGAGGGAGAATGGGAGAAGAGGGAAGAGGGAGAGAGGAGAGACGGGAGAGGAGAGAAGAGCAGGGAGAGGGGGAGAAGGGAGATGAAGGGGGAGAGGAGGAGAGAGGGAGAGTTAGAGAGCGGGAGAGGGTGGGAGAGAGGGAGAAGGGGAGAGGAGAGAGGGAGAGAGGGAGAGAGAGAGAAGGAGAGATGGGGAGTGGGAGAGAGGGAGAGAGGGGGAGAGGGAGAGAAGGAGAGAGGGAGAGAGGGAGAGGGGGAGAGGGGGAAAGAGGGAGAGGGAGGGAGGGAGAGAGGGAAAGGGGGAGAGAGGAAGAGGGGGAGAGGGAGAGAGGGAGAGGGTGAGGGGGAGAGAGGCAGAGGGGGAGAGAGGGAGAGGGGGAGAGAGGGAGAGGGAGAGAGGGAGAGGAGGGAGAGAGGCGGGAGGAGGGAGTGCGGGGGAGAGGGAGAGAGGGAGAGGGGGAGAGAGGGAGAGAGGGAGAGAGAGAGAGGGGGAGAGGGGGAGAGAGTCGCAGGACGTCAAACCAGAGCCCTATGTTGGACTGCTAGGCAATGCAGGCGCTGTTCCGGAGAATGTGCTGGTGGTGCTGTTTGCGGTGCTTCATGAGGGGTTTCCTTTATGTTGCTCTCTTCTACTCTACTTTTTTTCTAGGTTTTTGAGCAATGTGTTGGCGTTGTTGAGTTCCGGGATTTGGGTCTGCTCATGTTGATTCACGCACGCGCACACACACACACACACGAGAGAGAGAGAGAGAAATACGTTACAGTTCCCACCGCTCGGGCAACCTAGATAACGGCTCTTGCCAGTGCTAAAGCATCCCCCGGCAATCGTTTCATGAGTCGAGGACCCTTGGATCTTAAGTTCATTCAGTAGCGGGTGACCAACCATATGCGCTAGTACGAGAGGATATCCGTGGGCTTGGGGTTGTTTGCGGGATCCGAAAAACTGTCATCAGACACTGTCAATTGTGGTTTTGCTGCGTGTGGTCACGGTTGTGGCCGGCCTCGGCTACCCCGCGGCAGATGCTGTCCCACAAGTGTGGGAACCTAGCTAGGGTGGTCCACTTGGGAGGGAGCCTCCTGGCCTCCAGGATGGCGGCGAGCTCAGGAGGGGTGATCGCAGGGTCCTCGGCGTGTGCCTTGACGGCCTTCTCGTAAAGCGTCTTGACGACACTCATGAACTGGGCAGACGTGAACATCTCGTGGGCGTTGAGACGGTACGAGGTGATGGCACCCATCATGTCAGGCATCTGGGCGTCCGGGCGTCGGAACATAAAGAGAGCGGCAGTAGGTGGGAAGATTGAGGTGTTGGGAGGGGATGATAGGTGGGTGGGGGGAAGGGGGAGAGGCGGGGAGGGAGGGAAGTGGCGGGCAAGGGATCCGATAAACGACATTCGATGTTTGATGGCGTTGATAATGGGCGCTGTGGGTGGGTCCTTTGCGTGCATCTCAGAGGTGGAGGTGTGAGGGGAGGATGGGGAGAGGTTGTGGGGGATTCGCTTTATGCTGCGGAGGAAGCGGTTGTGAGTCACTTCCAGGCGGTGTGTGTGGGCGACGTTGAGTGTCCAGCCTTGGCAGCTGTACAAGAGGGCGGATGTGACAAAGGCGTTGTAGAGTTGGATCTTGGTGGAGGGCTGGATGTCGTTACTTTTCCAGAGTCTGGGTGTGAGACGGTTGAAGGCGTACCAGGCAGAGGAGATCCGGCGGGAGATCTCTCCATCGAGGGTGCCAAGGGACGGGGTGGGGGTTGACAGGATGCTGCCAAGGTATTTGAATATGTCCGTGGGGTGGACTAGGTGGGGGATGTCAGAGGAAGTGGAAGGGATTGAGATTGGTGCTGGGGCGTCGGTGTGGGCAGACGGGTGGCCGAGGGTTTGGTGCACAGTCTTGTCGTAGTTGATCTCAAGGGCAAAGTCAGAGCAGATCTGATCGAGGGCGAGCATGTCTCTGAGGACGGCGATGTCGAGAGCCATCAGAGCTATGTCGTCCGCGTAGAGAAGGAGGGGGAGGATTGTAGTCGCGTAGTCTGTAGTACGGGAATCAGGGAACCACACACGCACAACCAACCAACCAACCAACCAAGCGTTACATGAGGCCGTCCGCATGCACCGGCAATGCCTGTACTACTAACAGCAGTACACCCCGGCAATTGTTACGAGGTCTGACCCGTGCACTGGGATGTCTTTCGAATAGCGGGTGACCGACCAGCGCCTGAATCGAGTGGATAGTATCCTTGGTTTGGGGGCACACACGCACACCCGCACACACACACGCACACACGCACACACACACACAAACACACATGCACGTGCACGTGCACACACATGTGCCCCCCCTTCACACACACCCCACACACAGGCCTTGTTTGCTTCCTGGGCTTCGGTCTGCTTGTCTTTACACATACACACACACACACACACGCACACAAACATGCGTGCACACACACATGCACCCCCCAACCCCCCACCCCCACCACACAGGCCTCGCTTGCTTCCTGGGCTTTGGTCTGCTCGTCTTTACACACACACACAGTCGCACACGCACGCACGCACACGCACACGCACATGTGCGCATAAGGGTCGGCGGTGTATATATAACCGTATATACTTATACATTGGGGCTCGATTAACGGAGGCGCGTTCTCGTCGCCGAGCCCTGGACCCAGCAATGCGGCGCTGCTGGTGACTAGGATCTCCGTGCCGCTGACGAGCGGGATAAAATACGACTGGCCTGGCTCCTGCTAGACTGTCCCTCGGTGGAAACTACAGGAGCGGCTTGCCCGGCGCTGCCATGGCTTGGCGAGTAGCCGCGGCGCTGCCGCGACCCGTGCTGGGAGACGGCCCTTATCCTCCTCCCATGCAGGACGCCATGCGGCACCGATCTCGACGAGTTGATCGACGAGCGGAGGAGCTGGCGCCCGTCAATGCATGCTGGACATCGGTCAAGATGGCTGCTCGTGGGGGCGAGCTACCATCAGGGCTTCAGCGGTGGTGACCGCCGAGGCAACAACAGAGTTTATCCGCTTCACCATCGCAGCGTTTGTCACCGCGCTCACCCTCGGGGGCACTCGTCTGCCGGTGACTGGCGTCGGCATTGGTCTTCAGGCAGCCTGCCATGACGACTCTGTTTGCCCAGGCCCCCCTGGAGGGTGGGACCTGGCCATGCATGACGCATGGGGCGCAGGCAGAGCCCCATGCATGGAGTTGGACAACCATGCACCATGCCAGGCGGGGACTTTTCTGCTTCAGCGCCGCCAGTCGGCACAGCCGGCGTGGTTGGCCTCAAAGGCCAGGAGGAGGACGGTCCTTTCCTATACGCTCCTTGCCAGACATGTCCCTCAGGGACTTGTTTGGGTCTAAACTAGCCGGCGGGAGCGGTAGTCTAGACGGCAGGTAACCGGCTGGTGGCTATAGTCCTTCACAGGGCGGTGGCACTAGGACTAGTGTTGTCTTAGCTGGAATGCCATGTAACTGTAACTGTAACTGTAACTGTAACTTATACATTCATACTTATATATAGAAGAGTAGCCTGCTTAGCTGGAAACCCCGTGTTACTGTTACTGTTACTTATACCGTATATATACAGTACCGTACGCGCGGTTAGCCTTCGCGGGGGGGTAGAAAAACAAGATTGTTTAATCATCCGCGGGGGGGTTATCTATGCATTGGTTTCGGTTCGCGGGGGGTATGGAGACTATTTGTTAGCTGTCCGCGAATTTACGAAAATGTCCTTTTCGTAGGCAAATCGTGAGGTCTGCGGATCGAGTCCCCATTCGGGAGATTTTTTACTCTTTGCGGGGGCGCGAGGAGAAATGATTGCGACTTCGAGCACAACTCCGCGGGGGCGTCCAAAACAATACATATTCGCGAAGGCTAAACGCGCGTACGGTATATATACTGTATAGAGCGAGGGGCGTGACACTATATACCCTCCGATCGGGGTGTATATACACGCGCGCTGAGTGGGGGCCGCCACGGGGCTCTTTTGCCTCTACGCGTGCCAACAGCGCACGAATAGGTCTATGCGAACCCGATGCACCGCCTCACAGCATGATATGTCGCGATATCGGCCATCGGGGGAGCCGGTGACTCCCCCACACACGGTTTGACTGTAACAGCTGGCTCGTGCGAATGAGGCCCCACCACTTCGACGCCTCAGAAAGGCATAGAGGGGACGATGTTATTTCATTCGGCGCAGGGTTGGGGGGTGCATGGGCGTTGCACCCATGCAGTGAGCTGAGTGGGCCCACTAGTGGGTTGTGGTCAGCACAGGTCCTGGTGGCCAGGAGCATCCCTTGCTGCATTGGGCCCGCTTTGCAGCATAGAGAAATGTCCTAGGGTGTTGATAACACAGAAGGTTGGTGGCATCGGCACTTGGTGTCACCGGGAAGCCTTTGGCGTGCTGCGTGTGCTCCCGGCGGCGGCGTGCGGCGGCGGCGTGCGGCGGCGCGTGGGCGCCCGCCACCCAGCAGACCGGGGACTATGGTGGAGTGGGGTGTTGCTGTTTGCTGTGATGGGTTTGAGGCGAAGTGCGTTGGTGTGTTGGGTGCCTGAAGCTTTGAGGGTTAGGGTAAGGGACTTGCAGTGTGTTTAGCCTCGAGGCGAGAGCGTGCTCCGCGTCTCCGCGTCCCCTCCGTGCAGCCAATATCTTGTATTGCCCCTCACGGATCGAAAATAATTCCAATATTTTTTCAGAGCGTGGTTCCGGGTTCCTTCGAGGATGCACATAATTGTCCCACTTTCAAAACCCACGCTGGGATTTTTCCCAGGTATTTTGTACACACCTTACATACACTGTACAGTATCTTATACTGTATATATAACAGTCTGGCCTGCCCCAAGTCTGTATAGTCGAGGATTATGTGCGCACACACACATGCACCATGTACCCCCCAACCCCCCCCCACACAGGCCTTGTTTGCTTCCTGGGCTTCGGTCTGCTCGTCTTTACACACACATACACACACACACACACATGCCTCTCCCCACCCACCCACACACTCAGGCCTCGCTTGCTTCCTGGGCTTCAGTCTGCTCATCTTCACACACATACACACACACACATGCACACACACACACACATGCACACACACCACCCCCACCACACAGGCCTCGTTTGCTTCCTGGGCTTCGGTCTGCTCATGTTCCTCGTCGCTCCGCTCTACTGGTGGTACGTGCCAACTTCTGGGCGCTCCATGTGTAGGACAGGGGGCTGATTATCTAGAGTTTATGTTTGGAGGCCCATGTGCAACTCCCCCAACACTTTGCCCATTGAAACAACGAGGGGATCGCCAGGAAGCTTACTCCTCCCCCAGCTTGATCCCGGAATGGCGTAGTCACAGGAGAAGAGATGCAGCTGCAGCCGGAGATAATGACAACCCCCCAAAACTTGGCCGCGTGCGCCGCTTGGGGGTAAATTATCAACGTGGCTCTTTGCGAGCCTCTGTGCTCCCTCTCCCCCTTTGAGGCTTCAGGTTGGTCTTATACCCATGCTGGCATGGATGGGTTTGGTAAGGCTCCTATTCATAGCAAAAGGCTGCAGATTGGATCACTCATGGTCAGCAGCCAGGCCTGGCCTGAACTTTCGTTGCCGGGGGGTCTCGACTCCTCGACTTTTTTTTACTCCTAATAAAATAAAATGCATTATTGCATGGGCCGGCCCAGTGGTGGTACGTGCCGACGTACGCTGTGCTTCCATATTACAGTTACAGTTACATCGGCTTTACAGCAAAGACTACCTCTAGTCCTAGTACCACCGCCTAGACCCAAGTCCAGTTCTGGCCCTAACAATTACTTGTGAGGGGCGGTAGCCACCAGCCGGCTGCCTGCCAACGCTTCCATACTAGTGGATGGATTTCTCGTCATGACCTTGCGACACCACTCCTGATATGCGCTCACCTACTTCAACAAGCGTTTGCTGCCGCTGCGGTAGGGGACCGGGTAGCTTGCCCATGCTCTCGCAGAGTGGGGGCTCACTACCATTGTAAGGCTCCTGCGTCGCGGCCCGTTCAGTGGTGTGTCGATTGCCCCCCCCCCCCCCCCCCCCAAAAAAAACAGCACACGCCCACCAACGCCCACACACACACCACACACGCACATACACACACACACACACCCTGACACACACACACACATCACAGACACACCCTGACACACACACACATACACCCCCTGACACACACACACACACACACACACCGCCTCCCCCCTACAGCCCCCACACCCCTACAGCTCCCACCAGGCCCCCCATGCTCCCCATGGGAGACCCCCCCCCTCCCTCATCTCCCACATTCACCCACGCCCACGCGTCCATCATGGCATGCATGCACGCATGGACAGTGCTGGGGGAGTCCCGCTGCTCCCCGCTGCCCTTATGGGAAGAAGCTCCCAACGGAATGTTTGTGTGGGTGTTGGCCTCTGCCCTGCGGCGTTGCTCCGGGGCTGCGCGCTCCCACTCCGGCGCCCAACACGCGCGTGGCCCACCTGCTCCGTCTCCGGTACCCCCCACCCCCTGGTGCATCACAAATGACATGCGATGACGCAATGCGGCTGAGGTGCCGGCGCGGGACGGCGGAGGACAGAGATGGAGTTCACACATCCCCTCGCTCACTAATCACCCCCAAACACGCACTGCGCGGTCACCTGCAAGACACATTCTACGCTATGCATAAATAGGATCTGTTGGCACGCGCACGCGGGACGGACGGCGCTGCTCGCATGCTGACGCAGTGCTGACAGGGGTGGGGTCCACATTAGCTTCCGTCAGCTTCTCTCGCTCTACCGTAACCCTTATCGGGGACAGGGAACGAGGACCAACAGCCATCTCATCAAGGTGCTTGGGCCATACGCGCCGAGCACGGTCTTGTTCGCCTTTACAGGTGTCCCTGACTGAACATCCATCATCATGCATGAGATATGTGTTGGCGCTGGCCCGGCTCACTCCAAGTAGATGATGATGATGAGTTTTTACAATCCACTCTCTGGCAGGCACGCGTTCGGTTCCAAAGCTCCAGCAGGACTTAGAGGAAGCAGTCCTGAAGACCTGCCAACAGAAAAAGGGGGGATGCCCCACGGAAGCGCCACCCACACGCGGTGGCGGGCACCAAGCAAGCAGCACCACAGTGCAGGCTCCACACTCAACCCCTCCAGGAAACGGATGGCGGGCCCAAGGTATAAAACCATGAAGGGACCAAAAAGCCCACCCTCAACCCACCGGAAGCGGGGCCGTTGTGCACACCCGCCGCAGCACTCTGCTCAGCTACCACATCACAACCCGCCAGCGCACGCATGTGGCGCCACCTCCCCTCAAAAGAAACCATCCTCTCAGGGATCTAGGACGTCTTGTTCAGAGTGAGCCCGCCGTCCACTACTCCAACAAAGGGGTGGGTCGGGCCCACCACACCCGCCCACCCGCGCGGCATCCCGCCGCCCTCAGCAAAGGACGCCAGCGCGTCCCACAGATCCATCGTCGCCAGCTCCCCCGCCCGCTCAACCGCCACCGAGCGAGCAGGGGGCTGCACACCATCACGCGGGCACGTAATGCGCCACAAGTGGCGGCGGCCTCGCTCCATGGCGTCCACCACGAGCGCTGCCACCACCGCCCACACACCAGCACGCACCCCAGCGGGAGGCTGCAGCAGCCACACCTGGCAGCACGTGATGACCGGCGTAGGAGCAGGGAGAGCAGCAGCAGCCGCCACCACCACCGCCTCCGCCACCGGACACCCCCAGAAGCTGTGCGCACGCCACGCCGTCGCCGGCGGCCCGTCTTCATCACGGCACCGCCACCCGCAGGGGCACTCGGGCACGCCTAGTGCAGCCTGCTTGTGAAAACCACTCACCCACAGCCGCCAGATGGGCTCCTTGCGAGCGTTGAGGATCGGCATCCACCACAGTGTCGGCACTGCTGCCTCCAGGCCACGCAGCCCCGCGAAGACCTGCGCGTCGGTCGCGCGGGGGCCCCTGTGCGGCCCGTGGTCCAGCGCCAGAGCCGCCTCCACCGTGGCTGCCCGCCGCACTCGCCGCTCGTCCACAACCGCCCGCAGTTGAAGCGCCACAGCCAGCTTGCAAGTAGACACGCCCCGCCTGGCTTCGTTGCTGAGGGCTACTCGACTCCTCAACTTGATGGGCACATGGTTGTAAAGAAGGCGCTCAGGATGTGCTTTTAGTTTTAGTTTCATAATTTTATTATTTAATTGTTGATTTCATAATGACGATGGTGGTTTTTACAGTCGTGGGTGACGCACCTACCGGCATAATAGTTGGGTTCGATCTCTGACTCATTTTAATAATAGTTCGGTCTGATCTCTGCCCCATTCGACCCTCGACCCCTCGTGCCCGCGCAGGCTGGCATCTGTCTGTTGGAGCGCGTTCAACATCATGAGGCCATTGCTGGAGGTGTTAGCGCGCACATTTGCTTCTGCGCGCGACCGCGTGCGTGCGGTGCTGGTGAGTGTGTGCGCTCGCATGTGCGCTGCGGGTGCGGGCGCTGCACCCGACACACACCACGCAACGCACACATAGGGTTGGCCCGACCCGTTCACTTCTGCAAAGATGTATACGTATGTATACGCACATACGGGTCGGGCCAACCCTACGCACGCACACACGCATGCGTTGCGCACGTGCACACACACACCCTGACGCTGCCACCTGCACCCACCCCATGCGCGCGCATTCGTGCGCGTGCGAGCGCAGCGCAGGGAGACCGACGCGCCGCCTCCGCACCGCCGACCCTTTCGCTCAGCACGCAGAACTTCTCCACGCAGACCCCATCCCGCCTCTCATTTACGCACACTCTTGACGAGCGCCACCTCACACCGTGCTCGCGAACGCAGCACCTGGATTGTGAGGCATCACTGCCGCCCGACGCCAGCTGCAACGACTTCCTCGAGCGGCGCGCTAACGCGCAGGTGAGCAGGCGCACGCGCGGGGGGCATACGCGCGCGCACGCATGCACGCATGCACACGTGCACACACGCACACGCATGCACACACACGCACACACCAACATGTATGCACACGCATGTACAGGCCCACACCCACACACACCCACACACACGCGCACGCGCACGCTCACATTCACAAACGCACAAGCACACACACACACACACACGCACACACACGCTCCCATCCCTCTTTACACACACTCGCGAATACACACACACACACAGCGCGCACGTGAGCACGAGACGGTCGCCTCTTTCGTCACCCCCGACGACCTCGACGACTGCATCCGCGACTGCTTCCCATCCTGGCAGGGCCCGCGGGAAGGAAAAAACTCTGCGGCTACGCCGCTGGGCGGTCGCGGCAGCGAGGGCAGCGGTGTCGGTGGCGGCGGTGGTGGTGGCGGTGGCGGTGGTGGTGGTGGTGGTGGTGGTGGTGGCGGTGGCGGTGGCGGTGGCGGCGGTGGTGGTGGTGGCGGCGGTGGTGGCGGTGGTGGTGCTGACCGCGAGGGCGGCAGCGGCAAGCCGCCTCCGCCGCTGCTGTCACCGGTGGCCCGCGGCGGCAGTGGCGGCGACGACTACGGCGGCGCGGCGATGGCGGCTGGTCTGTCGGCGCTCGGCCCGACTGCGCGCGCGACGCTCGCGTCGCTGGCGCGCTCGCTCCAGGTGCGCACAACACACACGCACACACGCACGCATGACTAGATTAAGCGTTGTCCCGACTGCGATGTTGAGATGCATTATGCACCCACCCGCCCGACTGCGCGCGCGACGCTTGCGTCGCTGGCTCGCTCGCTCCAGGTGCGCACTATACACACGCACACACGTACGCATGACTGGATTAAGCTTTCGCCCGACTGCGATGTTGAGATCCATTATGCACCCACCCGCCCGACTGCGCGCGCGACGCTTGCGTCGCTGGCTCACTCGCTCCAGGTGCGCACTATACACACGCACACACGTACGCATGACTGGATTAAGCTTTCGCCCGACTGCGATGTTGAGATCCATTATGCACCCACCCGCCCGACTCCGCGCGCGACGCTTGCGTCGCTGGCTCACTCGCTCCAGGTGCGCACTATACACACGCACACACGTACGCATGACTGGATTAAGCTTTCGCCCGACTGCGATGTTGAGATCCATCCACCCACTCGCCCGACTGCGCGTGCGACGCTCGCGTCGCTGGTGCGCTCATTCCTGGTGGCATATCACATACGCGTGCATAACACACACACACACACACACACACAAACACGCACGCATGCACGCACGCACGCGTGAATTCTTTTGACGTTCGACAGACTGTTACCTTCCATCGTCGCGTGCATCCCAATGGCTAATACGACGGCAAGCCTGCCCATTCAACCATCATCTCGCCCCCCCCCCCCCTCCCCTCCCCTCCCCCCCCTCACATCCCCTCCCCCTCCCTCCCTGGTGCAGCGCACCTCTACCTCTGCCTCGCTTTCACAACGGCACCCTGCACCTGCCCATTCAAATACCCACACCGTCACACCACCCCTCTCCTCCCTCTTCCCCCCCCCCTCCCTCCCTGGCGCAGCGCACCTCAGCCGGTCCCAATACGTTCATCGGCACGCGCTTCAGCAACGCGTCGTTCATGAACATCCCCAAGGTTTCGTTTCGAAGGGAGACGCTGGAAGAGGAGGAGAAGGTGCACGAGGAGGACGTGCACGTGGGGGTGCATGAGGTGCTGCATGGGGAGGGGGAGAAGGGGGAGGCGAATCACCGCGGCGACGACCATGAGGGGGGCGCGGGCATGGAAGGGGTGGCGCACCGTGGCGCCGGTCACGAGGGGAGCGGGGAGGCGCGCGGCGGAGGGCCGGGCGAGAGCAGGAGCGAGGGTGCAGGCGAGGGCGTCAGCCCTAGCGTCGGCCCCAGCAAGGGCAAGGGCGGGGGCGTGAGCCATGGGCGGCGGCTGTGGGCTGCGGCGGCGGCGGGCGCGAGGGAGCGCACGGCGGCGGGTGACGAAGGAAGACAGGGGAGACGAGGAGAAGGGAGAGGGAGAGGAGGCGGCGGTGGCGGAGGCGGCGAGTCCAGCGCGCCTGCGGGGGCGGGTGCAGGCGGTGCGTGCGCCCAGCTGCTGCAGCAGGGCGCCATCCCGACGTCCCCCACGCAGAACCCCCGGCCCCTCGCGATGCCCCCTCTTGGCGCGCGCCCGCCTGCGGGGCTGCCGTTGGGGGGCGCGCACGATGCGCAGCTCGTGAGCGAGTTGAGGAGCCTCCACGCGGCAGTGGGGGAGATGGCGGCCGCGATGGCGGCGCTGGTGGCACGGCTCGACGCGGCAGCGCCAGTGCCAGTGCCAGGGCCAGTAGCTGCGCCGGCGCCAATGCCACCAACAGCGCCATCGCCAGCACAAGCTGCTGCAGCGGTGCCAGAGCCAGAGTCAGCGCCAGCGCCAGCACTAGCGGCTGCAGCGGAGCCAGAGGCAGTGCCAGCGCCAGCACTAGCTGCTGCGCCGGCGCTAATGCCACCAACAGCGCCAGCGCCAGCACTAGCTGCTGCAGCGGTGCCAGAGCCAGAGTCGGCGCCGGCGCAAGCTCAAGCCGCTGCGTTGGTGCCAGAGCCAGCGCCAGCGCCAGCAGCGGGCAGCAACGGAAGCAGGAGCGGCCGCGGTGGTGGCGATGATGGCGGCACCGGCACCGGTGTGGCGTCTTTGTAGGGGGCTGAGGCAGTGTCCGCCAAGCGCGGTCTGGTGCGCCACGAAGCTCGTGTGCACGGAACACGTGTTCCGTTCTCGCTCGTTACAGATTGGGCCTGCGCGATCAACGGAAGGAAAGTCTGTGATGACACTCACACGCTGTAGTATGGGGCTTCATGAACTGCAGATAGGGTTTACAGGTTTTGCACGTGCGCGCCTGGAGGAACCCCGAGTGTGAGTCAAGGCATAGACTACACGTCTAGGGGGGCTCTACTTGGAGAGCCCGCAAGGCCACGCAGCGCGCCAGCCTACCAGGGAACTACAGATAGAGGAAGGCGTGGCGCCACACGGGTCAGGCAGAGCCACACAGCAAGAGGCGCTGTTGCGTCTGTGGCATGCGGGGGGATGAGGCAAGATTTTTGGGTGCCCAGCGCATCTGCGGACATGAGTACAGTTCCCCACTTTTTTCCTTGGCGCCCCTGAGGACAATGAAGGCTTTGATGCGCAGATGCGAGTGCTTATGAACCCCAGCCCAGGGCTTTACCCTGGGTCTGGGCGCGACGTGGCCAACTTTCTGGTCTCGTGCCTTGATGTACGCAACACCAGCCTGGAGATGGTAGAGGATTGAGAGGAATGATAGACTTGAAGCGATTTACTTTTGAGTTAGGAGTCAATGAGGCTGCCAGAACCGTGGCGGGGACCCACGTTGGGGCCCCCGAGGATGGTACAGTGCACTGTGCCATCTGCAGTGCACTGCAGCTGGTGGCACCTGATAAATGCCCACATGAGGTCTCACACGTGATGACTGCCTTGAATATGGCGAGCTTATATGCGACAGGAACATAGCTTTAATCGGGGGGGGGGGGGGGGGCAAGCTTGCTTGCTCTTCAAACTCCTACTTGACCCCAAACGTATCTGACCACATAGTTCAAGCTGAGTCGGCTTTCGACTGTACAATTCGTCACCCCTCTTAACTTGGGGGCTCTACGCGCCGAGCACGCCTTTACACCTGTAAAGATGTCCCTGACTGTAACGTCCATCATCACCCTCATTTACCCCTGGGGCACCGGTGGCGACGGAGCGGTTATAAGCGGTTGTAAGCGGTACCGCAACTAATTAGTCGCCACACCGGCCAGCCGCCATAGCATATGAATGCCCGCTCACGTCGACCTCGATGGCCAGTCGTGCGTATGGTCGATCCTACACGTGTGTGTTGCCACGCCGCACATTGTCAGAGCAGCTCCAACGTCAGCGCCTCCAATCAGCCAGCACAGCGGTCGCACCATCCTGAAGTGACTGAAAACTTCCCCTGTTAATGTAGATGCGGCACGATGGCAGCCCATGCACGCGCGCAGGTCGCAGGTCCTGCAGCCGCTCCCGCATTCTCTCTGCAGAGACTCCACTCTGACGTGCAGCGGCCACTGCACTCCTCCCGTCCCCAGTGCACAAATGGGGTCCCTGATCCCGGACACGCTCGAGGAAATGGAGGGCGACACCGAGCTGCAGGCCCACTTGGCGCGCCTCGGCAAGCAAGGGCAGGCCGAGCTGACGCGGGCGGAGCGCACCACACGGCAGAGGGCGCTGGACAAGCTGGACCTGCCCGCGTTTGGGGTAACGTGCAAGGTGTCGAGCGGCTGCTCACACGCATGTGTGCTTCTGTGGGCTGTGCCGTGCTGCGCGTGCGGGGGCGCGTGTCGCCGTGCCACATGCGTGCCACCGAGCTTGCCCAAGAGTCCCCACCCTGGACCGCCACCCACTGGCCACCGGCCCCGTGCCGGCGTTTGGTTTTGTCGTGCAGACGCAGGGCGTGTCCCCGCTTGTGCGCGCCCCCGCGACCACGCTGCAGCTCAACATCGGGCTCTACTGCAACCAGGTGGGCGCCAGTGGTCCCGCTGAGGCACCCCACCCATACGACTTAACTTAGGACTCGGGAGCCTTCAGGGGGCTTTTTCCAGGCAAACAAGGCCGTATCGAAGGATTCATATTGGCGGGATGCCTTAAGCGGCAGTGGTGGGCTTTGCCAGACATGCGTGGCGGTGCATACGCACCAGGGTTGCACCATTCGACATTCGATCCATCCGACATTCGACATTCGACATACAACATTCGACGTTTTTTCAAGAGGTCATTCGATATTCGACATTCGATGTTTGTTTTCCCAACTTTTGCCTCGATTTCCTCATCGCAAACCTTTATGTATTTCACTTCTGAAAGAAGTTCTGGAATCCTGGTGTCACGCTGATGCTTCTAGCTTTCGGAATCGTTCGAAACAAAGCTTTGGTTCGAAGTTCAAAAAGTGTGGAAAAGTGTGAATGTCTCGTCGTCGAATGGTGTTCGTACGTATTCGATCATTCGACATTCGATGCTCATCGAATGTCGAATGGTGCAATCCTGATACGCACAGCACGCCTCGCTCCGCCAATAGGCTCCATCCCCGGCTGCATACCTCTACCAAAATCCCAACATCTGACGCGCAAGTGAATACGTCCATAACGTCTGAGACGGTCCGGGGTGCGCCTCAGGCGGCGGTGGGCGCCTGAGGTGGTCGGGGTGGCGCCTGAGGCGGTTTGGATAGCGCCTAATACGTCGTCTGAGGCGATCGTAGGTGCGCCTCAGGCGGCGCCTCAGGCGGTTGGAGCACCTGAGGCGCCACCTGATCCGCGCAAGTGAATGGGACGCCTGAGGCGCCACCTCAGGCGTTGTGAATGTGGTTGGGTACGTGCACGGGGGGGGGGCCAGAAAAGAAAATACTGGAACACATGGTGCAAAACAAAATGACCCCCCTACCCCCCCCTCCCCCATCTCACAAAATACGCCATGCATGGAGCCGGGACCAATGCTCATGGCTTCCTTACAGTGAGGGCTGTCCATCGCAATGTCTAAGTCGCCGGCAGATGGCCAAAATCACCCCAAAATCTAGCCATTCCATGGCTTCGTCGGCGGGCACCAAGGAGTGTGGACCCTCCAGTTCACACTTTCCAGGCAGATTCAGGGTTGACTCTCCTGAGCTGTGTTGCTGTGCAATCCAAGGAGATTCAAATGGCGTCGGTCCCATCTCAATCCATGAAGGTTGCTAAAATTGCTTGTGGGCACTTGGTGCACCGAAGGGAGCACGCGGGGGAGTTGGGGCGTTGAGGGGGTGTTACCCCCCACCCTGTAACCCAGGGTCATTTCTTGGAGTGGATTTGTGCTCCTCTAATCACGGCGGTTCAAATGGTGTTTTTCCCGTCCAAAACGGCCCTCTAGAAAGAAAATGCTGAACCCCCCGAAGAAAGCTCTGGACCCCCCCCCCTACCCCCCCACCCCACCCCAACTTTGAGCCCTCATACCTCGGCCCCCAGGTGTCCAAATTCAAAAATTCCGATGGTTTTGGAACATTCACAGCAAGGAGACAAGATTCCAGCTTGTGTTCCATTTCTTGTGTTTTCAGCCCCCCCCTTGGGTACGTGCGTGTATCTCACGGGGCCCGCCTCCTGTGCGGGCGAGCGATACGATCCCAGCAGTCAATCCAACAAATCAGCACGACACTACAACAAGCCAGCTCCGCGCCTCAACACGAGCGTAGGCTGGTAACAACACAAATGCCACCGCTGCTGCTGCCCGCGCCCGCCAGGCGTGCTCGCACTGCCACGTGGAGTCGTCGCCCAAGTGCACCGAGATGATAGACCGCGCGACCGCCGACTGATGCATCGCGCTGATGCGGTCGAGCCCAGACGTGATGACGGTCGACATCACGGGGGGCGCGCCAGAGCTGAACGACCAGTTCAGGTGCGGGCGGGGTGGCAAGGGCGGCTCCAGGGGAAGTGGTGGGCGGGCAGGGGAGGGGACGAGGACTGGTGCTTTGTGCTAATGCGGTGGAGAGTCCAGGCGTGACGACGGTCGACATCACAGGAGGCGCGCTCGTACTCAACGACCAGTTCAGGCAGTGATTTCCTTTTCAGGATTTTTAATTACTCCTTCCTCAGCCGGATTTTGCTTTGACCGCGTTGATCGTTGACCTCCCGTTGACCGTTTGTCCTCATGCATAGGTCATTGGAAAGCTGTTGGCGCACTCTGTCTGGCGGTCATGTCAGACTAACAATCCACTGGATGGGTTGAGCTGTGTGCAAGGTCAAAGTACAGCTGGAATACAGCCAAATGGCTGTGAAGAGCCAAAAAGGAAATCACTGAGTTCAGGTGAGGGGCGAGCGGCTGCGTGCCGCTTGACGCAAGAAACAACAAGTAATACGGGGTTTCCAGCTAAGCAGGCTACTCTTCTACTAGAGATCACCCGCCGATACTCCAGCACACTGGAGTGTACTAGAGTACCGCCGGCTCTCGGCTGATAGACTACCGACTCCGCCGTCTAGACTATCCTAAACAGCGGCCTCTGAGGGACATGTCTGGTAAGGAGCATATAGGAGAGACGCACAGTTTGGGAAACTCCGGGACGTTAAAACAACTCGCGCCTCGTGGCAAGTGTGATGATGTGATTATGTGAGCGAGCGGGCGGGCAGGGGCCTCGAGATGAACTACGCCGGCGCCTCGTGGCAAGCATGCAAGTGCGCGCGCGGGCGCACTCGGGTTACGTTGATGATGGATGCCACTGGCCGGGACTCTCCATCTCTTCAGGCCTGCTGTACCTGACTAGGCTGCTGACTTTGTATTGTGACGAGCACGCAGGCATTGTGAGCGAGGCGCGTGCACTGGGGCTTGCCGTGCTCGACCGCTCCACACACACACACACACACATGCACACATACACAAAGGCACATTGTGCGGGAGGCGCGCGCGCTTGGGCTTGCCGTGCTCGACCGCTACACACACACACACACACACACACACGCAGGCACATTGTGCCGGAGGCGCGCACGCTCGGGCTTGCCATGCTCAACCGCTCCACACACACACACACACACACACGCACACGCAGGCACATTGTGCGGGAGGCGCGCACGCTTGGGCTTGCCGTGCTCGACCGCTGCAACCTTACCGTGCTGACCAAGCCTGGGCAGGAGGACCTAGGGCAGTTCTTGGCTGACAACCAGGTCCAGGTGCGAGTATGCAGAACACCGACAAGTGGATGGATCGTAGTGGGAAGGGGAGGGTGAGGTGGGCTGGGGTGGGGTGCTTTTAGTGGTGCATGGGCAGGAGGACCTAGCTAGGGCAGTTCCTGGCTGAAAACCAGGTCCAGGTGCAATAATGCAGACCACCAACCGAGTGTGGACTGATTTCCTACTGGAAAGTCGTTCTAGGATGGGTACTCTCTAGAGAGTGCAGTCGGCTGATGGAGCCTGGCCAGAAGGACCCAGGGCAGTTCCTGGCCGATAACCAGGTCCAGGTGCATGGGGTGATGAGGCATTAGGTGTGTTAGGGCTGTGCTGTACTAGAATGCACATCTTCCTGCAAGGGCGGCAGAGGATGCATTCATGTGGGAGGATGGGTCATCCAGAGTGCAGTGGGTTATGCTGATGGAGCCATGGCAGGAGGGCCTAGGGCAGGTCCTGGCTGACAACCAGGTCCAAGTGCGAGTATGCAGAACACGGACTGCGTGGATTGATTGGAGTAGGGAGGGGAGGGTGGGGTGGGGTGCTCTTGGTGTTGCAACCTCACTGTGCTGATGGAGCCTGGGCAGGAGGACCGAGGGCATTTCCTGGCCGACAATAAGGTCCAGGTGCGCAAAGATGCACAACACGCTGCCCCCCGGAACTTCCGTTTCTCATGGTGCTACGCTGCGGTCGCCCCAGTGCCTCGCACACATGCACATCCACATGCACACGTGCGTGCACTCGGTGCCGTACTCGTGCACTCCATGCCGCGTGCTCTCAGGGCTGTTGAAGCTCTCGGAACGGGTGTGCGGGTGATTGTGAAAAGATCGGGAGCCCCTCCTCGCTCTCGATTGTCCTCTTCATCCAATGCCCCGCAACATACGAGCTGTAAAAACTTGTGTGACAGCCTGGGGACTCCACTCTTTCACTCACTAGGAGCATCTTGGCTTGGCTCAGGGTAAGGTTTGTGGTTTGTGACACATGCCATGCGCACGGCGTACACGCAGGTCGTCGCCTCCCTCCCGTGCTACTCTGCGTCCAACACTACGCGCACCCCACCACGCCCCACGCCATGCCGAGCACATGCATGCACAGATGCACGGATGCACGGATGCACTGACGCGCATGCCACATGCCACGCATACCCGTGCACGCAGGTTGTCGCCTCCCTCCCTTGCTTCCCTGCGTCCAACACCTCCACGTGCCCCCCATGCCATGCCGAGCACACAGATGCGCTGATGCACTGAAGCACTGATGCACTGATGCGCGTGCCATGCGCACCTGTGTGCACAACATCGCAGGCCGCCACCCCCCTCCCGTGCTACTCTGCGTCGAACACCACGCGCACCCCACCCCACGCACTTTTGGTCTGATGCACTGATGCACTTGTACCCTGGCAGGCTGGTGCGTGCGCAGCCTCGCGGGATCTCTTAGCCAGTAGAACCCCCTGGACTTCTAGTGAATAGGCATGTACTCACGTCCCGGGGTCCTCGAGGCGCGTACATTTAAAATCTGCACACCCACGCAGGTCGTTGCCTCGCTCCCGTGCCACTCTGCGTCCAACACCGACAAGCAGCGCGGGGCGGGCGTGTTTGAGCGCTCGATCGCCGCGCTGAAGCAGGTGCATGAAGAGGTGCACACACACACATGCCTGCGGTTCTGCTGTAGATGCCACTCCACTCAAGCTCACTGAGTCGGAGTAAGACAAGGCAACGAGACGAAGAGGCAAAGTGGCAGCAGTCAGAGTCTGAGTCGGAGTAGGGGTAAGACGAGGCTCACTGAGTCGGAATAAGACGAGGCAAAGAGACAAAGAGGCACAGTGGCAGCAGTCTGACTTCTCTGTTCATTTGTCTCGCGCCAGATCGGAGGAGGTGCAGACGCACACCAGTGATTCCCCCGCAAGCCGTATACCGCTCAAGTTCGGATTTCCCATTTCCCAGGAAACCACCGCACACTAACTGGGAGAGGGGTGCGTTGGGAAAGTCTCGCCAAGAGCAGCACAACGGCATGCTTTGCGTGGACACCCGCTGTGTGTTGCGCCTGGCATGAGCGGTCAAAGTTGCTCGAGCCGGGAAACAATAAATAGCTAAAATCCCTCCCAGGGTTCACTGACGCACATGTCAGCGGCTCCGCTAGTCATCCCGCCTGTAGGGACTTTATCTATCAGGCTGTGCTTATCTGGACAAAGGAGTCCGTATTCAAGTCGTATAGGCAGGCTGACTGAGCGGAAGCACTGGCACATGTACACACACGAACATACACACACGGACACACACGGGCACGCATACACACATGCACGCACACACAAGCACACGCACACACACCCACGCACACACACACACACACACACACACACACACACGTGCACACCCTACCCCCCACGCAGCTCAACGACCTCAGCTACGGCACATGCATACATGCACACACACACAGACACACGCACACACGTATGCACATTCATGATGGTAGATGGCATGCCATGGGTCTAATTTTGACAACTGCCGGTATATTCTCTAGGTCAAATACGTCATCAAAGGCGTCCGACAGACTGTAACATCGACCGCACCCTACCCCCCACGCAGCTCAACGACCTCAGCTGCGGCAAGCCCGGCAGCGCATGCACACGCACGCACACACACATGCACACGGACAGGTCTAATATGCCAACATAGGTGCCCGGCACACTGTAAAATCGACCGCACCATGCCCCCCACGCAGCTCAACGACCTCGGCTACGGCAAGCCCGGCAGCGGGCTCAACCTCGACCTGGTGTACAACCCCGGCGGCGACAACCTGGCACCAGAGCAGGCGGGTGGTGTGTTTGCAACGCAATGTGCATGTGTGTGTGTAGTGTGGGTGGGTGGGGGGGCAGTGCTTCTCCAATTGATTTCAATTTATGTATTCTTACAACCCGGCCAGTGGCGGCCTGGACCCAAATCGGCAAAAATGGCAAAAAAAACGGGCGGTGAAACCCTAAAAAATAATTGATTATTTCCGCCCAGAAACTGCCGCAGGCGGTAAACCGCCCAATCGAAGAAGCACTGGGGGGGGGGGGGGCACGCTTGTGTGGCGCGGGTGTGGGACTTCGTGCACTACTCTGGCGGCGACAGCTTGGCACCAGTGCAGGCGGGTAGTGTTAGCACGGGTGGTGCATGTGTGTTGGAGAAGGGGGCAGTACGGGTGTGTGGGACCTTGTGTGGGACCTCGTGCACAACGCTGGTGGTGACTTTCTGGCACCAGAGCAGGCAGGTGGTGTGTGTGCAATGCACGATGCATGTGTGCATGTGGGGGTGAGGGGGGGGGGGCAGGTGTGTGTGGCACGGGTGTGGGACCTTATGGGATCTTGCGTGAGCAACGCTGGTGGCGACTTCCTGGCACCAGAACAGGCGGGTGGCGCGGGGGGGGAGGGGGGGGGGCGGATTTGCCTATGTTGGTGTAATAGATCTTCCAAAAAGGGGAAAGGGTACGTGGGGCAAGTGTGAGGGGCATGTGTGGGTCCTTTCGGTGTACAACCCTGGCGGCGACGTCCTGGCACCAGAGCAGGCGGGTGGTGTGTGTGTCAGTGTTTCCGTAAGCCAACCCGCAGCCCGAAAAAGTGCACTTTCGGGTTGAGATTGGTCGATTCGGGCTGGCGCGTCGGGTTGAGATTGCACAAATTCCGACCCGAAAAAGTGTTAAAATCGGCATTTTCACACTTTTCCGCAACATTCGCCTCCGTCGGGTTGAGATTGGCGAAATGAGCGAGAGGCCCGGGTTGAGCCATCATTTTTTCAAGATCCTTTACGGAACCACTGGTGTGTGTGTGACTGTGCTGGCTCGTCCTGTCACCAGGTGGCTGGTGGCTGCAGCGACAACAACACACAAAGCTGTGTGTTGTTGTCGTCGTCAAAAGCGGAACATGGAGGTTTGAGCAGGGGTGGTACGTGTGGCACAGGTGTGGGATCTTGTGTACAAACCTGGCGGCGACTTCACGGCACCAGAGCACGCGAGTGGCGCAGGGGGCTTGTTGGCCGCTCAGAAGTGGCAGGGGGTGCCTTTGGTAGGATGAGTGGCGCCCGAGTGTCACCTCTTGAGCCTCTGCTCCTAGCTCCTTCCATCATCGTTTTTCACCCGCCCTCCCACCCAGCCCTGCTGTGTGTGCTCTCTCTGGCCTTCTTGGTCCCTTCATGGTCATGGCTTTACAGCCGGTTATACCTGGGGTCTGCCTCCGGCTGCTTCAGGGCTGAGTGTGGTGCCTGGCTTGCGGTGCTGCTTGCTTGGCGCCCACCACCTAGTGTGGGTGACGCTACTGTGGGCTACTTGTGTAACTAAACCTTTTGGTGGGCCTTGTGCCTGCTGTCTGATAGTCCCGCTGGAACTTTGGAAGTGATTGTGACCGCCGGCAGTGGATGTGTAACACTTCTCTCTGTCTGTGTGCACAGCGGCCAAGCTGGAGTCAAGGGTGCACGTTTGAGCTGCGCGACTGCTGCGGCATCGTCTCCTCACCTCACGCCTCTTCTGCGCCAGCAAATAACACGTCATGGTAACCCCTGCTCTTTTCCCTTCTCGCCCTCCCACAGGCCAAGCTCGAGCCTTTGTACAAGTCCGAGCTGCATGACTGCTACGGCATCGTCTTCTCGCGCCTCTTCTGCCTCAACAACATGCCGATCAAGCGGTTCGCCGACTTCCTCTCGACGCGCGGCAAGATGGTGGGCATGCGGCGTTGGGAAGGGGAAGCAAGGGGGCATGGTGTCGGGATGCTGCGATCCACAGTGGTGCTATGTACGCTCTGTGGAGTGGGCCACGCATGCGTCTGATGCACAGTGTGCGGCGCACGGCCACTCACACACACACACACACACACACGCTGCGACTGCCCTGTGTGTCAAGACGCGACGCCCTGTGTGTCCAAGGCGTGTGGTTGAGTTTTCTGAGGTTTTAGGGGCGAACGCTGCTCGCAGCGTGCTCGTTGGAGGGGGGGTGGGGCCAAGGGGGCATGGGGTCGAGATGCTATGGTTTCACAGGCTTCACGCTGTACGCGCCCGGAGGACCCCGGAGTGTGATTCAAGACCTAGACGACATGCCTAGGGGGGCTCAACCAGGAGAGCCCGCAAGGCTGCGCAGCGCGCCAGCCTCCTCAGGGGGGATGCTGCGACCCACAGCGGTGTTGATGCGCGCTCTGCGGGGTGGGCCAAGCATGCGCCTGATGCACAGTGTGCGGGGCGCGGCCACTCACAGGTTTCACAGGCTTCACGTTGTACGCACCCAGAGGACCCCGGGGTGTGATTCAAGGCCTAGACTTAACGTCTTAGGGGGCTCTACTCGGAGAGCCCGCAAGGCCGCGCAGCGTGCCAGCCTCCTCGGGGGCGATGCTGCGACTCCCAGCGGTGCGGTGCGCGCCCTGCGGAGTGGGCCAAGCATGCGCCCGATGCACAGTGTGCAGCGCGCGGCCACTCACACACACACATACACACACACGCTGCGACTTCCCTGTGTGTCAAGACGCGACGCCCTGTGTGCCCAAGGCTTGTCGTTCAGCCTCTGAGGTTTTAGGGGTGAACGCTGCTCGTTGGAAGGGGGGGCCAAGGCGACATGGGGTCGTGATGCCGTGGTTTTACAGGCTTCACGCTGTTCGCGCCCAGAGGACCCCGCGGTGTAATTCAAGGCCTAGACTACACGTCTACGGGGGCTGTACTCGGAGAGCCTGCAGGGCCACGCATGCGCCTGATGCAAAGTGTGCAGTGCGCGGCCGCATCATACCGGCAACACACACCGCCCCACATCGTTACGCACTCGCCGTACACACACCCCACCCCACGCACCCGCCCCACACACTCGCCCGCCTCACCCGTCCGCCCCACCCCACCCCACGCAGGAGTCGTACATGTCCCTGATCGCGGGCGCGTTCAACCTGGCTGCAGCGGAGGGCATCATGTGCCGCGGCACGGTGTCGGTCAGGTGGGACGGCCGCCTGTACGACTGCGACTTCAACCAGCAGCTAGAGATGGCGATGGGGCTCTCGGGGCTGGGAGCACTGGGTGCGGGGGCAGACACCACCGACAGCGCCAGCAGCAGCAGCTTGTCGGCTTCCTCGTCGGAGACAAGGCCGCGCAAGGGGGGCGTGCTGATCGTGTTTGAACTGGCCGACCTGTCGCAGCTGACTGGGATCCCAATCAAAGTCGACAACCACTGCTACGGGTGCACCGCGGGCGCGGGGTCATCCTGCACCGGGGCGTCCGTCTAGTCTGTCCCCGATCGATGAACGTAGTGAATAGAGAGGGATTGTCGAGGTGTCCATGTGATACAGCTTTAGGGAGAAGCTAGATAGAAGCAGGTGTCGTCCGTCTCTCAGTTTGCCAGTTTGCCAGCGAGACGAGCACAGCGGAAAGCAGCGGCCTCCACGGCACAATCCAGTAACATCGGCTTTCCAGCAAAGACTACCACAATCAAACTGTTCAAATATGCGCGCCCAACACAAACTCAAATATGAAACACCAGAAATTACGCAACAGCAACAACCGACTACTAGTCAACCGCTCAGATCTTGCCGGGGCTGGGACCCCTTGAATATCAATCGCTCGGCTGTTCCGGGGCTAGGCTCCTCTTTCATCTTTGCCGCTCAGCTCATGCCGGGGCTAGGACCCCTGCCATCAGGAAGGCGGCTGTGATTGCGCACATCGCACAAAGGGGGCGGGGGTCCCATGGGGGTGGGGGGTGGAGGGAAGAGGGGGGTCGCAGCTGCAGTTGCAGCAGATCAAAGAGATTCTCTGCCATACAGCGCGCAAAGCGGAGTCATTACGCGGTACGGATGAGGCCGCCGGGGCAGTCGCCCGAGTTGTCGCTGGTCGTGAAGGCGGCGTACTGGCAGAACTCGCCCATGCACACGTCGGCGAGTGAGGCGCCGCTCACAAGGAAAGTGAGCGTCTGGTTCTGCATGGTGCACGGAATCGCGAGGTTGGTGAACTTGACAATGGGGCGCGTGGTCTCAAAGTAGATCGCCGACGACTTGCGCGAGCCAATCATCGCATCCTTGAACGAACCGCGCCACATGGCGACGTTGGCCGCGCTCGCGAGGTTGAGCTCGAACTTGTGGAGCCCGACCGCGGGGCAGGCAATGCCGGGCTCCTGGTAGATGAGAATCGTGATCTGCGTGCCGTCAGAGACGGCGACCGCAGACGCGAGGGTGGCCCTCCAGGGCGCGGACAGCAGAGACATGTCGCACGCACAGAACGGAAAGCCGCCGGGGGGAGAGGGGTAGAAGAAGGGGATGGGGAGGGCGCCGTCGGGGGGAGGGGGGGGGGGGGGCGGGGCGGGGGAGGAGGAGGAGGGGGGGGGGGGGGGGGGGCAACATGATGGGGGGAGCGGGGACGGAGGAGGAGGGGAGGGGGGGGGACGGGGGAGGGGGGGACGGGGGGAGGGGGACGCAGGGGGAGGAGGGGGAGGGGTGACGGGGGAAGGAGGGGACGGGGGAGGGGGGACGGGGGAGGGGAACGCGGGGGAGGAGGGGGAGCGGTGACGGGAGGAAGGGGGAGGGGGTCGCGGGGGAGAGGAGGGGGAGGGGGGGACGGGGGGGGAGGAGGGGGAGGGGGGACGGAGGAGGAGGGGGAGGAGGGGACGGGGGAGGGGAGAAGTTGGCGCAGGCAGCCGTCACAGAGCGCTCCTCGCAGCCGCAGGTGGTCGTTGACGCGCCGTACAGGTTGCATGTGAAGTTTTCGTAGCCAACCCAATTGAAGAGCGGGACAAAGTTGAAGGCAGAAGCGGCGAGGCAGATCGAGTTGGTCTCCAGGGAGCCCGTGCCGATCACCCGGACGCACGTCATGGTTGAGAAGATGTCCGACTGGAATGTGAAGACAGGCAGACAGGTGAAGTCGACAGTGCCGAGGAAGTCGCCGTAAGCCTTGAGCAGCTGGCACGTCACGTCAGTGGGTGGCGGAGGGACGGTGGGGTTGTTCACGCCCCCGGGGCTGATGACACAGAAATCAATTTGGATAGCACAGACCGGGGGAGGGGGAGGAAACGGGGGAGGGGCGGGAGGAGACCGGGGGAGGGGGGAGGGGGAGGAGAACGGGAAGGGGGAGGAGGAGAGAAAACAGGGGAGGGGGAGGGGGAGGGGACAGGGGGAGGGGAAGGAGGGGTAGGATGGGGAGGGAGGAGGGGAGGGGAGGGGAGGGAGGAGGGGGGGAGGGGGGAGGGGGGGACGGGGGAGTCGGCGGGACGACTGCGCCGATCGGGCAGCAGTCTTTCTTCGAATTAAACACCGAGTAGACGATGGCGAAGGGGAACACGTCCTCGAAAGTGCAGCCGGCCTCCAGGCGAAGGCTCACCGTGACGGGGGCTGCGCACAAGGAGTGTGTGCGTGTGCGTGTGAGGTTGTGTGTGTGAATGTGTGTGTGTGTGTGTGTGTGTGCGTGTGTGTGTGCACGGTCGGTGCGTCGCTTGGGCCGCCGCAACACCAGCAATGCAATCGCATGCTCCATGACTCGACACAACCGATTTCAAACGCGTCGCAGCTGCGAGCCCCGCAGGTGTTCGCCACCGCCAGCACCCACCCTCAGAGCGGTTGTAGTTCAGGTTGGTGACCTTCATGACAAAGTTGCCAGAGGCGGGGATGATGACGAAGTCGGGGGTCTTGACGATCTCGGCGCCGAAAGCCGGCTGCACGACCGCCTTGCGCACGCATGCCTTGGCATTGGGGCCTGTGAGTGGTTGCAGCGAGAGGGTTGGAAGTCAGTCAGCCTCTAGTTAAACGTCTCGACGGTTGGCGTTTGCAAGCCCCTCCCCCCCTCCCACGACCCAGTTCACATGGCTCAACTGAGCTTGAAGGGGGGCGCGCATGCGCAAGCGCGCGCTGATGCGGCGCAGCAACCTCCAACCTCCAAACTCACCTGCCACCCACTCGATCTTGCCAATGTCGGCCGTGGAGCACTGGGTGGGCGTCGGGGGCACCGGGACGGAGGAGTCGACGAAGATGACCCAGTCGAGGCAGTCGTACCCGATGAAGTCAGGCTTGGTCGAGGTGCAGATGTTCTCGCCATTGTAGCTCGCACGATTTGGGTTGAACTGGGTGTCCTCATCGCACCGGCAGAATGGGAAGTTCGGGAACGCGTTGAAGTCAAAGTCCTGCTGCAGGGTCCTGAGGGATGGAGGGGAGAAGGGGGGGGGGGGAGAGCCTTGATGACTGAGCACAGCTCGACATGCCCCCTACTATGTCCCCTGCTCCTCTCCGCCCCACCCGCCGCTCATGCACCCACCGCATGGACGTCATGCGCTCGGCTGCGCTTGTTACAAGGGAAAGGGAGGGCAGGCGGGAGCGTGAGTGAGATGGTGGCAAATTGTGCCGCAACAGGCCCCGCTTGCTTTCGATGCTCACCCTGCGCGCCCAGGAGGGAAGCCGCTCCAACCAGGAGCACCAGTAGTTCCCTGTTCATGGTGAAGCGTCTCAAACCTACGGAATAGTGGCCGCATGCCAGAAAGGCCAGATTATGGCCAGATACAGTCCACACCAGCCACACTAAAATCGCTGCACCAAATCATAGCTGATTTGGTACTTGATGATGTTTGGTTACAATCCACTTCTGGCGTTCACACGTACGGTTGCAAAGCTCCAGTGGGACTTAGAGAAACAAGGCTCAAGGCCCACAAAAGGTCAAGCTACAAGTAGCTTAGGGTTTCTCGATGGCGTTGTCGCCTCCATCTACAAGGCCAAAGATGCAGCGGATGCGGCAAACTACCGCCCACTCACCATGCTGGGCTCTGACTACCGCATCCTCGCCAAGGTGCTGGCGACGCGGTGGACGCCGCTGCTCGCTGCGGTGGTGGGGCCGGAACAGACTGCGTTCCTCGCTGGCCGCCGCATCTCGGACAATATCTGCCTCACTCAGATGCTGCCTGGCCTGTTGGCTGCCAACGCGGCAGAGGGCGTGGGGCCGACGGGTGCAGCGCTGGCGCTGCTCGACTTCCGCAAGGCGTACGACACCATCGACCGTGGCTGCCTCCTTGCGGTCATGGAGGCGGTGGGCGTCGGTGACGGTGTGCTGGCATGGACCCGCACCATCCTCACGCACACGTACGCGTCGGCCGAGGTCAACGGGTTCATCTCTGAGCCGCGCCAGTATGCGGCGGGCGTGCGCCAGGGCTGCCCCGCTGCGCCAGCCCTCTTCCTGTTCCTGGGGCATGCGCTCGCGTGCTTCCTGCGCACCTGCCCGGCGGTGGGGGTCGAGGTCGTGCCTGGCTGCAGAGTGACCTGCCCCCAGTACGCTGACGACTGCATGCCCCTCCTCCGGTCGTGTGCGCCGGCTGCCGTCGCTGCGCTGGTGGAGGCGATGGCGGTGTTTGGCCGAGCGACGGGCCTCGTCCTAAACCTCGGCAAGTGCGGCATCCTGCCCCTGGGTTTGGCGGGGGAGGGCCTGCTGGCGGGTGCAGAGGTGGCTGGGCTGCGCGTGCTGGACGCGGGCGTGTCGCTGGGCGTGCCCGTTTCTGCCGGCCTGCCGCCCCCGGAGGCCGTCACCGGGGTGTGCCGTGAGAGGCTTGCGGCCGCGTACACCAAGCTCGCGCGCTTCCCAATGTCTGTCTTTGGCAGGGGGCACGCGGCGGCGACGTACGGGGTCTCCCGCATCCTGTTCCGGGCGGTGCACTGTGGCATGACTCCGGAGGCAGAGAGGCTGCTCTCCCGGTGGACGGCTACTCTGGTGGACAGGAGCGTGGGGCCGGACCCACCGGCAGCGCTGCCGCGGTGGGCCTCTTCGGTGCCAGGCGCGCCCGCTGCGATGCTCCTGGGGCGGCCGGCGCACGGTGGTTTTGGGGCGCCGGCGTGGCGGGAGATTGTGCACGCGCAGTGGGCCGTCCACCTCGCGTGCCTGTTTGGGGCGTGGGCGGCTGGCGCCCCCCATCTCCTGCTGTCGGCCCCACGGGCCGGCGATGGTGGCGAGGCTGGTGGCGGCGACGGCGGCGGAGGTGGCGGCAGCGGGGGCGACGGAGGTGGCAGGGGGGCACAGCCGGAACAGCAGCCCGCGCCCCCGGCTCAGCCGGCATGGGAGCCGCTCATGGTGGAGGCGGTGCACCGCCTCTGCCCGGGGGCCCACCCGAGCCTTTTTGTGCTTATGGCGGGCCTCGCGCCTGGGCCAGGCACTCTGCCAAGCGGCCTCGTTGGTGAGTGCGTAGAACCGGCTGTGAGCGCGGCGCTGCTGGCTGGGCCGATGCGGCGCATGCTCAATGGGGTGCAGACCCTGGGGCCAGTGGCGCGCATCCTGGGACGCGTGCAAACAGCTGAGCTGTGAGGGCGGAGGCGCCGCTCTGGGCAAACCCCCTCCTCCAGCTGGAGCTGCCGGCTGCGCAGCGGACGGTACAGTGGCGGGAGCCCACTGGGGATGCGGCAGGGCATGCGCTCTTCAGCTCGACCGGTGCGACCTGCTGGCGGGTGGACGGCCTCGCCCGCGTGCGCGACGCCCTCCCCGGCATGCGGACGGTCACAGAACTGTGTGCGCTGTGGGCGTGGCTCGCTGCTGTCGACATGGTGCGCAGCACACGCACGGTCGACCACGCATGCCTGGCGGTGTACGCTGCCTCGGATCCGGAACGCGCGCCGCTCGTGCTGGGGCAGTTTTGCGCAGCTCTGGCGTGCGGCGCCTATGACGGGGGCAGTGTCTGGAGGGCAGTCCTGTGCCGCGCCCTTTTCCCAGGGGTGCCGCCGCCAGTGCTGGGGGGTGGGCCAGAACTGCTGTGCGTGCGGCGCACGCTCGACCCCCTGTTCACGGCAGTTGCGGTCGCGCTTGCGGCAGTGCCCTCAGCCTGGGTCGAGGCGGCAGCTGGTGGAGCTGCCCTCACTCTGCTCCGGCCGCTCCGTCGCTTCCAGCCCCTGCCTCGCGCGAGCGAGCGCGCTGCTGCGGTGGAGATCCTGCGGCTGGTCGGGTGGCAGCTGCCGAGTGTCATCACGCCGGCTGGATGGCAGCGTGGGCGGCCTGGCCTCCGATCCGCAACTGCCAAACATGCTCCCCTGCCTGCGGGGGCGGGGCCGCGGACGAGTTTGCGCACGGCCCGGGCGTGGTCGGGCAGCTGACGTGCAAGCTAGCGGTGGCGCTTCAACTGCGGGCGGTTGTGGACGAGCGGCGAGTGCGGCGGGCAGCCACGGTGGAGGCGGCTCTGGCGCTGGACTGCGGGATGCGCGGAGGCCCCCGTGCAACCGACGCTCAGGTCTGCGCGGGGCTGCGCACCCTGGAGGCGGCGGTGCCAGGGCTGTGGCGGCTGCCGCTCCTCAGCGCCTGCAAGGAGCCCATCTGGCGGCTGTGGGTGAGTGGCTTTCACAAGCAGGCTGCGCTTGGAGTGCCCGAGTGCCAGTGCGGGTGGCGGTGCCGTGAGGAGGACAGGCCGCCGGCGACGGCGTGGCGTGCGCACTGCTTCTGGGGATGCGCGGTGGCGGAGGCGGTGGTGGTGGCGGTTGCTGGTGTCCTCCCTGCTCCTACGCCGGTCATCACGTGCTGCCAGGTGTGGCTGCTGCAGCCTCCCGCTGGGGTGCGTGCTGGTGTGTGGGCGGTGGTGGCAGCGCTCGTGGTGGACGCTATGGAGCGCGGATGCCGCCACCTGTGGCGCATCACGCGTCCGCGTGATGGTGTGCTGCCCCCTGATCGCACGGTGTCGGTTGAGCGGGCGGGGCCGCTGGCGACGATGGACCTTTGGAACGCGCTGGCGTCCTTTGCTGAGGGCGGCGTGATGCCGCGAGGTTGGGCGGGTGTGGTGGGCCCGACCCACCCCTATGTTGGAGTGGTGGACGGCAAGCTCACTCTGAACAAGGCGTCCTAGATCCCTGAGGGGACGAGTTATGTGAGGGGAGGTAGCGCCGCACGCGTGCGCTGGCGGGATGAGTTGTGGCTGCTGGGTAGAGTGCTGTGGTGGGTGTGCGCACCTGCTCCGCTTCCGGTGTTTTGAGGGTGGGCTTTTTTTTGGTCCCTTTATGGTTTTATACCTTGGGCCCGCCCTTCATCCACTGGAGGGGTTGAGTTTGGAGCCTGCACTGTGGTGCTGCTTGCTTGGCGCCCGCCGCCGTGTGTGGATGGCGTTGCCGTGGGGCACCCCCCCCTTTTTCTGTTGGCAGGTCTTCAGGTCTGCTTCATCTAAGTCCCACTGGAGCTTTGGAACCGCACGTGTGACCGCCAGAAGTGGATTGTAACAAACTCATCATCAAGTAGCCCACAGTAACACCATCCACACTTGGTGGCGGGCGCCAAGCAAGCAGCACCACTGTGCAGGCTGCACACCCAGCCCCTCAAATGGCCAGAGGGCGGACCCAAGGTATAAAACCATGAAGGGACCAAAAAGCCCTCCCCCAGACCACCGGAAGCGGGGCTAGTAGCACACCCGCCGCAGCACTCTACTCAGCAACCACACCGCACCCGCCACCGCACGCGTGTGGCGCCACCTCCCCTTCAAAAACACCCCCAGAGGGAATGCCCCAGAGGGTATTTGGTATAAAATAGAGACAGTTTAGGGTGTTACAAATCCGGCCGGCAGACACAATCAGTTCCAAAGTTCCTATCAGGGACTATCAGACAGTAGGAACACGGCCCACCAAAAGGTCAAGCTACAAAAGTAGCCGACGGTAGCGCCACCACGCGGTGGCGGGCGCCAATCAAGCAGTACTGCAGCTGGGCACCACACTCAGCCCTGAAGCAGCCGGAGGCAGACCCCAGGTATAACTGGCTGTAAAGCCAGGACCATGAAGGGGCCAAGAAGGCCCACCCCCAACCACGCGAAAACAGCCGATCACGGCACCCGCTGCAGCACTCTACTCAGCCACCACAGCACACCCGCCACCGCGCGCGTGTGGCACCATCTCCCCTTCAAACACACCCCAGGAGGGGATGCAACTAGCAAACAGGTACAGCCTCCCGCTCGCCGTCAACCACGAGGCGTGGAACTGCTCCCCGCAGCCTTGGCGGCGAGGAGCTCTTGGTGCCACGCCTCCTCGTGGTCACTGAGCACGTCGAAGACCGCAACCGACGCCTACCGCAGCTTGCAGCGCCAGCGCACAACGGTGTCTGCCACAGCATCACGGTGAAGAGCACACGCAGCACGGACGCCACGGTGAAGAGCACACACAGCACGCCGCCCCCGCGCGGCTCCACACCAATGCCCCCGACGGCAGGCTTGGCATTGAGGAACGACGCAGACACGAAGACGCCACCAATGATGATGATGAGAGTGTTACAATCCCCTTTCTAGCAGTCACACGTTCGGTTCCAAAGCTCCAGGACTTAGAGGAAGCAGTCATGAAGACCGCCAACAAAAAGAAAGGAGGAAACCCACGGTAAATGCCACACACACAGAGTGGCGTGCGCCAAGCAAGCGACACCACAGTGCAGGCTCCACACTCAAACCCTCCAGTGGTCAAAGGGGGGGCAGGTATAAGCCATGAAGAGACCCAAAACACCCCACCCCCAAACCACAGGATGCGGGGCGAGCAGCACACCCGCTGCAGCACTCTACTCAGCAACCTTAGCACACCCGCCAGTGCACGCGTGTGACATCAACTCCCCTCACAGAACCCCTCGGGGATCTAGGACGTCTTGTTCAGAGTGAGCCTGCCGTCCACCACTCCAACAAAGAGGTGGGTCCCATCACACCTGCCCATCCGCGCGGCACCACGCCAACCTCAGTGAAAGAGGCCAGCGCGTCCCACAGATCCATCCCCAGAAGCAGTGCGCACGCCACGCCATCGCCGGCGGCCCGTCCTCCTCATAGCACCGCCACCCGCACGGGCACTCAGGCACGCCCAGTGCAGCCTGCTTGTGGAAACCACTCACCCACAGCCGCCAGATGAGCTCCTTGCGGGCATGGAGGAGCGGCACCTGCCACAGCGCCGGCACCACCGCCTCCAGGCCGCGCAGCCCGGCGCAGACCTGCACGTCAGTCGCGCGAGGGCCCCCGTGCGGCCCGTGGTCCAGCGCCAGAGCCGCCTCCACCGTGGCCGCCCGCCGCACCCGCCGCTCGTCCACCACCGCCCGCAGCTGAAGCGCCACCGTCAGCTTGCATGTCAGCTTCCCCACCACGCCCGGACCGTGCGCTAACCCCACCCACCGAGGCCCCCCAAAGCTGCAGGCAGGAAAGCATGTAGGGCAGCTGTGGAGCGCAGTCCAGGCCGTCCATGCTGCCAGCCAGCCGGCGTGATGACACCCGGCAGCTGCCGGCCGACCAGGCGGAGGATCTCCACAGCAGCACGCTCGCCCGCCTGGGGGAGGGGGCTGAACTGGCGGAGCAGGCGGAACACCGTGAGGGCAGCACCACCAGCCGCCGCCTTGACCCAGGCAGCGGGCAGCGCCACAAGCATGACCGCCACTGCGGTGAAGAGGGGGTCGAGCGTGCGCAGCACACACAGCAGGTCCGGCTCACCTCACGTCACTGGCAGTGGCGCATCTGGGAAGAGGGCGCGGCACAGGACCCCCCTCCAGCACCGCCCCCGTCGTAGGCGCCGCACGCCAGCGCCACGCGAAGCTGCTCCCAGCACGAGCGGCGCCTGTGCCGGAGCCGAGGCTGCGTACGCCACCAAGCACGCGTGGTCGACTGTACGCGCGTGTGGAAGAGGGGCTGGTAGCACACCCGCCGCAGTACTCTACTCAGTGACCAGACCGCACCTGCCAACGCACGCGTGCGGTGCCACCTCCCCTCCAACACATCCCCAGAGGGGGGCAACTAGCAAACAGGTGCAGCCACCCGCTCGCCATCAACCACGAGGCACGCGCGGTGGAACTGCGCCCGCTTCCCCGCAGCCTTGGCGGCGAGGAAAGCGGGCCACAGCTACCCTGGTACCGCGCCTCCTCGTGGTCACTCAGGACGTCAAAGACCGCAGCCGACGGGTCCACGTAGTGCACCTTGTCGCGGTAGCGCATGACGGTGTTGGCCACGGCATCAGACGCCACGGTGAAGAGCACACGCAGCACGCCGCCCCCGCGCGGCTCCACACCGATGCCTCCGACGGCAGGCTTGGCGTTGAGGAACGATGCGGACACGACCGCCTCCGCCGCCGCCTCCTCCACCTCGTCGTCAGGGCAGCCGCCGAGCACACTCCCCGGCTTGCCATGGCTCGCGTTCAGCCAAGTGGCGGCTGCCACTGGCATGGACAGCTCATGGCTGCGGCGCGGCGACGTGTCGCCCACACGCGCAGGCAGCCCCCCCCCCTCTCCCGACGGCGGGGGCCGCGCGCAGATGCGGCACGCGCGACGCCCGCCGCAGGCAGGCCGCTCCGCCCCCGGCGCGCCCGCCACCGATGCCCCGGGGTCGGCAGCAGCAGCGGGCCGGGCAGGCTGAGCAGCCTTGGCAGCAGGCGCCGCGCGGGGCGCATTGTGGGCCGCCTGCGCACAGTACACCAGATCATGCTGGCGGAGTAAAGCAGCAGCGTGGCGATGGGGAGCATTGTTGCACTCTTCTTGTTGGCAACTTGCTGTGTTGCCAACCTACAACCTACCAAATCAGCCTCGATTTGGTGTTGTGCTTTTAGTGTGGCCAGGAGTGTGGACTGTATCTGTATCTGGACATATCTGGCCTTTCTGGCATGCGACAACTATTCCGTAGGTTGGAGACGGCTTCATCATGAACAGGGCACTACTGGTGCTCCTGGTTGGAGCGGCGTCCCTCATTGGCGCGCAGGGTGAGCATCGCAAGCGGGCAAGTCTCTTGCGGCACAATTTGCCACCATCTCACTCACGCCCCCGCATGCCCTCCCTTTCCCTTGCACCACGCGCAGCCGAGCGCATGACTTCCATGCGGTGGGTGCATGAGCGGTGGGTGGGGCGGAGAGGAGCAGGGGACATAATAGGGGGCATGTTGAGCTGTGCTCAGTCATCAAGGCTCTCCCCCCCCCCCTTCTCCCCTCCATCCCTCAGGACCCTGCAGCAGGACTTTGACTTCAACGCGTTCCCGAACTTCCCATTCTGCCGGTGCGATGAGGACACCCAGTTCAACCCAAATCGTGCGAGCTTCAATGGCGAGAACATCTGCACCTCGACCAAGCCTGACTTCATCGGGTACGACTGCCTCGACTGGGTCATCTTCGTCGACTCCTCCGTCCCGGTGCCCCCGACGCCCACCCAGTGCTCCACGGCCGACATTGGCAAGATCGAGTGGGTGGCAGGTGAGTTTGGAGGTTGGAGGTTGTTGCGCCGCATCAGCGCGCGCATGCGCATGCACGCCCCCCTTCCAAGGCAGTGAAGCCTTGTGAGCTGGTTCGTGGGAGGGGGGCAGGGAGGGGCTTGCAAACGCCAACCGTCAAGACGTTTAACTAGAGGCTGGCTGACTTCTCACCCCCTCGCTGCAACCACTGGCAGGCCCCAATGCCAAGGCATGCGTGCGCAAGGCGGTCGTGCAGCCGGCTTTCGGCGCCGAGATCGTCAAGACTCCCGACTTCGTCATCATCCCCGCCTCTGGCAACTTTGTCATGAAGGTCACCAACCTGAACTACAACCGCTCTGAGGGTGGGTGCTGGCGGTGGCGAACACCTGCGGGGCTCGCAGCTGTGACGCGTTTAGAATCGGTGGTGTCGAGTCATGGAGCATGCGATCGCATTGCTTGTGTTGCAGCGGCCCAAGCGAAACACTGACCGTGCACACACACACACACACACACACACACACACACACACACACTCACACCCTTGTGCGCAGCCCCCGTCATGGTGAGCCTTCGCCTGGAGGCCGGCTGCACTTTCGAGGACGTGTTCCCCTTCGCCATCGTCTACTCGGTGTTTAATTCGAAGAAGGACTGCTGCCCGATCGGCGCAGTCGTCCCGCCGACTCCCCCGTCCCCCCCTCCCCCCTCCCCCCCTCCCCTCCTCCCCCCCTCCCCCTCCCTCCCTCCCCTCCTCCCCTCCCTGTCCCTCCCCTCCCCTCCCTCCCCCCTCCCCCGTCTCCTCCCCTCTCCCTCCCCCGTCTCTCCGCCCTCCCCCTCCCCCGTTTCCTCCCCCTCCCCCGGTCTGTGCTATCCAAATTGATTTCTGTGTCATCAGCCCCGGGGGCGTGAACAACCCCACCGTCCCTCCGCCACCCACTGACGTGACGTGCCAGCTGCTCAAGGCTTACGGCGACTTCCTCGGCACTGTCGACTTCACCTGTCTGCCTGTCTTCACATTCCAGTCGGACATCTTCTCAACCATGACGTGCGTCCGGGTGATCGGCACGGGCTCCCTGGAGACCAACTCGATCTGCCTCGCCGCTTCTGCCTTCAACTTTGTCCCGCTCTTCAATTGGGTTGGCTACGAAAACTTCACATGCAACCTGTACGGCGCGTCAACGACCACCTGCGGCTGCGAGGAGCGCTCTGTGACGGCTGCCTGCGCCAACTTCTCCCCTCCCCCGTCCCCCCCTCCCCCTCCTCCTCCGTCCCCCCCTCGCCCCTCCTCCCCCGTCCCTGAGCCACTCCCCGTCCTCCAGCCGCGCCTCCCTCCCCTCCTACCCCTCCAGTCACGCGCTCCCCTCCTCCACGACGTACCGGCTCCCACCGTCCCCACTCCCGTCCCCCTCCCCTCCTCCCCCTGTCACCGCCCGCTCACCGCCTCCTCCCGCGTCACCCTACCCCTCCCCCCTCCCCCGTCCCCCCCCTCCCTCGCCTATACCTCCGTCCGACATCAGATAGACCAGTGGCCGCAACAGCAGGAAATATACCAACAAGGGCCTCGCCTCCCCCATCATGTTGCCCCCTCCCCCTCCCCCCCCTCCTCCTCCTCCCCCGCCCCCGCCCACTTACCTCCCGCCCCTCCCCCCGACGGCGCCCTCCCCATCCCCTTCTTCTACCCCTCTCCCCCCGGCGGCTTTCCGTTCTGTGCGTGCGACATGTCTCTGCTGTCCGCGCCCTGGAGGGCCACCCTCGCGTCTGCGGTCGCCGTCTCTGACGGCACGCAGATCACGATTCTCATCTACCAGGAGCCCGGCATTGCCTGCCCCGCGGTCGGGCTCCACAAGTTCGAGCTCAACCTCGCGAGCGCGGCCAACGTCGCCATGTGGCGCGGTTCGTTCAAGGATGCGATGATTGGCTCGCGCAAGTCGTCGGCGATCTACTTTGAGACCACGCGCCCCATTGTCAAGTTCACCAACCTCGCGATTCCGTGCACCATGCAGAACCAGACGCTCACTTTCCTTGTGAGCGGCGCCTCACTCGCCGACGTGTGCATGGGCGAGTTCTGCCAGTACGCCGCCTTCACGACCAGCGACAACTCGGGCGACTGCCCCGGCGGCCTCATCCGTACCGCGTAATGACTCCGCTTTGCGCGCTGTATGGCAGAGAATCTCTTTGATCTGCTGCAACTGCAGCTGCGACCCCCCTCTTCCCTCCACCCTCCACCCCCCTGTGACTCCCCCCCTCCCTCCTGTACGATGCGCGCAATCACGACCACCTTTATACACAAAAAGCCGCAGCTACTTTGCAACTAGTAGTCAGCTGCAGTCGTTGCAGTCAGCTGTCGTAGTCAGCTGGAGTAGTCAGCTGCAGTCGTTGCAGTCAGCTGTAGTAGTCAGCTGCAGTCGTTGCGCAGGTTAACAGTCTTTTATTTTTTGTTTTGTTTTGTTGGGCGCGCATATTTGAACCGCTGGATTTCGCCCAACGACGCCGTCGCAGTAGAGGCCACCGCCTTCCGATGTGTGCGTGTCGCTAGGAGGGGCCTATCCGCTGACGCCTCTTGCTCCCATTGCTATTTCGTACCGCCCTCTGCAGGGAGGGGGCGCACCAGTGGCTTAATCTGAAGGTGTAACAAACGATGATGGCGACAGTGTCAGCCTTGTTGCGGCTGCCGCTCCTCAACGCAAGGAGCCCTCTGGCGGCTAGGGGTAAAGCGAGTGGTTTCAATAAGGATGCTGCGCTGGGAGGTGTGCCAGACTGCCTGCGCGGGTGACGGTGTCATGAGGAAGACGGGCCGTCGGCAACGGCATGGCATGCACACTGCTTCTGGGGGTGCCCGGTGGCGGAGGCGGTGGTGGAGGCGGTTGCTGCTGCCCTCCCTGCCCCTACTCCAGTTGTCAAGTGCTGCCAGGTGGAGTGCCTGCTGGTGTGGGCGGTGGTGGCAGCGCTCGTGGTGGACGCAATGGAGCACGGCCGCCGCCACCTGTGGCGCATCACACGCCTGCGTGGTGGTATGCTGCCTCTTGCGGCGGCGACCGCGCGTGCGGGGGAGCTGGCGACGGCTGAGCTGTGGGGTGCGTTGGGCTCCTTTGCTTGTTTGGCACCTGCCACCGAGTGTGGGTAGCGTTGCCGCGGTGCTCCCCCCTCTGCTCTCTCTTGATGATGATGGCTGTTGCAGTCAGGAAAACCTCTAGGGGCGCATAAGACCGTGCTCGGCGCATTTGGCCTGAGCACTTTATGAGATGCCTGGCTGTTGGTGGTAGGGAACCCCCACTCTGTACAGAGCGTGGGCACGCTCCCAGGTCCCCTACCGCAGCTGCAGCAAACGCTTGTTGAAGTAGGTGAGCGCATGTGGGGAAACAGAAACGCGAGGCAGGTGAATCGCCAACCGCAAAAAGAGAGACCCCCCCGTGGGGAGGAAGGCCAAGGCGTGGCCGGAAAGGATGTCAAGCCAGGCCGCAACTCTAGGAGTCCTGCTCAAGCTTTGAAAAATTACGTGTGACCACCAGAAGTGCTCATCATTATCGAAATCATCACAACAACTCAAAGCTCGAGCGGGTAGGTGGCTGGGCGCACACATCTCGGCTCAGCAAGACAGTGTACCTGCTTGTTGCTGTCCACAAAATACATATCTGGGTGCGAGGCCCGCTGGCACACACGAACACACGCAGTTGGCAGATGCGCGGACTCTACACACCGGTGTCGCCCAACACATGGCACCCTCACCGCCTACTTGCGGTCCCACTTACATCCTGTTGCACTCGTCCAGGCAGATGCAACCTGCTGCCATGGTTCGGTTCCATCAGCAGTACAAGCTAGCCGGACTTCGAGTGCGCCTCGCGATTGACGGCAAGCGGATGGCTACCTTCTTGCTAGCTACACCTTCCTGGGCGTGTTTGAGGGTTGGCTTACGAGCCGGGGTGTTACGCAGATGCCACGGGCTGTGTGTGTGTGAGGGGGGCATTGTTGCGGGGACAACCAACCAAATTATTCACCAGCTCATCTACCCCACCATTGCTTGGTTGACATGGTTGATCGCCTCTTGACACGCTGCATCAGAAGTGTGTGCAGTGTTTTTGGCTAGAGGAGTTTGAATAGATTTCCTGGAGCCAGAAAGTGTGAAACATTCACACTTTTCACACTTTTGGTGCACTGAATCCTGCTTCAGGTTACGGCAGAATCTCTCTCTCTCTCTCTCTCTCTCTCTCTCTCTCTCTCTCTCTCTCTCTCCCACGGGCCAACCACGTGCCCGCCGACATGCTCCCCCCACAGGCTGACCAAGGGACCGAGGAGCATGCTAGGTGGCTGCGCACCAAGTGACCAGTCATCATGCTCTGCAACATGCAAGGGCACTTGCAGGCGGACATAGAACGGCACGAGATCCTCATCGTGGAGCTCAAGACCTGCCAAGACACGCGACCGACCGGCCAGATGACAGCGGCGCGGCAACAACACGAGGAGCTAGTGGAGCGGCTGGTGGTGAGAGGCTACCAGCGCGACAACATCAAGATCTACCCAATCCTACTCGGCGTCAGCGGCCCCATCTACGCGGCGCACACGATAGGCACACTAGAGCAGCTGGGGGTGCAGCGGGATGCTTCCCTCAGCTGCGCCCGGAAGCTGCACACCCTCATGGTGCAGCAGCTCCACTCTTTGGTCACCACCCGGCGGCACCTAGAGCACAGAGCCGCCCCTGGCTAACCCCCCTACAACCCCTTTGAATGGTAAATATCCTCGTTAGGCAGCTCCCTCAATCCCACGCCCTTGAGGATGCGTACTGTAAACTGTAAACTGCAAACTCCCATGGACCAGATCCCCCCTGCCTACGTGAACGTCTCACTGCCGCCTCCTTCCACGCCGGGAGGGCCTCGGAGCAGTGGTTCTTACCAAGTTGGGAAGGATTTGGGTGTTTAATATTTCACGGTCACGGCCCGGAGTGCGCGGGCCAAGAGGTCCCTGGCGGGTGTCCAGGGGCAGCGCCCCCGGTCGGAGCATTTTTTAAAGAGCACTGAATTGCAGCCCTTTCTAGGGTTTGAGAAAGTCGGAATGTACATTTGTACAGACACAGATTTGGAAAGCTTTCATCGCGTAGATCATCATAGACCTATAATTGTACGGCTCCTGCGTTGCGTCCCGTTCAGTGGCGCGTCGATGTGCCCCCTCTCCCCCCACCCCACCCCGAAAACCCACCCACCACAAACACACACACATGCACACACCCTGACACACTCACACACACACACACATAGTCGGAGTTCACACGCGCACCGTGTGGGGCAAATGGGTGTGTGCGGTGTGCGTGGGTCCTGACAGCGCACGCCCTTGCAGGGGCGTGTGAGGCAAGGTTGCCCGCAGGTGCTGCACACACAACACACGTCAGCTCCGCCCCACTGGCTCCCGCCTCCCCCTGAAGGCCTCCCCCCCCGTCTCCCACGCACAGCTCAGGAGCCCCCCTAGTCTCCCCATGGGAGGCCCCCCCCCCCATCTCTGGGCACCCAACACCAATATGTCCATGCGCGCATGCACGCAGGACAGTGCTGGGGGAGCCCCGCTGCCGTTGCCCCCCGCTGCCCCCAAGAACAGAGCTCCCAACGGCATGTTTGTGTGAGTGTTGGCCTCTGCCCTGCGTTGCCCTGGGTGGCTGCCTCCTCCCACTCCTGCGCCCCACGCGTGCTCCCCGTCTCCGGTTATCCCCACCCCCACCAGCCCATCAACCAGCCCTGGTTCGCAAATCACATGCGATGATGCAATGTCCAGGCTGAGGTGACGGCGAGATGGAGTTTACACATCCCCCCTATCGCTGATGCCCTCACAGACGCACCGCAGTGACCGCCGGCATGACAAACGCGATGCTAAGCATATATAGGATCTGTTCGCACTCGGGACGGACGGCGATTCTCGCATGCTGACGCGATGCTGACAGGGGGGGGCAGCGCCAACTTCAGCTTCCGACAGCTTCGCTCGCTCCAGCGGAACCCTTATCAGAGATCTGAGGATCTCTGAACTGGAATACGTGTTGTTAGACTCTGGGTGGCGTTCTTCCCTCACACTCAAATTCTCACAAAACGGTCACTCCGGCTGCGCAGCCGACAACTGGCCATAAACCGCTATTTTTGCAGCCCGATGGCAGCCGGTAACAAAATCACTGGGTGTGTGACAGTGGTGTCCTTAGAGCGCTGCAGCAAACAGGGGAGATTCGGGGGGGGGACCAAAGGAGCGAATCGCGGGGATTTTGCTCCGAAAAGTGTGGAAATCTTCGGTTGTTTACATTTACCCGCAGAAAATCGTCCAGTCGCGCGGGAAATTCAGCAGGTGGCCCTTCCCAAACTAGCATGCTCACATACGGTGCCACATTCGAAAACACCCCCTCCGCGTGCCTCCTCGATGTAGATGGCCTGCATACTACCATGATGATGATGAGAGTTTTACAATCCACTTCTGGCGGTGACACGTACGGTTCCAAAGCTCCAGTGGGACTTAGAGAAACAAGGCTCAAGGCCCACAAAAGGTCAAGCTACAAGTAGCCCACGGTAACGCCATCCACACTTGGTGGCGGGCGCCAAGCAAGCAGCACCACTGTGCAGGCTGCACACCCAGCCCCTCAAATGGCCAGAGGGCGGACCCAAGGTATAAAACCATGAAGGGACCAAAAAGCCCTCCCCCAGACCACCGGAAGCGGGGCTAGTAGCACACCCGCCGCAGCACTCTACTCAGCGACCACACCGCACCCGCCACCGCACGCGTGTGGCGCCACCTCCCCTTCAAAAACACCCCCAGAGGGAATGCCATCTAGCAAGCAGGTGCAGGCACCCGCTCGCCGTCAACGACGAGGCGCGCGCGGTGGAACTGCGCCCGCTTCCCCGCAACCTTGGCGGCGAGGTAGCCAGTAGGTTGTGCTGCTCGATGCGGGCATCCGGGTGGGCTGTCGGGGTGGGGGAAGGCCACTAGGTCGCCAGGTATGGGCCATGGGGCGCCGAGGAGCCCTCTCCGCACCCCACGCGGAGTCAAATGTCGCTGCCAATGTGTATCTACGCATATGTGGGGCGCGCGTGCCCGGGGGACCGTGATTGGGGCCCACGGGGCGGGCTGTGTTGCGCCTCGATGCAACCCGCCATGCAACCCCGGGTTTGAAGGCACAAACACGCATTATTGACGTTTCACGGGCGGGTCATGCGTGCTGGGGCCGATATTGAAGTGCTCATTTCCGACAGGTGGCGTTTGCGACGATCGTGTGGCGCCCACGGCGCATGCCGCCACGCACCACCGGCGCCTACAGTCTTCGAATACATAGTAGAATGCACACACGAGGGGAGGGGCGCAGTGATGGCGCACAATTAAGTCACGGGGCAAAATGGCACTCTCACACCCAAAGTGAGGGGGCGGTGTCCAGAGACGGTTGATTCATTCACAGCGCCTGTGCGCCCTCCCCCGCCGCATACAGCTGCTCCTGGATCGAAGGGAGTACAGGGCTCCGCGCACCGCTCCACACGACCTGTTTCAAAAACGTGTTTTGGGGTGTGGCCAAACCATGTGCTCTTTAGTGACATAACAGCCTGGGAAGGCCGCCGCCGGCCTGTGATTGTAAAACGCTCTTGTTGTGGGAAGGGCCATATTCCCTCTAATGTTGCGGGGGGGGGAAACACAACATTCTTGGTTAGGACTACTGGCTCTGGCTGGCTCTTGTTCCTTTCACACCCCCTATTCAACTGAGGGTCTGGTTGCCGTGTGATTGAATCAACAGCCGCTCAACCAATCGCTCAACAGCCGCAGGAAGTTGAAAGCGTGTTGAATCAACTGCAGCTGATTCAACTGAAAGGGCCTGTCTCGGCTCTTGTTCCTTTCACCCCCCCCTATTCAACTGGGGGTTGCAGTTGAATCAACACCCCTTTTACAAGAGCATAAAGGACTGACGTACTCTGTGTGTGTGTGTGCTCGAGCTCAAAACAGACAGCTGGGTGGGTCCTTCGTGGACTAGTCAACAGCAGATTCCCGTTCGGAACGCTAGTTCCGATCAGGGTCCCGTTTGCTCCCGAGAAGCTGACGGAAGCTGGTGTGAACCCCCCCTGTCAGCATCGCGTCAGCATGCGGGCACGTGCCAACATATCCTATATATGCATAGCATCGTCCGTGTCTTGCCGGCGATCGCTGCGGTGCGTTTTGGGGGAGATTAGCGAGCGAGGGGATGTGTACACATGTGAACTCCATCACTCTGTCGCCGCCGTCCCGCGCCGTCACCACAGCCTCAGCCATGCATCATCGCATGTGATTGGCGATGTACCTGGGGTGGGGGCTACCGGAGACGGGGCAGGTGGGCCACGCGCGTGTTGGGAGAGGAACGGAGCAGAAGGGCAGAGCCCAACACCCACACAAACTGGCCGTTGGGAGCTTCTCCCCATAAGGGCAGCGGGGAGCAGCGAGCCACCCAAGCACTGTCCATACGTACACGCGTGCATGCATGCATGGACGTGTTGGTGTTGGGTGGTGCCCAGAGATGAGGGGGCGGCCTCCCATGGGGAGTCTGGGGAGGGATCCTGGGCTGTGGTTGGAATGCAAGGGGGAGGCCTTTAGGGGGGAGGCGGGGGGGCCTGTATACAGCCCTACGTAGGGCAGAGGTCGCCTGTGTGTGTGAGTGTCAGAATGTGTGTTTGTGGTGGGTGTTAGGGAGGGAGGGGGGTCACATCAACAAAACGCCGAACGGGCCGCGACACAGTAGTCTTCGATACACCCAGGACCTCAACTAAGTGTATGGGGGCTAGCGCTTGGACACGGCGTCTCTCAGTTGTCCTGGAAATGCAAGTGGAGGTGACGAAGTCGCCATCAACGTTTGTTACACCTGCAGATTCAGCCACTGGTGCGCCTCCTCGAGAGATGGCGGTAATGAGTAGCAACGGCGGTGAGAGGCGTTACCGGATGAGCCCCGCCTAGCAACATACACACAGCGGAAGGCAGTGGCCTCCACTGCGGCGGCGTCCTTGGGCACAATCAAACAGTTCAACTATGTGCGCCCAACAACAAACAAAAAGGAAAAGATACTAGCAACCTGCGCAACGCGACGACAGCTGACTACTAGTTGCAGGGTAGCTGTGGCTTTTTGTTAATGTGAAGGTGGCCATGGTCGCGCGCATCGCACGGCGGGGTGGGTGGGGGTCACAGGGGGGGGGAGGGGTAGAGGGAAGAGGGGGGTCACAGCTGCAGTTGCAGCAGTTCATAGAGATTCTCTGCCGCGTAACATGCGGAGCGGAGTCTTTATGCGGTGGCGATGAGGCCACCGGGGCAGTCGCCCGAGTTGTCGTTGGTCGTGAAGGCGGCGTACTGGCAGGTCGCGCCCATGCATACGTCGGCGAACGTCGCGCCCCTGATGAGGAAAGTGAGCGTCTGCTCCTGCATGGTGCACGGAATCGCGAGGTTGGTGAACTTGACGATGGGGCGCGTGGTCTCGAAGTAGATCGCCGACGTCCTGCGCGAGCCAATCATCGCCTCCTTGAACGAACCGCGCCACATGGCCACGTTGGCCGCGCTGATGAGGTTGAGCTCAAACTTGTGGAGCCCGACCGCGGGGCAGGTAATGCCGGGCTGCTGGTAGATGACAACCGTGATCTGTGTGCCGTCGGACACGGGGACGGCAGACGCGAGGCGGGCCCTCCAGGGCGCGGACAGCGGGCTCGTGTCACACTCGCAGAAAGGGAACCCACCGGGGGGGGGGGGGAGGAGAAGGGGACGGGAGGGTGGCGTTGGGGGAGGGGGGGGAGGGGGGGGGAGGGGGGAGGAGGAGGGAGGGGGGGAGGGGGGGGAGGAGGGAGGGGAGGGGGGGAGGGGGGGAGGAGGAGGGGGCGGGGGGGGGAGACATGGGGGAGGGAGGGAGGGAGGGGGGAGGGGAGGGGAGGGGGAGGGGGGACGGGGGAGAGGGGGGCGGGGGAGGGGACTCGAGCGCTGGCGGGAAGATGGTGCCGATCGGGCAGCAGTCCTTCTTCGTGTTGAACACCGTGTAGACAACGGGGAAGGGGAACACGTCCTCGAAAGTGCAGCCGGCCTCCAGGCGAAGGTTAACCCCGACGGGGGCTGCGCACAAGGGGTGTGTGTGTGAGTGTGAGGGTGGGGGTGCACGGTCAGTGCATCATTTGGGCCGCCTCAACACAAGCAATGCGATTGCATACTGCACTACTCAAAACGACCGATTCAAAACGCCACCGCCAGCACCCACCCGCAGAGCGCTCGTAGTTGAGGTTGGTGACCTTCATGACGAAGTTGCCAGAGCTGGGGATGGGGATGAAGTCAGGGGTCTTGACGACCTCGTCGCCGATACCCGGCTGCACGACTGCCTTCTTCACGCACGCCTTGGACTTGGGGCCTGTGGGAGGAGGAAGGTGGCAGGGAAAGTGAAGAGGTTGGTGGGGGTGAGTGTATTAACGACCCAGCTGCAGCAGGAGGCTTCATCGTATGGCTCGACTGCGCTTGCAAGGGGGCGCATGTGCAAGGGGGTACAGGGGGTACAGACTGCCTCCAAGCTCACCTGCCACCCACTCAATCTTTCCAATGTTGGCAGTGGAGCATAGGGTGGGTGTCGGGGGCACCGGGACGGAGGAGTCGACGAAGATGACCCAGTCGAGGCACTCGTACCCGATGAAGTCAGGCTTGGTCGAGGAGCAGATGTTCTCGCCATTGTAGCCCGCACGAATTGGGTTGAACTGGGTGTCCTCATCGCACCGGCAGAAGGGGAAGTTCGGGAACGCGTTGAAGTCAAAGTCCTGCTGCAGGGTCCTGAGGGATGGAGGGGGGAAGGGGACAGCGCGGCGTGAGGGCCTTGATGACGATCTCGAGGAGGGATAGCCGTCCACGACATGGCGCCGCCTGGCCCCTGCACCCACATCCTCCTGCTATGCTTCCCCCCATCCGCCGCGCAAACACCCACCTCATGGACGTCATGCGGTCGGCTGCGCGTGTTCCAAGGGAAAGGGAGGGCAGGCGGGGGTGGGAGTGAGATGGTGTCATGGTGTTGGGTGGGACCCCCAGAGACTCCCTCTGCCCCGCTTGCAATGCTCACCCTGCGCGCCCATTAGGGCGGCGGCTCCGACCAGGAGCACCAGTAGTGCCCTGTTCATGGTGCAGCCGGTTCCAACCTGCGTTATCGCAACACGGGTCGCATGCAAACATGAGAGATGCGCGCGCGCGCACACGCGCAGGTGGCGCCAGGAGCCACAAGAAAAACGCACCGAGTAGAAGTGGGCTGGCCTACGTCCTGTAGGAAAGTGGCTCACGTAGACAGGGCGGCCACATTAGAATGGTAGAATGTATGAACAATTTGTACCAACTCCGACCCGTCTCAACTCCCCTGAACCGAGTTCTGATGGCCTTGATAGATGTCTAACAATACATCGGCGCAGGGGAGGAGAAGGTGCGGGGGGAGCGCCTGTGCGCCACTCAAAATCGAACAAGCGTTGCGCTGAACTGGACCCACCTGGTCCCCTTCCCTTGCCACGACGCCTGGTGTGCGCTGCGATGGACAACAGAAATGCCTCCCACTCCGCAATAGTGCCAGAGTGCCAGAAATCACCTGGTTGCTGACAGCTGCCGCGAAGCTGTAGCCTGGAGCTGTAGCCCATCCAGAAGATCCTACTACAAACACACACACACACGCACGATACAAGCAAAGCAGGAGGGCAGCAGAAAGCGATGCAGGGAAGGGGAGGCAAGAACGTCAACGCGAGCACAACAGGACCTACCCGAACGCGAACTCATGGCCAGGACGGCCGAGAATCAGCAAACAGGCAGGCTAAAGCAGCAAAGACAACAGCGAGAAGCGCCGCATAGGAGCGAGGAGGACCGCACGTACACAACCAGCGCTGGCGCACATGGCGGCGTAACCTCACATCACACTTGTCCCAGGTGCAACACCAACAAGGCGGGCTACAGGAGCTCCGCTCCTGCAGCATCATCCGACCAAGACTCACACACACCAGAAACATCACCCACATGCGAGGCCCCCCAGGGGGCACATAAACACGAGCAGCAGAGCCGCCGCAGCCGCTGCAGCAAACACCCACCAGACCCTGGCTACAGGAGCTCCGTTCCTGCAGCATCAACCATCCACCCACCCATCCAGAGGACCACCACAACACACACGGAGTGACAGCACCGAGCCCCAATGTGGTGGGCAGGGCCCCAGGCCGGTATGGGTCCTCACGGCCACCTTAACTCAACCTGCGGGCTTTGTGACAGGCCCGGCACGCGTTGACGTCCTGTTCTGGGCAGAAGAAGTGAGTGCCAGGCACGCACACACATCTAGTGCTCAAGGGTGTTGCGTGTGGGTCGTGCTCAGTCAGGGGCTGGCTTTTTCACTTACTCTTACCCAAACCCAAACTCAAACGCGGTGCCGTGTCGCCGGTGCAGCTTGGGCGGTTGGGGGAGAAAGAGAGAGAGCTGCAGTTACAGTTACAGTTACATCGGCTTTCCAGCAAAGACTACCTAGCGTCGGTGTTGCAGCGCTTCAGGAGCTGCGCAGGACCGGCTCCGGGGAGGCGCAAGTGGCTACGGGCGACACGTCGTGGACGCTGCTATGGTCGGGTGGGGAACACCGGCAGCGTGGGGTGGGCTTGCTGTTGTCCCCTGCATGGGCATCGGCACTGTCTCCTGGGAGGCGGTGTCCGACCGCCTCATCCAGGCCCGCTTTGCAGCGGACCGTGGGCAGATGATCACCATCGTCAGCGCCTACAGTCCAACGGAGGCGGCGAGCGACGAGGAGGCTGGCGACTTCTACCTTCGAGTAGCGGCGCTCGCGGACAAGGCCAACGACAAGCGCGATCTGCTCATCGTGGCAGGTGATTTCAATGCAGCAGTGGGGAGGGATCGGTGTCCGACCACGAATGCGTTGGCAAGCACCTGCCCCTCACGGAGCCAGCGGTGGCCAGCAGGAACGGTCGCCTGCTCCTTGACACTGACACTGCTTGCAGCCTGCGCGATGCCAACACTCTCTACCCCCACAGGCCTGAGCACCAGTACACCCACATCAGCCCCATGGCTGTTGCACAGAGCAGACGGCATGCATGCTCTGTGCGCCGCCTGCACAGCGTCAAGGTCTACATCCTGGTCGCGCGCCGCCGCATGCATGCGGTGACAGACTGTAGGGTGCGTAGGAGCCCAACCTGGGACAGCGATCACTGCATGGTGGTACTGTCCATCCGCCTCCGCATGCGAGCCTCCCGCCATGCAGGCGGCTCTCAGCGGCGCGCATGGGACTCTTCACAACTGCGGCGCCCGGCTGTCCGTCGTGAGTTCAACCTCCAGCTGTCCGATCGCTTTGGGCTGCTGGAGGCCGTGCCGCCCGAGGGCGCTGATGCCCAGGCGGAGTACGACGCGATGGCTGCTGCCATTCGCGAGGTGGCCACCAACCACCTCGCTCCACGCGGCAGCCGCCGGCGGCGCGGCTGGCAGTTCACTCTGTCGCAGCTCATGGACGCCCGGCAGCGCGCGCACACGGCATGGCTCAGGAGCAAGTCTGCTGCTGCCAAACGAGAGCGCAACCGCGCCAACCGCGCGGCCGACGCAGCTGTGCAGAGAGACAGGGAGAGGTGGATCGGCCAGCAGGTGGCGGAGGCGCAAGACATGCTACGCAAGAAGAATCTGCGCCAGTTTGCGCGCGCGTGCGACAGGCTGGCGGGCCGCAGCCGCAGCCATCAGATCCCTCCTGCCATGCGGGACGTCTCGGGCGCGCTGCACAACGGTCCAGACGGGGTGCTGAAGGCCATGACAGAGTCATTCGACAAGCTATATGGCGGGGAGACCAAGCTTAGCGACGAGACCCTGAACCAGCTGGAGAACGATGTAGCGGCGTTTGAGCTCACACGCGCCACAGAGGTGGACGAAGCGCACGGGCGCGCCCCTGACCTGGCTGAGACGGAGGCGTGTGTGCGAGCGTTGCGCTCGGCCGCCGCTCCGGGCGGTGACCAGCTGGACGCCATGCTGTCGCGGTGCCCACCTGCCATCGCATGGCTCCACCGGGTCATCATCGCCGTATGGCGGTCGGGGAGAGCCCCGAGGGAATGGAAAACTGCTATTATCACACCGTTATATAAGGGAAAGGGTCCGCGTGACTCCCCTGGTAACTACCGCGGTATAAGCCTTCTCTCTATTGCCGGGAAAATGTACGCTGCCATACTTCTGCACCGCGTCTCTACGCAGTTTGACGGTCAGTTGCATGAGGCTCAGTGTGGTTTCAGAAAAAGCAGAGGTACTGTTGATGCGATTTTTACTCTGCGCTCGCTGAGCGCGGCACATGCTGAGTACAAACAATGCATGGCTGTGGCATTTGTCGACTATTCTAAAGCTTACGATTGCATAAACCGTGCGGCACTGTGGAGAGTCCTTAGATTATAGTGTTCATCCGCACATTATTGATCTGTTGGAGGATCTTCACACCAACACCGCAGCTGCCGTGCGGCTGGCTGGAAAAATCGGGCACGAATTCCCCGTGTCGTCTGGTGTGCGACAGGGGTGCGTCATTGCTCCTGTGTTGTTCAATGTTTTTATTGACCACATAGTGAAAAAGGCGCTAGACATGATGCCAGAGAGGGCTGGCGTGTCAGTCGTGACCCGAGCCGGCTCTGTGTTGTCGTCGTCGGTTGAGCGCATAGTAATGCTGATGTATGCCGACGTTTTATGTTTGTTCTCGCATGACCCAGCTCAGTTGGCGCTTATGCTGAAAATCCTTGACAAAGTGTCCTCTAGCTTTGGCATGCAAATCAACGCCGCCAAGACAGAAGTGATGATTTTGCCAGCAGATTTGACGCGGATCTGCCCATGTTTGCACTGACTGGTGGTGAAGTGAAGACCGTCTCTGCATTTAAGTATCTAGGGAGTTGGATAACCCAGAGTGGTGTTGTGGAGAAGGAGATCGGTGTGCGTGTCGGTCGCGCGCTGGGCGTGTTTGCGTCTTTTGATCAGATTTGGGCCGGGAAGAAGATGCAAGTGCAGTCTAAGATGCGGGTTTACAACACTTTCGTGCTGCCCCACTTTCTGTACGGCTGCGAAACATGGGCCCCTACTAAAACACAACTGGCTCGATTGGAGGTTGCCCACTCAAACTGCCTTCGTCGCATTCTGGGTGTACGCCTGGTCGACCGGCACAGATTAACTTATATTCGGCAGGCATGCGACACTGAGCCAATTGAGAGCCTTGTGGCAAAGCAATCAATGCAGTGGCTAGGCCATGTGATGCGCATGCCGGCTTCTCGTCTTCCTCGTACGACTTTGACTGCACAATGGATGTGGCTCGGCAGCAAGGCCGGCCTCCAGCCTCCTCCCGACAGTTACAGTTACAGTTACATCGGCTTTCCAGCAAAGACTACCTCTAGTCCTAGTACCACCGCCTAGACCCAAGTCCAGTTCTGGCCCTAACAATTACTTGTGAGGGGCGGTAGCCACCAGCCGGCTGCCTGCCAACGTGTAGTCCCAGAGCAAAAAGGAGAGCTATTGTGCGACGCCTCCAAAATAGGTCCTAACTGCTTCTAGGGGATAGGGGGTCAAGTGGCGCTTGCCAATCTACTTGACCGCTGTGGTGGAGGGGCCGGCGCCTGAGGGGCAGCCGGACCGTACACCACGGCTCTCCACCCGACCCTATCCTGAGCACGCTCAAACGCCGTGTCCGAAAAAGTCTTCCAATCAGAACGAGTGCCACTAGTTTCGCCTAGCTGCTGAATCAGTAGCTTAAGAAAATAGTGTCGGGAGGAGGCTGGAGGCCGGCCTTGCTGCCGAGCCACATCCATTGTGCAGTCAAAAGTCGTACGAGGAAGACGAGAAGCCGGCATGCGCATCACATGGCCTAGCCACTGCATTGATCGCTTTGCCACAAGGCTCTCAATTGGCTCAGTGTCGTACGCCTGCCGAATATAAGTTAATCTGTGCCGGTCGACCAGGCGCACACCCAGAATGCGACGAAGGCAGTTAGAGTGGGCAACCTCCAATCGAGTCAGTTGTGTTTTAGTAGGGGCCCATGTTTCGCAGCCGTACAGAAAGTGGGGCAGCACGAAAGTGTTGTAAACCCGCATCTTAGACTGCACTTGCATCTTCTTGCTGGCCCAAATCTTATCAAAAGACGCAAACACGCCCAGCGCGCGACCGACACGCACACCGATCTCCTTTTCCACACCACCACTCTGGGTTATCCAACTCCCTAGATACTTAAATGCAGAGACGGTCTTCACTTCACCACCAGTCAGCGCAAACGTGGGCAGATCCGCGTCAAAATCTGCTGGCAAAATCATCACTTCTGTCTTGGCGGCGTTGATTTGCATGCCAAAGCTAGAGGACACTTTGTCAAGGATTTTCAGCATAAGCGCCAACTGAGCTGGGTCATGCGAGAACAAACATAAATCGTCGGCATACATCAGCATTACTATGCGCTCAACCGACGACGACAACACAGAGCCGCCGGCTCGGGTCACGACTGACACGCCAGCCCCCTCTGGCATCATGTCTAGCGCCTTTTTCACTATGTGGTCAATAAAAACATTGAACAACACAGGAGCAATGACGCACCCCTGTCGCACACCAGACGACACGGGGAATTCGTGCCCGATTTTCCCAGCCAGCCGCACGGCAGCTGCGGTGTTGGTGTGAAGATCCTCCAACAGATCAATAATGTGCGGATGAACACTATATAATCTAAGGACTCTCCACAGTGCCGCACGGTTTATGCAATCGTAAGCTTTAGAATAGTCAACAAATGCCACAGCCATGCATTGTTTGTACTCGGCATGTGCCGCGCTCAGCGAGCGCAGAGTAAAAATTGCATCACAGTGCCTCTGCTTTTTCTGAAACCACACTGAGCCTCATGCAACTGACCATCAACCTGCGTGGAGACGCGGTGCAGAAGTATGGCAGCGTACACTTTCCCGGCAATAGAGAGAAGGCTTATACCGCGGTAGTTACCAGGGGAGTCACGCGGACCCTTCCCCTTATATAACGGTGTGATAATAGCAGTTTTCCATTCCCTCGGGGCTCTCCCCGACCGCCATACGGCGATGATGACCCGGTGGAGCCATGCGATGGCAGGTGGGCACCGCAACAGCATGGCGTCCAGCTGGTCACCGCCCGGAGCGGCGGCCGAGCGCAACGCTCGCACACACGCCTCCGTCTCAGCCAGGTCAGGGGGGCGCCCGTGCGCCTCGTCCACCTCTGTGGCGCGTGTGAGCTCAAACGCCGCTACATCGTTCTCCAGCTGGTTCAGGGTCTCGTCGCTGAGCTTGGTCTCCCCGCCATAGAGCTTGTCGAATGACTCTGTCATGGCCTTCAGCACCCCGTCTGGACCGCTGTGCAGCGCGCCCGAGACCTCCCGACACTATTTTCTTAAGCTACTGATTCAGCAGCTAGGCGAAACTAGTGGCACTCGTTCTGATTGGAAGACTTTTTCGGACACGGCGTTTGAGCGTGCTCAGGATAGGGTCGGGTGGAGAGCCGTGGTGTACGGTCCGGCTGCCCCTCAGGCGCCGGCCCCTCCACCACGGCAGTCAAGTAGATTGGCAAGCGCCACTTGACCCCCTATCCCCTAGAAGCAGTTAGGACCTATTTTGGAGGCGTCGCACAATAGCTCTCCTTTTTGCTCTGGGACTACACGTTGGCAGGCAGCCGGCTGGTGGCTACCGCCCCTCACAAGTAATTGTTAGGGCCAGAACTGGACTTGGGTCTAGGCGGTGGTACTAGGACTAGAGAGCTGCACTTACCTTCTAACCCAAACGCGGGCAATGCGCACTGCGTGGGAGAAAGGGTGGTAGAAGAGCCCAAAAGACAGCCCCAGCCCGGTCAGCGGCGGCAGCGGCGCGCGAAACGCTCATACCGCGGCAGCCGGGCACCTATGCTCCTGGCGCCTGCCAGGCTGGGATGGGAGAGGAGCATCGGTGCCAGCGCGCGCCGCACAGACGGCAGGCATGCCATGATGGATGGGTGGGGAGAGAAGAGCCAAGAGAGTGGCCCAGCGGCTAGCAGTGCGGCCGCGCGCGGGGCTGGCAAACTCGACGCCGCAGCTGCCCAGCATCCATGCTACATGCCTGGGGTGGCAGAGCAGCAGGGATGGGCAGCGCGCGCGCTCGCACGCTGAGCGCAGCCGGAGCGCAGCGAACCGTGTGCATGGGGGCGCATGGGGTGCATGCTCGTCAGCACACAGATCCCATCTGCCACCGCTACTTCTGGGAGCCTGGCGGTGTTGCCTGCCTATCATTCACTTCTTCTCTGGGGGCAGCAGCAGCTGGGCAGGTGATTCGATGCCATCTGCAGGCACACAAGTCAACTCGCTTCTGGCGCACTGCTGGCGCACTGGAAGGCAGCAGTTCACAATGGCGGTTGATGCGTTGTCTCGTCCACATCAGCTTGCGGCAAGCAGCCAAAGGCGCTCGCAACCTTGAGCCCGTCCAAACCTCACACATGTTCGACTCGCAAAAAATCAGAACAGCAACCGTGAGTCCGATCACGCGACAACTCAGCGATCCTGAGCGACTTCCACGTGGATAACACCCAGCGCCGCCAGAAAAAAACTACCACGGCAACAGCCCCGACCCATGCCCCCCCCCTCTGCTACAGGAGCTCCGCTCCTGCAGCATCACCCATCCAGCCATCCAGAGAACCACATCGACACCCACGTCGGAATGGAAGTCTCAGATCGTGACAAGAGCACACCGTGGCCGCAAGGACCTCATGGCTCAAGCACACCACCAGGCCCTGCAGGCCAGCTGGCTACAGGAGCTCCGCTCCTGCAGCATCATCCAACCAAGCCACACACCACCAACCACATCCATAGGTCTACCATCCATGGTGGGGAAAGTGTGTGCACGAGCCCTGTATGGACGGTCACGGACCTGTGCGTGCTGTGGGCGTGGCTCGCTGCTGTCATGGTGCGCAGCACACGCACGGTTGACCACGCCTGCCTGGGGGTGTACGCTGCAGCGGATCCGGCGCGCGCGCGGCTCGTGCTGGGGCAGATACGCGCGGCGCTGGCGTGCGGCGCTTATGACGGGGGCAATGTCTGGAGGGCAGTCCTGTGCCGCGCCCTTTTCCCAGAGGTGCCGCCGCCAGTGCCGGGGTGTGTGCCAGACCTGCTGTGCGTGCGGCGCACGCTCGACCCCCTGTTCACGGCAGTGGCGGTCGTGCTTGCGGCGCTGCCCCCAGCCTGGGTCGAGGCGGCGGCTGGTGGAGCTGCCCTCACTGTGCTCTGGCCGCTCCGTCACTTCCAGCCCCTCCCCCAGGCGGGCGAGCGCGCTGCTGTGGTGGAGATCCTGCAGCTGGTTGGGTGGAAGCTGCCGAGTGTCATCACGCCGGCTGGCTGGCAGCGTGGGCGGCCTGGCCTCCGATCCACAGCTGCCCAACCTGCTCCCCTACCTGGGGGGGCGGCGCCGCGGGCGAGCCCCGATGGGTTGGGTTTGCGCACGGCCCGGGTGTGGTGGGGAAACTGACGTGCAAGCTGGCGGTGGCGCTTCAACTGCGGGCGGTTGTGGACGAGCGGCGAGTGCGGCGGGCAGCCACGGTGGAGGCGGCTCTGGCGCTGGACCACGGGCCGCACGGGGGCCCCCGCGCGACCGACGCGCAGGTCTTCGCGGGGCTGCGCGGCCTGGAGGCGGCGGTGCCGACACTGTGGCGGATGCCGCTCCTCAACGCTCGCAAGGAGCCCATCTGGCGGCTGTGGGTGAGTGGTTTTCACAAGCAGGCTGCACTAGGCGTGCCCGAGTGCCCCTGCGGGTGGCGGTGCCGTGATGAGGACGGGCCGCCGGCGACGGCGTGGCGTGCGCACAGCTTCTGGGGGTGCCCGGTGGCGGAGGCGGTGGTGGTGGCGGCTGCTGCTGCCCTCCCTGCTCCTACGCCGGTCATCACGTGCTGCCAGGTGTGGCTGCTGCAGCCTCCCGCTGGGGTGCGTGCTGGTGTGTGGGCGGTGGTGGCAGCGCTCGTGGTGGACGCCATGGAGCGAGGCCGCCGCCACTTGTGGCGCATTACGTGCCCGCGTGATGGTGTGCAGCCCCCTGCTCGCTCGGTGGCGGTTGAGCGGGCGGGGGAGCTGGCGACGATGGATCTGTGGGACGCGCTGGCGTCCTTTGCTGAGGGCGGCGGGATGCCGCGCGGGTGGGCGGGTGTGGTGGGCCCGACCCACCCCTTTGTTGGAGTAGTGGACGGCGGGCTCACTCTGAACAAGACATCCTAGATCCCTGAGAGGATGGTTTCTTTTGAGGGGAGGTGGCGCCACATGCGTGCGCTGGCGGGATGAGTTGTGGCTGCTGGGTAGAGTGCTGTGGTGGGTGTGCGCACCTGCTCCGCTTCCAGTGTTTTGAGGGTGGGCTTTTTTTGGTCCCTTTATGGTTTTATACCTTGGGCCCGCCCTTCATCCACTGGAGGGGTTGAGTGTGGAGCCTGCACTGTGGTGCTGCTTGCTTGGCGCCCGCCGCCGTGTGTGGATGGCGTTGCCGTTTTTTCTGTTGGCAGGTCTTCAGGACTGCTTCATCTAAGTCCCACTGGAGCTTTGGAACCACACGTGTGACCGCCAGAAGTGGATTGTAACAAACTCATCATCAAGTAGCCCACGGTAACGCCATCCACACTTGGTGGCGGGCGCCAAGCAAGCAGCACCACTGTGCAGGCTGCACACCCAGCCCCTCAAATGGCCAGAGGGCGGACCCAAGGTATAAAACCATGAAGGGACCAAAAAGCCCTCCCCCAGACCACCGGAAGCGGGGCTAGTAGCACACCCGCCGCAGCACTCTACTCAGCGACCACACCGCACCCGCCACCGCACGCGTGTGGCGTCATTGTAAAAACTCATCATCATCATCATCAAATGTATTGTAAAAATGACTTACCTCTATTTTTTTTGATGATGATGATGATGTTTGGTTACAATCCACTTCTGGCGGTTACACGTGCGGTTCCAAAGCTCCAGTGGGACTTAGATGAAGCAGTCCTGAAGACCTGCCAACAGAAAAAGGGGGGGTGCCCCACGGCAACGCCATCCACACACGGCGGCGGGCGCCAAGCAAGCAGCACCACAGTGCAGGCTCCACACTCAACCCCTCCAGTGGATGAAGGGCGGGCAGTTACAGTTACATCGGCTTTCCAGCAAAGACTACCTCTAGTCCTAGTACCACCGCCTAGACCCAAGTCCAGTTCTGGCCCTAACAATTACTTGTGAGGGGCGGTAGCCACCAGCCGGCTGCCTGCCAACGTGTAGTCCCAGAGCAAAAAGGAGAGCTATTGTGCGACGCCTCCAAAATAGGTCCTAACTGCTTCTAGGGGATAGGGGGTCAAGTGGCGCTTGCCAATCTACTTGACCGCCGTGGTGGAGGGGCCGGCGCCTGAGGGGCAGCCGGACCGTACACCACGGCTCTCCACCCGACCCTATCCTGAGCACGCTCAAACGCCGTGTCCGAAAAAGTCTTCCAATCAGAACGAGTGCCACTAGTTTCGCCTAGCTGCTGAATCAGTAGCTTAAGAAAATAGTGTCGGGAGGAGGCTGGAGGCCGGCCTTGCTGCCGAGCCACATCCATTGTGCAGTCAAAAGTCGTACGAGGAAGACGAGAAGCCGGCATGCGCATCACATGGCCTAGCCACTGCATTGATCGCTTTGCCACAAGGCTCTCAATTGGCTCAGTGTCGCACGCCTGCCGAATATAAGTTAATCTGTGCCGGTCGACCAGGCGCACACCCAGAATGCGACGAAGGCAGTTAGAGTGGGCAACCTCCAATCGAGTCAGTTGTGTTTTAGTAGGGGCCCATGTTTCGCAGCCGTACAGAAAGTGGGGCAGCACGAAAGTGTTGTAAACCCGCATCTTAGACTGCACTTGCATCTTCTTGCTGGCCCAAATCTTATCAAAAGACGCAAACACGCCCAGCGCGCGACCGACACGCACACCGATCTCCTTTTCCACACCACCACTCTGGGTTATCCAACTCCCTAGATACTTAAATGCAGAGACGGTCTTCACTTCACCACCAGTCAGCGCAAACGTGGGCAGATCCGCGTCAAAATCTGCTGGCAAAATCATCACTTCTGTCTTGGCGGCGTTGATTTGCATGCCAAAGCTAGAGGACACTTTGTCAAGGATTTTCAGCATAAGCGCCAACTGAGCTGGGTCATGCGAGAACAAACATAAATCGTCGGCATACATCAGCATTACTATGCGCTCAACCGACGACGACAACACAGAGCCGCCGGCTCGGGTCACGACTGACACGCCAGCCCCCTCTGGCATCATGTCTAGCGCCTTTTTCACTATGTGGTCAATAAAAACATTGAACAACACAGGAGCAATGACGCACCCCTGTCGCACACCAGACGACACGGGGAATTCGTGCCCGATTTTCCCAGCCAGCCGCACGGCAGCTGCGGTGTTGGTGTGAAGATCCTCCAACAGATCAATAATGTGCGGATGAACACTATATAATCTAAGGACTCTCCACAGTGCCGCACGGTTTATGCAATCGTAAGCTTTAGAATAGTCGACAAATGCCACAGCCATGCATTGTTTGTACTCGGCATGTGCCGCGCTCAGCGAGCGCAGAGTAAAAATCGCATCAACAGTGCCTCTGCTTTTTCTGAAACCACACTGAGCCTCATGCAACTGACCATCAACCTGCGTGGAGACGCGGTGCAGAAGTATGGCAGCGTACACTTTCCCGGCAATAGAGAGAAGGCTTATACCGCGGTAGTTACCAGGGGAGTCACGCGGACCCTTCCCCTTATATAACGGTGTGATAATAGCAGTTTTCCATTCCCTCGGGGCTCTCCCGACCGCCATACGGCGATGATGACCCGGTGGAGCCATGCGATGGCAGGTGGGCACCGCAACAGCATGGCGTCCAGCTGGTCACCGCCCGGAGCGGCGGCCGAGCGCAACGCTCGCACACACGCCTCCGTCTCAGCCAGGTCAGGGGGGCGCCCGTGCGCCTCGTCCACCTCTGTGGCGCGTGTGAGCTCAAACGCCGCTACATCGTTCTCCAGCTGGTTCAGGGTCTCGTCGCTGAGCTTGGTCTCCCCGCCATATAGCTTGTCGAATGACTCTGTCATGGCCTTCAGCACCCCGTCTGGACCGCTGTGCAGCGCGCCCGAGACGTCCCGCATGGCAGGTGGGATCTGATGGCTGCGGCTGCGGCCCGCCAGCCTGTCGCACGCGCGCGCAAACTGGCGCAGATTCTTCTTGCGTAGCATGTCTTGCGCCTCCGCCACCTGCTGGCCGATCCACCTCTCCCTGTCTCTCTGCACAGCTGCGTCGGCCGCGCGGTTGGCGCGGTTGCGCTCTCGTTTGGCAGCAGCAGACTTGCTCCTGAGCCATGCCGAGTGCGCGCGCTGCCGGGCGTCCATGAGCCGGAGGGTGCGCTGCGACAGAGTGAACTGCCAGCCGCGCCGCCGGCGGCTGCCGCGTGGAGCGAGGTGGTTGGTGGCCACCTCGCGAATGGCAGCAGCCATCGCGTCGTACTCCGCCTGGGCATCAGCGCCCTCGGGCGGCACGGCCTCCAGCAGCCCAAAGCGATCGGACAGCTGGAGGTTGAACTCACGACGGACAGCCGGGCGCCGCAGTTGTGAAGAGTCCCATGCGCGCCGCTGAGAGCCGCCTGCATGGCGGAGGCGCATGGACAGTACCACCATGCAGTGATCGCTGTCCCAGGTTGGGCTCCTACGCACCCTACAGTCTGTCACCGCATGCATGCGGCGGCGCGCGACCAGGATGTAGTCCTTGACGCTGTGCAGGCGGCGCACAGAGCATGCATGCCGTCTGCTCTGTGCAACAGCCATGGGGCTGATGTGGGTGTACTGGTGCTCAGGCCTGTGGGGGTAGAGAGTGTTGGCAGCGCGCAGGCTGCAAGCAGTGGCAGTGTCAAGGAGCAGGCGACCGTTCCTGCTGGCCACCGCTGGCTCCGTGAGGGGCAGGTGCTTGCCAACGCATTCGTGGTCGGACACCGAATCCCTCCCCACTGCTGCATTGAAATCACCTGCCACGATGAGCAGATCGCGCTTGTCGTTGGCCTTGTCCGCGAGCGCCGCTACTCGAAGGTAGAAGTCGCCAGCCTCCTCGTCGCTCGCTGCCTCCGTTGGACTGTAGGCGCTGACGATGGTGATCATCTGCCCACGGTCCGCTGCAAAGCGGGCCTGGATGAGGCGGTCGGACACCGCCTCCCAGGAGACGAGTGCCGATGCCCATGCAGGGGACAACAGCAAGCCCACCCCACGCTGCCGGTGCTCCCCACCCGACCATAGCAGCGTCCACGACGTGTCGCCCGTAGCCACTTGCGCCTCCCCGGAGCCGGTCCTGCGCAGCTCCTGAAGCGCTGCAACACCGACGCTAAGCATGGCGCAATCTTGCACCAGACTCGCCAGTTTGACCAGTCCCTCGTCCTCTGCAGGACATGTCCGCACGTTTTTTTTGCTACACGCGGGGACTGGGCAGGAAAAGGCTGCATGCATGGGGTGCCTTGTTTCCCCTTTGCTCGCATCCGCGGCCAGCCAGCTCAAGTCCGCGAGGCGTCCTTGGCCGTCTGTGATGCCGGGCCGGTATGCCCTCCTTGGGTTGGCTCTACGCTACAGGGTCATCGACTCGCGTCGTCGACACCTGGATCGCAGCGCGCCCGGGGGGTTGCCACCCCCCCGAGCGCACTAGTAGAACGTAGAAGCGGTGTGTTGGACTGTGTTGGACACACAGGGCAAGGGCGGGCCCAAGGTATAAAACCATAAAGGGACCAAAAAAAGCCCACCCTCAAAACACCGGAAGCGGAGCAGGTGCGCACACCCACCACAGCACTCTACCCAGCAGCCACAACTCATCCCGCCAGCGCACGCTTGCGGCGCTACCTCCCCTCACATAACTCGTCCCCTCAGGGATCTAGGACGCCTTGTTCAGAGTGAGCTTGCCGTCCACTACTCCAACATAGGGGTGGGTCGGGCCCACCAAACCCGCCCAAACTCGCGGCATCACGCCGCCCTCAGCAAAGGACGCCAGCGCGTCCCAAAGGTCCATCGTCGCCAGCACCCCCGCCCGCTCAACCGACACCGTGCGATCAGGGGGCAGCACACCATCACGCGGACGCGTGATGCGCCACAGTTGGCGGCAGCCGCGCTCAATAGCGTCCACCTCGAGCGCTGCCACCACAGCCCACACACCAGCACGCACCCCAGCGGGAGGCTGCAGCAGCCACACCTGGCAGCACGTGATGACCGGCGTAGGAGCAGGGAGGACACCAGCAACCGCCACCACCACCGCCTCCGCCACCGCGCATCCCCAGAAGCAGTGCGCACGCCACGCCGTCGCCGGCGGCCCGTCCTCCTCACGGCACCGCCACCCGCACGGGCACTCGGGCACTCCAAGCGCAGCCTGCTTGTGAAAGCCACTCACCCACAGCCGCCAGATGGGCTCCTTGCAGGCGCTGAGGAGCGGCAGCCGCCACAGCCCTGGCACCGCCGCCTCCAGGGTGCGCAGCCCCGCGCAGACCTGAGCGTCGGTTGCACGGGGGCCTCCGCGCATCCCGCAGTCCAGCGCCAGAGCCGCCTCCACCGTGGCTGCCCGCCGCACTCGCCGCTCGTCCACAACCGCCCGCAGTTGAAGCGCCACCGCTAGCTTGCACGTCAGCTTCCCGACCACGCCCGGGCCGTGCGCAAACCCAACCCACCGGGGCTCGTCCGCGGCCCCGCCCCCCGCAGGCAGGGGAGCATGTTTGGCAGTTGCGGATCGGAGGCCAGGCCGCCCACGCTGCCATCCAGCCGGCGTGATGACACTCGGCAGCTGCCACCCGACCAGCCGCAGGATCTCCACCACAGCAGCGCGCTCGCCCGCGCGAGGGAGGGGCTGGAAGCGACGGAGCGGCCGGAGCAGAGTGAGGGCAGCTCCACCAGCTGCCGCCTCGACCCAGGCTGAGGGCACTGCCGCGAGCACGACCGCCACTGCCGTGAACAGGGGGTCGAGCGTGCGCCGCACGCACAGCAGATCTGGCCCACCCCCCGGCACTGGCGGCGGCACCCCTGGGAAAAAGGCGCGGCACAGAACTGCCCTCCAGACACTGCCCCCGTCATAGGCGCCGCACGCCAGAGCTGCGCAAAACTGCCCCAGCACGAGCGGCGCGCGTTCCGGATCCGCGGCAGCGTACACCGCCAGGCATGCGTGGTCGACCGTGCGCGAAAGCGGGCCACAGCGCCTGGTGCTGCGCCTCCTCGCGGTCACTGAGGACGTCGAAGACTATAGATAGTCCCGCTGGAACTTTGGAACTGATTGTGACCGCTGGCAGTGGATGTGTAACACTACTCTCTCTACCTCGCGCACATTTCAGATGATGAGAGTTTTACAATCCACTGCCGGCGGTCACACGTTCGGTTCCAAAGCTCCAGCGGGACTTAAGAGAGCAGGCACGAGGCCCACCAAAAAGGTCAAGCTACAAAAGTAGCCCACGGCAGCGCCAACCACGTGGTGGCGGGCGCCAAGCAAGCAGCACCACAATGCAGGCTCCACACCCAACCCCTCCAGTGGCCGGAGGGCGTTGTGTTTGTGTTTGTTTGACACTGCAAATTGCAAGCACGGCGAGAGCGAGACGAGCCAATTTACAACAACACTCACGGCCCGGCGAGCTGGACCCCTCAAGGCCTGCGAATTCTCTGGGGCTGAGAAATCCCACAATCAGGCCTTGAGAAAATACAGTGAGGAGCCTCTGACAACGCTCCTGTGAACAAAGCATCGGTGTCAGTCTTCTGGGGTTGCAGCAGACAAAGCGCTGCCACGGTGGGAGGGTGTGTGTGTGTGTGTGCGTGGGGTGGGGGGGTACGTCGGGTGGGTGGGTGGGTGGACGATAGCGCAACGAGTGCTTGCTCCAATGGGGGAAGTGTGTGCGCGTGTGTGTGTGGGGGGGGAGGGGGGGGGGGGAAACGTGGGATGCCGGGTGAGTGGGCGGGGAGGGCGGGCGGGTGTGTACACGACGCTGGTGCCCTCCAACCGCGTGCACCCTACATGCGCCGCCTGTCCCTCTGCCTCACGCGTGTGCGAGCGCAGGATGAGGCAGCGCAGGGTGCGCAGCAGGACCAGGCTCAGCATGCTGCTGCGGGAAGAGACAAGCAGGGAGCAGTGGGGGGGGAAGGGGCAGTGCAGACACGCGCACGTGGGTGTCGCGATTCTGGCGGTGTGTGTGAAGATTCCGCTTTGGGGGGGGAGGGGGGCGATAGGGGAGCAGGGGAGAGAGCGTCAATGACGGCATGCGGTGTTTCAGGGTCCTGGTGGTGCGTGCAACGATGTTGCTGCGGGATGCAGCACGCGGGGAGCAGGGGAGGGAGGGGGGCAGTGCAGGCAGAGATTCGGCCCCCACTCTTCCGTCATGCAGCAGCACATCCTTGCTGCGTGCTGATGTGATTGCGGACACTGCATGCGGTGCTGCTGGTGCTGGGGCTGCTGGGGCTGCTGGGGCTGCATGGTGTGTTGTGCATGCTGCATGCTGACCATCTGTTCCTACCAGCCTACGATAAGGCCAATGGCAGTGGGGTTGCTGAAGCTGACCAGTCGTCATTACACAACATGTAGCCCCTCCGGACCCCTCCCCGCGCGGCATCGCTAGGCAACGTCTCAAGATAAAAGAAAAGCTAGATTAAAACCTATGCTTGAGTAAGATGTGATCCCTCTATTATGTTTAACATGATGGAGTCAGTGATGTCATACTTCCAAGAAACGCACGAACACTTTTAACAATCAACACGCTGAAGAGACGGACTGGGACATGGTGGCGGTTTCAGGCGCGGAGAGGGGGAAAGGGAGGGGTACATCTGAGGGTGGGTCCCACTACGATTGTGCATGCTGGTGGTCTCCCTGTGATTGGTATCGGCTTTGCTGTGTCGTTGTTGGACATGTTTCAGCTGCTGGAGCTGCAGGGGTGGGGTCGAGGGTGCTGGTATGGTGGTGGCGGGTGTTGCACGCGCGTGCTGTGTGTGTGTGTGTGTGTGTGTGTGTGTGTTTCTTTGGCGCATCGTGTCAAAGATGACCGTGCCTGTGTGTGTGTGTCACACCCTGCTATGTGTGTGCAGTGTGTGGTGTCCTCTGCACTGAGCTACCTGCTGGGATTGCTGATGATGGTGTGCGTGCTGGCAGCATTGCTGTGAGTGGGCAGGGTAGTGGGGGCGGTGCAGTGATTCCCCTGCGAGCCGTATACCGCTCCGGGCCGGATTTCCCATTGCCCAGAAAACCACCCCACATTAAGTGGGACAGGGTGTGGAGCGGTGCGTTGGAAAGCTCTTGCCGAGAGCAGCACAACGGCATGTGTTGCATGAATACCCATTGTATATTGTGCCTGGTGTGAGCGGTCAAAGTTGTTGGAGCCGGCAAAAAACTAATTATTAAAATCCTTCCCAGTGAACACTGGGGCGGTGCTGCAGCGGGTGCACCTGTTGTGTGCGGTGGAGTGTGTGCTGCGCACACGGCGATTTTCTTTTCAGGAATTAAAATAAATGAATCCACAGCCGGATTTTGCTGTGACTGCGTTGACCATGACCGTGTGTCCTCATACATAGGTAATTTGAAAGCTGTTGACGCGCTCTGTCTGGCGGGCTTGTCAGACTAACAATCCACTGGATGGGTTGAGCTGTGTGCAAGGTCAAAGTTCAACCGGAATACAGCCAAATGGCTGTGGACAGCCGAAAAGGAAGTCACTGCGCGCACACGCTTGTCGCTGCTGGTGGCCCAGGTGCTGCTAGCGCTGCCATGGTTGTTTATAGTGACTATGGTTAGAAGAGTAGCCTGCTTAGCTGGAAACCCCGTGTTACTGTTACGGTTAAAACGACGGGGCTGCTCCTGCGGGTGGTGTGCCTGATGGTGCTGCAGGCTTTGGTGGTGGTGTTGGTGGTGTGTCTGTGGCCAAGTCTCCTGCTGGCTCTGCATCTTCCCACTCTGCGACTGTCGCCCATGCCTACCCACCCGCTACTACTACCGCTGCCACTACCACTATCGCTACCAGTACCACAACCACGACCACGTCCACGACCATGACCACAGCCACGACCACGACCACGAGTACGACCGCAGCCACGACCACGAGCATGACCACGGCCACGACCACTACCACGGCCCACGTTGCGTGTGCTCACTTGTCAAAACCTGACAACAGGGCCTGCTCAACAGAGCCTGCACGATTGCCAGTCATGGAGTCAGCTGCGCGATGGGCGGCGGAGCCTCGGCCAGCCCGAGAAGTGCGTCTGCCAGCGCCCCGTCTGGGGCAGCCATGCCAGCGCTGCAGCACGCACGCACGCGCAGCAGGTGGTCGCTGTTGTACAGGTGTGGTGATCCGCTGGTTGCTCAGGCGACGGCCACGCTGTGCGGAGGTACAATACTCGCCGCGGCCACTCGAATTTGTTGCAAATTTTCCCCCAAAAAACATTTCCCAAGTTCCGCAGGATCTTGCTAATCTTTGACTTTCAAGACCCCTCGCCCGGCCCCGGCGGGGAAACCCGTTCACAACTTTTTTTTTAGCCAGGCGCCGCCTCCCATCCCAGAAACAGCTGCACATGCAGGGCAGGGGGAGCAGCAAGGGACTGAAAGAGGAGCGTACATAATGTTCAAGGCGCTCAAGGCCCCCAAAACGCTCAGGCTGCGCAACACGCTCAACAGGGCCAAACAACCTCAACACGGCCAACAAGTTCAAGGCTGGCATGAAGCTAGACACGCTCAACAAGGTCGAGGCGCTCAACCAGGTCAAGGCCCTTAACAGGGTCAAGGCCCTCAACAGGGTCAAGGGCGCTCAACAAGGTCAAGGGCGCTCAACAGGGTCAGCTTGCGCGCCCTCGCCCCCTCTGCGCGCGCAGCAGTAGCGGTGGCCCTCACTCCAACAGCAGCGGGGGGGGGGGGCGGGGACAGGCCTACTGCTGCTGCTGCTTCTGCTGCTTGCTGCTGCTGCTGCTGCTGCTGCTGCTGCTGCTGCTGCTGCTGCTGCTGCTGCTGCTGCTGCTGCTGCCCTCGCCCGGCATCGTCCGTCCCGGCGCCACGTGTGCGCATGATGTTACAGTCGTGTATGACGCGCACACACACATCGGTAGTGAAACACACACACACACACACACACACATACACACACAAAACGGCCGCGATGTGACGACGTTGCAACAGCATGAAGCCCCCAAAGGCGCACAAACACACACACACACAATGAGACGCACACACACACAAACACGCACACACGCACACACGCACATACACAAGCACTCACAAGCACACACCATCCGTCAGCATGTACACGAACACATACACATGCATATTTACACACACACACACGCGCGTTCCAATTCGAACATGACACGCAACAACTCTAACGCATCCAACCTCACACGTGCATCACACAAGTGCACCACAATGCTATGCATCGTCTCCGTCGTCAAAAGCGTAAAACTATGGGAGCGCCTAGACACTGCGGAACGTGTGAATGTGTGGATGTGTGGACGTTATCCTCAACAAATCTTCGCGGCGCGTGGCATCGCGGGACGGGATCCCACATGTGAGCGTGCCATGCATGTCAGCGTCTCCAACTGTAGCGCGTAGCTTGTGTGTCGCATGCCTCTGTAGAGCTGGCGCACGCCAAGCCTGATAGTCTGATAGCCTGACGATCAGCACCCACGCTTGCGTGCGTGAACGCAGCTTGCGCCTGGCGAGGACATCGCTCCTCCTGAGGTCACCCACGAATCACCACAGTCACTGAGTGAGTGTGTGCATGCATGCGCGTGCGTATGTGCACGTGCGTGTGTGCGCATGGTATGCATGTGTGCGTACATGCATGGCCGGGGGTGTATGGTGTGCTGGCGGGCCATGCAACGACGCATGGGGCCATGCAACGACGCATGGGGCGCACACACACGCGTGCCCGTCCCCCCCCCTCCCCCAGGATCTGTAAGGCCCGGGTGCTCGCAGCGGCTAGTCTCCCAGTGCCCCACCGGAGCCCATCCAAATGGCCGAGGAGGGCAGCGATGCGGTCCAGGCCACGGTGTCGGGCAAGATCACTGTCGAGGCGCTGATTGCAGCCCTGGACGCCCTTGGCGACGACGTCTCCTACACCGCCACGATGCTGCGCGCGAGCTACAAGTCGCAGCAGTCACTCTTCGCGTGGCTGTCTGGCCTCAGCGACCGTGAAGAGATGGGCATTGCGGAGGTTGATGCAGTCCTGCTGCAGTGGCTGCACACCTGCTATCTCTACGTATCGTCCGTGCCTGGGCTCAGCTCCGGTGCTGTGCCTCTCGCACCGCTCATCGCGTTTGCTGGGCTGCTGCGCCCCTTCATCGGCGTGGAGGTCGGTGTGTGCGTGCATGCATGCATGCATGCATGCGCATGGGATGCATGCACACGGGCTGCGCACAGGGCTGCATGCGTGCGTGCACCAGCGCCCCATACGCGCGGGCCCCATACATGGGTGTGGGCATCCGTTGATGGGCGACCCGAGGCCCCGTGCCTCCGCGTGGGCGAGCAGAGGCCCCGTGCATCGGTGTGGGCATCCATTGATGGGCGAGCCTAGGCATGCAGCCGCTGCCGAGCGTGCGTGCGCCCGCGTGCCCGCACACATCAGAGTTTCCATATGCCAACGGCGGGCGGGGCAGTAGGGCGTAGGCGCGCACTGCGCGGGCATGGCGCGGTTTTGGGGGGGTCAATGCACTCGACCAAGTCCATCCCCATCCATGCGCACCCAGGGAGGCAGGCTGCTCGTGGGCCTTCCCAGCAGTGAGGACGCGGTCGCAGAGAGTCTGTCGGAGCTGCTGCGCATGGCGGGCTGTACACTCGACCCTATCCCCATCCCTATCCCTGTCCACGCAGGGCGGCAGGCTGCTCGTAGGCCTTCCCAGCAGTGAGGACGCGGTCGCTGGGAGTCTGTCGGAGCTGCTGCGCATGGCGGGCTGTACACTCGACCCTATCCCCATCCCTATCCCTGTCCACGCAGGGCGGCAGGCTGCTCGTGGGCCTTCCCAGCAGTGAGGACGCGGTCGCAGGGAGTCTGTCGGAGCTGCTGCGCATGGCGGGCTGTGCACTCGACCCTGTCCCCATCCCTACGCATCACTAGTGGTGTCACGCAGGCTGTAAATCCGTCATCATCCACCCCACACCTTGTCTGCCAGTTCCTCCGGTCCTGGCACACCATCAACCTCAGCATAAAACTCCTAAACCGGTGGGACTAAACCCCTGAACTCTCCCCCCTAAACCCCAAACCCTGCCCAGACCCACAACTATCCCTGTCCACGCCGGGCGGCAGGCTGCTTGTTGGCCTCCCAAGCAATGAGGACGGGGTCACAGAGAGTCTGTCGGAGCTGCTGCGCATGGCGGGCTGTGCACTCGACCACACCTACATCCCCATCCCCCCATCCCCATCCCCATCCCCATCCCCATCCCCATCCCCATCCCCATCCCCATCCTTGCGCATGCAGGGCAGCAGGCTGCTCGTTGGCCTCCCAAGCAAAGAGGACGAGGTCGCAGAGAGTCTGTCGGAGCTGCTGCGCATGGCGGGCGCAGCGGTCGTGACCTACCAGGACTACCTGTCGTCGCCCGCGCGCGCCAGGTGCGTGGGACTCATTTTACAGCTTGCAGTTCACAGGAACCCTTTGCCTCAGCTCGCGGGATTCAATAAAATAAAATGTCCTTTCGATTCAATTCACTGAACCTTGGCGCCATGCAATGCGCTGTCGATTCGCTCGAATTCGATTACATAAGAGGGGAGGGCCCGACTGGCGCGGTGCACCTCGGATGTCCCATTCGTGGCGATGGAACAGCAGCAGCAGGAGCAGCTGCAGCTGCAGCCCTGCCACAGCCCCATCGTCTGACTCGCGCAAGTGAATGCGGTCAAAACGCCTGAGACGATCAGGAGTGCGCCTCAGGCGGCGCCTCAGGCAGTCGGCGCCGCCTGATCCGCGCAAGTACATGCGCCGCAAGAGGCGCCGCCTCAGGCGTTGTGAATGTGGTAGGGCAGTAGAGTCAAGCAGGTGGAATAGCGGCAGCGTCAAGCAGGTGGAACCGCAGCAGCAGGTGCAGCAACAGCTGAGTCAAGCAGCAGTAGCCGTTGGTCATCATGCCACATGTGCATGCGTGGTTTCCAATTCACTTAAATCTAACCTCATTGCATGGGGAGGGCTGACTGTGCCATGTCTGATGGAAGAACAGCCCTACCAAAATCCCAACGTCTGATCCGCGCCATGGAATGCGGTCATAACGCCTGAGACGGTCCGGAATGCGCCTCAGGTGGTGGGCGCCTGAGGCGGCCGGTGTGGCGCCTGAGGTGGTTTGGATAACGCCTGAGGCGATCGTGGGTGCGCCTCAGGCGGCGCCTCAGGCGGTCGGGGCGCCTGAGGCGCCGCCTGATCTGCGCCATGGAATGGGACGCGTCAGGCGCCGCCTCAGGCGTTGTGAATGTGGTAGGGCAGCAGCAGCAGCAGCAGCAACAACACACGATGTTCACCACAGGGCAGGTTTAACAACAAAGACGCGCTCAGTTGGCAACAATCCCTGTAAAACGTGGACAGTTTGCACCCCCTGTTCCCCCGTATCGCAGGTCTGTGCCAAGCGACGACGCAGCGCTGCTGTTTGCGTCAATGACGATTCGCTCGTGCCAGGTGGGGAGTGTGTGCGTGTGTGGCTGCCTGGCTGCCTGACTGCCTGGCTGCCTGGCTGCCTGACTGCCTGGCTGCTTGGCTGCTTGGCTGCCTGGCTGCCTGGGGGTGAGAAGTGGGACACGTGCGCTGCTGTTTGTGCCAATGATGATTCGCTCGTGCCAGTTGGGGAGTGTGTGTGCGTGTGTGGCTGCCTGGCTGGCTGGCTGCCTGACTGCCTGGCTGCCTGGCTGCCTGGCTGCTTGACTGCTTGGCTGCCTGGGGGTGAGGAGTGGGACACGTGCGCTGCTGTTAGTGCCAATGATGATTCGCTCGTGCCAGTTGGGGAGTGTGTGTGCGTGTGTGGCTGCCTGGCTGGCTGGCTGCCTGTGCTGGCTGGCTGACTGGCTGCCTGGCTGACTGACTGGCTGGCTGACTGGGTGGGGAGTAGGAGACCCGCGCTGCTGTTTTTGGCAATGGCGACTCGCTCGTGCCACTCGCAGCGCTCCGCGGAGCAGCCGCGGCTGCGGCGTATCTCGCACTCTCGCTGCCATGCAACAACACTGGGGACGCGGCGCATGACACACACACACACACACACATGTGACACACGCACACACACAGCAAGAGACGAGCCGCGTGCCACTCGCAGCGCTCGGCGGAGAAGCCGCGGCCGCGGCGCAGCTCGCACTCTCGCTGTCGTGCAACACCACCGGGCACGCGGCGCATGGGCACACCACACTCTCTCACACACACACGCACACACACACTACTGCTACACGCACACGGGCAGGAAGAGACGAGCCGCGCGCCACTCGCAGCACTCGGCGGAGAAGCCGCGGCGCAGCTCGCACTCTCGCTGCCATGCAACAACACTGGGGACCAGCGCATGACACACACACACACACACACACAAGCACACACACACACACACACACACATACACACACGCGCGCACACGAACACACACACACACACACAGCAAGAGACGAGCCGTGAGGCGTTTGGCGCTGAAGCCGCGGCCGCGGTGCATCTCGCACTCTCGCTGCCCTGCAACAACACCGGGCACAAGGCGCATGGGCACAACACACTCACTCTCTCTCACACACACACACACACACTACCGCTGCACACGCGGGCAGGAAGAGACGACCCGCGAGGCACTGGACGCGGAGGCCGTGGCCGCGGCGCAGCTGGCGCTCTCCCTGCCATGCAACAACACAGGCAACGCAGCGCACGGGGCGGCGGACGCGGACGCGGCCCAGGCATCGCTGCCGAAGCATGCGCGCCTCTCTGGGTTTGGCGTGCCTGAGATCCGGTGGCTCATGCACTGGCTGCGGTCAGAGGTGCGTCCAACCCCCCCCCCACCCCCCACCCCACCCCACACACACACACACTCGCACGCGCGCCTTTCTGGGTTTGATATGCCCGAGATCTGGTGGCGCATGCACTGGCCGCGGTCAGAGGTACGTCTTGAGGAGGAGTGTCCGCGCAGTCATCTAGTAGCTGCTTGCCTGGGAGTTGCTTGAATCCTGCCGGCTCCAGTGGATCCGTTGGCCACCCCGCAACCCGCAAAAATTACTTCCAGATTGATGTTTGCCGGTTTTGCGCTGGCGGTGCGGGTTCAAATTGCGCGAAAGCCGACTCGGACAGTGTGAAAATCGGCTACGCTTTGCGCCTCGGGTGTGTTGAGATGGAGGAAGTCAGCCACGAGGCCCGGGTTGGGCCATCATTTCCCAAGATCCCAAGCGGAACCACTGGTCTGCTCGCATCAGGACCAACCCTCTCGCGCGCGAACAAACAAGCGCAGCGGGCAGCGCAACGCACTCCCCCCAGCGCACACAAATCCCTGCCAATGACCCTGTTTTACCCCCCACCCCACCCCACCCTCTCCCTCGCAGCTCTCGTGCCACTTTGCGTCTGTGCGGTACATTGGTGGTGACCTTTTCACCCCCAATTCAATTTTTTTATCTTGCCAGGTCCCCTGGGGCTCGATTAACGGGGCGCGATTAACGGGGCTCGATTAACGGAGGCGCGTTATCGTCGCCGAGACCTGGACCCAGCAATGCGGCGCTGCTGGTGACGAGGATCTCCGTGCCGCTGACGAGCGGGGTAAAATACGACTGGCCCGGCTCCTGCTAGACTGCCCCTCGGTGGAATACTTCAGGAGCGGCTTGCCCGGCGCTGCCATGGCTTGGCGAGTAGCCGCGGCGCTGCCGCGGCCCGTGCTGGGAGACGGCCCTTATCCTCCCCCCATGCAGGACGCCATGCGGCACCGATCTCGACGAGTTGATCGACGAGCGGAGGAGCTGGCGCCCGTCAATGCATGCTGGACATTGGTCAAGATGGCTGCCCGTGGAGGCGGGCTACCATCACGGCTTCAGCGGTGGCGACCGCCGAGGCAACACAGAGTTCACCAATCGCAGCGTTCGTCACCGCGCTCATCCTCGGGGTCGCTCGTCTGCCGGTGACTGGCGTTGGAAGGTCTTCAGGCAGCCTCCATGACAACTCTGTCGTCCATGCACCCCTGGAGGGTGGGACCTGGCCATGCATGAGGCATGGGGCGCCGGCTGAGCCCCATGCAAACGAGAGCTGGACAGCCATGCACTGCCAGGCGGGGACCGTTCCAGTCAGCGCCAGTCGGCTCTGCCGGCTTGACTGGCCACAAGGCCACTACTGTGACCCTGAGGAAGGTCCTCTCCTATATGCTCCTTGCCAGACATGTCTCTCAGAGACCGCTGTTTGGGGTAGTCTAGCCGGCGGGAGTGGTGGTCTATCGGCCGGGAGCCGGCGGTACTCTAGTACTTAAGTGTGCTGGAGTATCGGCGGGTGTCTCTAGTAGAAGAGTAGCCTGCTTAGCTGGAAACCCCGTGTTACTGTTGCTGTTACTGCCAGGTCCCCCCCCCTGCCTCCCCCCCCCCCCGATTTTCTTCTACAGTAAAAGAGAGATATTCCACCGCATAGCCTGTTCAAATAACGAATCTTACCCTGCTTCACCCCCTCCTCCCGCACAGCTCTCGTGCCGCTTTGCGTCCGCTGCCCTCTCGCCCTCAAAGACACGCAGCAGTTGTGTGTGCGCGCGCGCACACAAATGACCTGCCAATACCCCTATTTTGTTTTGCGTTGCCCCTCCATCACTCCCAGCTCTCTTGACACTTTGCGTCGCTGCGGTACATCGTTGGTGACCTTTCACCCCTGTTCAAGTGCACACCTGTGGCACACCTGTCATCCAGTGTTTCCGTTGGCCAACCCGCGACCCGCAAACCTGCAACAGCGGGTTGAGATTGGCAGATGCGGACTGACGCCGTGGGTTGAGATTGCGTGAATCTTGACCCGAAAAGTGTGAAATTTGACATTTCACACACGCTTTTTGCAAAAATCGCCTCCGGCGATTGAGGATGGTGGGTTGGGTCGCGAGGTCCGGGTTGCTCCATAATTTCCCCAAGATCCTTAGCGAAAACACTGCGCTCATCCTACTCTGTCTGACCCGCTCGCCCCCGTGTTGTCCTACAGCATGAAGGCGAGCTACTCCACCCACCCTGTTTCAATCCCTGCCACCTGGTGTTGTCCCTCGCAGCTCTCGTGCCACTTTGCGTCTGTGCGGTTCATCGTCGGTGACCGCATCGGCCACAAGGACAGGTGTGTGGCATTGGTCGATTGCACAGTCTGGCAGACGCCTATGTTGGGTTAGTGATGATGGATGTTACAGTCGGGAACACCTCTAGAGGCGTATACGACCGTGCTTGGCGCGTAAGGCCCGAGCACCTTCATGAGATGGCTAACTGGTAGTCGACCTGTGCTTGCACACCCTAGAGAAAGGCAGGCAGCTGTCAAAAGTATTACGTGGACCAGGGCGTGTGTTAACCTTCTGAGGCCAGTTTCAGGAGCAGGATCGGGTCGCACAGCCTCCCTAATAGTGCGATGGAATGGGAACGATGTCACGAAGCTACCCACCAAGTTGTGCCTCCAGCAGATCAGGTCTGGGTGTACTGGGGGGGGGGGGGAGGCCCGCTTTGAAAGTCAGTCAACATGGTCTCAAACTGTTTAATTGACTTCCCTTCCCCCTGCGTGGACGGCCTAGTGCGTGGACGTGTGTGCACGTGTGTGGCGCGAGCCAGGGGCGCTATAACGCACCGAGGCAAAGTCCACGCCGCTCAGGCAAAGTCACGTCTCTTGGAGCTTCGCCACAAGGCCAGGTGTGTGCATGTGTGCGCGCGCCAGTGGCGCAGCATGGCGGGACGCTGATCGCGCATCACACGGGTAGGGGGGGCCTGGTAGGCTGGCGCGCTGCGCGGCCTTGCAGGCTCTCCCCCCCTAGACGTGTAGTCCAGGCCTTACATCACGCCCCGAGGTCCTCCGGGCATGTACATGTAAAACCTGTAAAACCAGAGTTGGGGGGGGGGGCCGTTTGGCGCGACCCCTGTGTCGCGCTACAGCGTTTTCTGTGGGAAATAATGTGCAAATCATCGGTGACCGCATCAGCCGCAAGGGCAGGTGTGGGGGCGTGTGCACGTGCGTGTGGCGCGAGCCAGGGGTGCCATTGATCATGGGTATTGCAGTCTGCGTGACGCCACTTGGTGATAGGGGGCTGTAGGATGATAGATCACAGTTAGGGGTACCCCCAGCTTCAAGGGCAGGTTGTGAAACAAAGAGACGCCCCATTGGCAGCAAGCCCTAGAAAACATGGAAGATTTCATACCCCGCCCCCCCCCCCGCCCTTCCCCCCCCCCCCCAGTGGTTATATATGCCATGCCACGGGGGCAAGAAAATTTATTTCCTGCAGGCTGGTACATATTTTTTTTGGGGGGGGGGGGGGGTCTGACCCCCCCCCACACACACCCCAACTCGCTTAATACACCATGCATGGAGCCGGGACCAAGGCGCATGTCTTCCTTACAGTATGGGCTGTCCATCGCAATGTCTAACTCACCGGCAGATGGCCAAAATCACTCCCAAAACCACGGCTTAGTCGGCGGGCACCAAGGAGTGTGGGCCCTCCAGTTCACACTTTCCAGGCAGACTCAGGGTTGACTCTCCTGAGGTGTTTTGCTGATCTCTCCAAGGAGATTCAGATGGCATTGGTCCCATCTCAATCCATGAAGGTTGCTGAAACCCCTAGGTGGGCACTTGGTGCATCGTAGGGAGCACGCGGGGGGGTAGGGCATTGAGAAGGTGGAGATCCCCACCCTATTACTCCAGGGTCACTTCTGAGAGTGGATTCGTGCTCCTCTCATCAAGGCGGTTCCAATGGTGGTCTTCCCATCAAAAAATGGCCCATTAAAAAGAAAGTTCTGGACCCCCCCCGTATTTATTTTTTCTGCGCACACACACACACACCCTCCACTTTGAGCCCCCATATCTCAGCCTCCAGGTTTCCGAATTCAAAACATTTGCTTGATTTGGAACTTACACATGCAGGAGATTGATATTCAGCATGCCTGCATTTTCTGTTTTTTCTGCCCTCCACTCATGTGCCACGCCCACTCGTACTCTCCCCTCCCTTCCATTACTGTCCTCCACCCCACCCCACCCACACAGCCTCCCAGGCAGGATTTGCCTGCTGAACCACACACACACACACACACACACACACACACACGCACACAAACACACACACACACACACACAACACACGCCTCGCAGCCTCGCGTCACGCACGCACACACGCACACACACACAAACGCCACGCAGCCTCATTGCAGCCTCAGGCAGACAAGCCCTGCCTGCTCAAGCTCGTGCCTTCCAACCTTGCTGCTCACACTCACACACGCACACACACACACACACACACACGCACACACGCCTCGCAGCCCCGTTGCCTCTCAAGCAGCAGACAAGCTCTGCCTGCTCAAGCTCGTGCCTTCCAACCTTGCTGCTCGCACTCACACACGCACGCACACACACGCACACACGCCTCGCAGCCCCGTTGCCTCTCAAGCAGCAGACAAGACCTGCCTGCTCAAGCTTGTGCCTTCCAACCTTGCTGCTCACACTCACACACGCACGCACACACACACACACACACACACACGCCTCGCAGCCCAGTTGCCTCTCAAGCAGCAGACAAGCCCTGCCTGCTCAAGCTCGTGCCTTCCAACCTTGTTGCTCACACACACACTCGCACACACACACACACACACACACACACGCCTCGCAGCCTCGTTGCCGCCCAGGCAGACAAGCTCTGCCTGCTCAAGCTCGTGCCTTCCAATCTCGCTGCTTACACGCTGTACTGCCGCTCGTGCCTGCAGTTCCAGCAGACCAAGGTACTTCAGGGTTCAGTAACAGCAGACACAGGAGAGTAGGAGAGTTTCCAACAAGCTGCCCCACGCCTGCAACGGATCAGCACAACTCAAATCGCACGCTGTGGAGAGTTGGGGATTCTTGCACTGTTGTTTCTAGGGTATCGGGTGTTAAAGATCGTGCCTTCCAACCTCGCTGCGTACACGCGCTTTACACGCGCTGCACTGCTCGTATCTGCAGTTTCAGCAGACCAAATGTGGGTGGTCATGGTTTAGGGGTCGGTTTGGGGTTTTAGGGTTCAGGGTTCAGGGTTAGGTATATGAACTGCTGCTCGTGCCTGCAGTTCCAGCTGACCAAAGGTGGGTGGTCGCGGCGTTTAGGGGCTCGGGGCAAGTAAGGGGGGGGGGGGAGTATTGGGGATATGAGGTTCTATGTTACGGAGTTGGAGGATACGGGTTTTGAGGTGTTTACAGTTGGGGTTCAGGATTAAGGCGCAACGTATTGCCGCAGACCAAAGTGGGTTTGAGATTTTGAGGCTTAGGGTACAGGGTGGGGGGTATATGTACTGCCGCTCGTGCCAGAAGCTCCAGCAGACAAAGGTAGTTCAGGGCTTCGGGGGATTAAGAGTGAGGGGCTAGCCTAGCTCAGCTAGTAGGGTTCAGTGGAAGGAGGGCTCCAAAGGGGTTGTTATGAGGCTTTTGGAAGGGTTGCTGTGCTGCCGCTCGTGCCTGCAATTCCAGCAGACTACTGCTGCTCAGAGTCTTGGGGCTTAGAGGTTGATGATGATGGATGTTGCAGTCAGGGACACCTCATAAGGCGTGCAAGACCGTGCTCGGCGCGCAGAGCCCGAACACTCAACTGAGATGGCTGGCTGGTTAGGGATTAGGGTTGGGCTGTAAGGTTGGGGTTTAGGGGGTTCGGATCCAGGATTCAGGGTTGCTCTGCAGCTCTCATGCCTGCAGTCCCAGCAGACCCAGATGTGAGGGGCATAGTTTGGGGTACCTCCTGACAGACGGCGCCAGGTCCACGCCCTGGCGCCCCCGACCCTCCTCTACAGAAGCGCAATGCCCCTGACCCGCCTCTACAGAAGCGCAATATTAGATTAATATGACGGCTCTGCAGCTGCGGAGTAGGCCGCGGGCTGCGTCGGCGCGACGGTGGGAGCCGCGCTGTCGGGAACATCCCCGCCCCGCGACCAGGGCCTCTCCCGCTGCTCCACAAACGCTGACAGAGTCGGTTGGATTATTAGAAACGCGATGGTAGGTCGCGGGGTGCGGGGGAATGCCCGTGGAAGGACCCCAAATACCCAATCATCTGGTCAGCTTTTTGGTGTGGATGACCCGCGACCCCCCCTTGAGGGAACCTCTCTGCTTGGTCCTCTCCACATCGTCTCCGCTGTTCACTTGCCAACTCTGCTCACCCCGTCTGCCCCACCACCCTCCGCCCCTCACACACACACACACACACACACACACGCCAGCTGGCTGTTTGCTGTGTGCGATCAAAATACGTGGCGATGTGCTGTGTTCAGTTGAATCCACTCAGTGGACTAGTGCGGGTGAGTATCTGCCTGCCTCAGGGATTGAGTGCGCGAGCACAAGTCTAATACGCCATTAAAGGCGTCCAACAAGACTGTAAAATCGGCCACACACACACACACACACACACACACACGCCAGCTGGCTGTTTGCTGTGTGCGATCAAAATACGTGGCGATGTGCTGTGTTCAGTTGACAAATCTGCGCGCACCTCGCCTCCCCCCTTCCACCACCACCACCACGACCAGTTGACGCTGCTGATTGCAACCAAGGGGCTGCTGGTCGCCGACGCGCTCACTTGACAACCTTGCACGCACGCACACATACAAGCTGGCGCGGCTGTTTGCGACAAATGGGCTGCTGGTCGCACACACGCCCACTTGACAACCCCGCGCGCACGCACGCACACACACGCAAACACACACACGCAGCTTTAATTTCCACCGGAATGTAATGAAGAGGGAAATTTGGGTTTGTGTATGAAGCTGTAGCTCAAAAGTGTGTACATTCAGAGCTCTTAACCAGCTCTCTCCCCTTTGTCCTCATCCTGGATTCGTACAAAGGGAAACTCTCGTTTCATTAGCACAGCTTCATCGGGTTCTGCCTTGAGCAGAACCTCGTAGAACCCACCCACCCGCGCCGCGGCTGTGCAGCCATCGGCGCCCTGGTGCAGCACACAATGCTGGTGTCGTGTTGGGTGTTACAATTGCCCCTGCTCTGCACTTCGACTGTCCTTCACACTTCTTTAAGTGGCGACTCTCTTGATCAAGGGAGGCCCAGGGGGAGCCCACATTTGGGCCCCACCCGTTGCTTGAGGGCGCGGGCTGTCCCTCTACGCCACTGTAGAGCCTTGTCCCAGCAAAAGGGCACAGGCATAAAGGGCTGAAGGGGGGGGGGGGGGTATGCGACACCTAGAGTGCCACAGAGCGACGGAGCCCCTTCCCACTGCAATACAGCTGGAACAGTCGAATTCGGCTGGGTGAGCAGGGGCTCATAGTGTGACAGCCACGAGCTCACGGCGCATGCACCGCCACACAGGGCGGAAGTCTGCACGCCGTGAGTGTGGCACTCTATTTAGCTTTGGAACGAGTTGTTCTCCCGTATCGTCCGTGCGGGGTCAATCCTGTGCGGGCGAGCAATACGATCCAAGCAGTCAATCCAACAAATCGGCACAACAGTGCAGTCACCCAGCTCAGCTCCTTAATAAGAGCGAAAGCTGGTACACAAACACACACACACACAAGCTGGCGCTGCTGTTTGCGACAACAGGCTGCTGATTGCTGGACACTTGACAACTATGACGCTGATACGCACACGCACACACACACACACACACACACCAGCTGGCGCTGCTGTTTGCGACCAAGGGTCTGATGATCGCCGACGCGCTCACTTGACAACCCCGCGTGCACACGCACACACACAAGCTGGCGCCGCTGGTTGCGACCAAGGGGCTGCTGATCGCTGTACACTTGACAACGCTGAACGCTGACACACACACGCACACACACACACACACACACACCAGCTGGCGCTGATGTTTGCGACCAAGGGTCTGCAGGTCGCCAACGCGCTCACTCGACAACTGTGCGTGCACACACACACACACACACACACACACACACACACACAAGCTGGCGCTGCTGTTTGCGACGAACGGGCTGCTGATTGCAGGACACTTGAAAATTCTACACGCTGACATACACGCACGCACACACACACAAGCACACACACAAGCTGGCGCTGCTGTTTGCGAGCAAGGGTCTGCTGGTCACTTGACATGCTGGTCACTTGACAACTCTACACGCTGACGCTGACACACACACACACATGCACACATACCAGCTGGCGCTGCTGTTTGCAACCAAAGGTCTGCAGGTCGCCGACGCTCTGCGTGACGACGCACACAAGGTGTGGAGTGTGTGTGTGTGTGTGTGTGTGTGTGTGTGCAGCTGTGGGTTGGTCGTCCTCCACACACAAGGTGTGGAGGGTGTGGAGGGTGTGTGTGTGTGTGTGTGTGTGTGTGTGTGTGTGTGTGTGTGTGGTCGATTTTACAGCCAGTGGGACGCCTTCGATGGCGCATTAGGCCCTAGGAAAGAGGCCGGCAGCTGTCAAAATTAGACCCCTAGCATGCCATCTGCCATCATGATTGCTGTGCACGCGGTGCGTGTCTCAAAACAGGCGACAAGGAAGTCAGCCAGCTCGTGCCAAAACCTGGGGTTCTCCTGGCCTGGCCGAGGATTCATAAACTCCCGCATCCGCTCATCTAAATCGGCCTCCTCGGGGCGAGGGATGGACCGAAACAGGCTGTGGGCCCGCACCCGTGCCTCTTCATAGGCAGGGCACTCAAATACCATGTGTGCCTCATCCTCTAGCCCACCGCATAGACAGCACGCCCGCTGGCTGCGTCGCTGCCTCTGTTCCGCCACGGCGTAGCGCCCGCGCTCTATCTGCAGCTCATGGAGCCCCATCCTGAACCTAGCTAGAGTCGTGATCCGGGCAGCACTGTTCAGCCCTGAGCTCAAAAGGGCCGGCGGCTCGCTGTCGCTACCCGCCATCCACCGCATGTAGGTCAGCATCTTAAAGCCGCGCGACCACTCCTCAGGTACATCTCGCACGGTAGTGCCGCTCGGCAGCGCCGGTGTGCTTGTCGCGGCGGCCAGCCACGCCGCGGTCGCCACGTCCAGCAGGTGGTGATGCGTACCGGTCCCTCCTGGTCCCACGCCAGGGTGTGCCCCACAGTTTCGAGGCACACCTGCAAGCGTGCCGCTCAGCACGTCCCCCCCGCTTCCGCCAGCCCCCAGCTCTCCCGCATCGCATCTTTAAGCAGGTCACCGTCAGGCCGCCCCCGCGCCTTATCCCAAAAGCGCGTCGCCTGGCGCAGCCAATCTGCCGCCAGCGGCCGCCACCCCGCTTCCCGCGCCAAAATACCCAGTTGCTGCCCGTTGCTGCGGACTCCTAAGGATGCACGGGTTAATTGCAGAAGCACTTCTTCCAGGGTGCGCCATCCGTCGCGTGCGGCCTTAGCGCCCCTCCCACTCCTGCCTCTCTCCCACCGTCCGCCCGCCCCGGCAAACACGCCCCCCCCAGCATCCGCCATCATCGCAGGGCCCCACACCTCACACCCGTAATTTAGCACAGGCCGTACTTGCGTGTCGAAAGGTGGGCCTTAATGCCAATATTATTAAGGCGTATCATATAGCATCTGCAAGTTAGCGCGTATCTGGTGCGCTGGCCCCTAGAGCGTCGGGTGCCCACGTCCCCCCCCACTGCCCGCCGGTGGTGAGCATGCCCAGATATGGGAACTTGTGTGTCATGGGTAGATCTGCTCCTGCAAACTTCAGCGTTACCCTCCCCCGTGCCACCCCGACTGGGCAGAACTGGTCATTGAACACCACCCCTTCTGACTTCTTAACGTTTACTGTTAGTGCGAGCGTGCCGGAAAAGGCGTGCAGAGTATTTAGCCTGCGTTGAAGCGCTTCGGGCGTCTCTGCCAGCAGCGTCAAGTCATCAGCGTACAGCAGCAGCCGTAGTAACCGCCCCGCCATCTCCACCCCATCACCCGGGAGCTCTGCGTCTAGTACTCCCTCCAATGCGTCAATAAAAAGCCCAAACAGCAGCGGTGACAGTGGGTCGCCTTGCATGACCCCCTTGTGTGAAGGAAACGCGGGTCCCACTTTCCCATCGATGCGCACACACATTGCGGACCCATCGTACATGGCAATCAGCGCCGCCATGAACTCCCCATGTACCCCCAGGCTCCTAAGGCACTCCCAAAGCAGTGGGCGGTGCACGCAATCGTAAGCCTTCCTGAAGTCAATAAAGGCGGCGTACAGCGGTTTGCGCTGGAGGCCGCTCTTCTCAATAAGGTGTTGCAGGATGAAGGCATTATCTGGGGTCCCCCTCTTCTTCCGGAAGCCTGCCTGGCCCCGCGCCCGGTACCCCTCCCGTTCAGCTAAGGCGTCCAGCCTGTTCATAAGCACCAAGCTGTATAGCTTGGCGAGGGCATTCCCCACCGTGATCCCTCGGTAATCGTCCCGCACGTCTAAGCTGCCTTTCGGCTTTGGCACCGGCGTGGTTGCCCCCAAGTGCCATGCAGTCGGGTACCCCTCACGGAAGACCCGATTGAGCAGGTGCGTGATGGGGCCAGCGAGCAGGTGCTCATCATCCACAGCACCCGTTGCATCGCCCCCCTCCGCCGCCCTAGCCCATGCCCTCTGATAGAACTCTATCGGCATGCCGTTTACGCCTGGGGCTTTGCCCGCGTCCATGCCCATCAGTGCCGCATACACCTCCGCCTCAGTAAATGAATTATTTAGCGCTGCCGCCCGCTCCGTGGCCGTCGTCGTGGGGGGGGCAAACGGGGCCCCGTGCCCATGGTCAGTGGCATCATCCGTGTTAGTCGTATTAGTCGTATGAGTCGTATCAGTGGCGTTAGCATGGTTGTCCCCCAGCAAATCCCTAAAATAATCTGTCCACCCCTCCACGCCCCTCAGACCGAGGCAGTTTCACCCGCTGCCAAAACCGCCGCGGGTTCCCCTTCCTGTCCTCAATCAGCTCGGAGTGTTCCCTCTCGCTCGCCCAGCGGGAGCGCCGCGCGGTCCGCCTATAGGCCTTCCCTGCCTCTTTGGCGGCCGGTGACTGCGCCCCGTGCGCTCGTTCCGCTTCCCGGCACGCGCGGCGTGCGTCCTTGCACTCCTGAGTGTACCATATGTTGTGTGGTCGCACCCCCCCGTCCCCGGTCATGGGCCGCACCAAAACCGCACCTACCTCACCCGACGCGTGCAACGCCCGGGCTGCCCGCTCGACCGCGCCTTCGAGGCGGCTGACCTCCTCATCCACCGTCGGTGCCCCCCGAGTTCCCCAAATAACCGTCATCATCCCCCCCAGGAGCTGTGCGTACGCCCCCTCGCCCCCCTGTGGCCACCTAAACCTGGCCGGCGTTTCGCTCGGGGCGCCGGCCTGAGCCGCAGGTACCGCAGTAGCGGGCTCATAAGTAAGGGCCAGTACTACTGGTCTGTGGTCAAACCTGCCCCCGCCTAGCCTTGGTGGGTGTTGGTCGTGCACATGTAGGGTAGTGCCCGGCCGTGGTGCCCCCGCGCCACTAAAGGCGAGGTCAGGGGACGCCACAAAGTAGTCGACCAGACTACGTTTTTCCTGCCCCAGTGCGTGGTAGGTGAGGGCCCCATGCTCATCCCCCGGAAGGCGACCATTAAGGATAACCATTCCCATGTCCCGGCATAACTGCAGCAGGCGCTGCCCATGCGCGTTGTGCACGCGGTCAGCCGACTCTCTCGGCCCCACCTGCCCTGCCTGCGCGATGTCGCCCTCGCGCACCGCAGGGGCGGGCCCTCCCCTCCCCCCTGTCCCTATCCCTATCATCCTCCTGCCCTGTGCGTGCGTTGAGGTCGCCCAGCACGAGGACCTCCCCCTTTGCCCGGTACTTAGAGATGCCCTCTACCAGGGCTGTTATGTGTGCCTCTACTGACAGATTCCCCCCTCGAGCAGCAGATACTTGGATTTCGCGTGAAGAATGTACGCGGCGCACGCGTACACGTACCCTAGCGCCCGTGATCCTAAACCAGAGCATCCCAAGCTCGGGCACATCCCGAATTACGCTGACCCTCCCCGTAACAGCATGGCTAACATACAGCGCAACCCCCCCACTGTCTGATTTGTGGGGGCGCTGGCTGCATGCGAGGCATTTGAATCCTGGGATGGCAGGTGGGGGCTTACCGGAATGCCCGGTTTTGGTGAACGCCACGATATCCGCGTTTGCCTGCAGCCACTTAGTGAGGGTGGGGTGATTGTGTAAGAGGTCATGTCCCCTCATAATGTTCCAGTTCATGATCCGCGTGTGTGTGTGTGTGTGTGTGTGCAGCTGTGGGTCGGTCATTGCAGCCAAGGTGTGTGTGCCGTGGCATGGCATGCAGGCTGTTGCATGCGCTCTAGGACTACGCGTTGTCAGGCAGCCGACTGGTGTCGCACGCAAGGTGTGTGCCTGACAGCAGCAAGCGGCGTTAGGAGAGCGAGCATCAAGCATGGTGCAAGCAACGTGGGGCGCTGCGTGTGCCATGGTGTTGCATAAAGGCTGTCAGGTTCTCGTTGGGACAATATAACAGTAACAGTAGCATCGGCTTTCCAGCAAAGACTACCTTCTAGTCCTAGTACCACTGCCTAGACCCAAGTCCAGTTGTGGCCCTAACAATTGCAAGGGGGGGAGAGTATTGGGGCAAGGGGAGGAGAGTTTTGAACGTGCAGTTGCATGCTGGCCATATGCTCGACCTTGAACCCTGAAACGCACATTTCCCTTCTGCCGCTGCCACGCGCCACGCACAGGCGCACTGCAAACCCTAAACCCTTGGACCTTAACCTAAACCTTAAACCTACAAACAGACAAAATTGAACCCTCCAGCGCTGCCGCACACTGTCAACGGCTACCCTTGCCTTCTAATGCGCACCAGACGCACCGAAACCAAAGCTTAGCCACTGGAACTGAAGTCGGAGGAGAGCGGGTGCGAATTCCCGCTCAACCCTCTTACCAGAGAAATTTAAAAGGTCGGATCTCGAGATGTCTGACAGGCCGAGCCCGGCCAGTCACACACACAGGCGCAGCGTTGCTGGTGCACGTGCCAGTGGTGTCCTTAAGGAAACAGATCATTTCCTGTTTGAACCCGCAACATTGGAGGGAACATGCCGAAATGCCCCCGCAGGAGGCGATTTTTTTTGCGGGAAAGTGTGAAATCGCCGATTTCACACTTTTCGGAGCGAAATTCCTGCGTTTCGCCCCCGCAGTTTCCCCCCAAGTTTCCCGTTTTGCACTAAGGACAGCACTGGCACGTGCGTGTAGTCTAGGGAGTGAAGCACGCAGCGTTGCTGGCGCACGTGCACACAGCTGCTGCCGGTGCACGCAACTGCTGCAGCGCTCGGCACCAACCCTGCACCCTTAACCCTTGAACCTTTAGGTTGAGGTTTGGGGTTTTAGGTAGATACACCTGAAACCCCAAACCTCAACCTTCAACCCTTCACCGCTGCCACACACCGCACACAGGCGCAGCTGCTGCTCGTGCGCGCGACTGCTGCAGCGCTCGGCACAAACCCTACAACCTAAACCCTTAACCCTTGAACCTAAACCCCAAACCTTAACTTTCATCCCTTCACCGCTGCCACACACAGGCGCAGCTGCTGCTCGTGCGCGCGACTGCTGCAGCACTCGGCGGAGGCGGCCCCACCTTCAGCGCCAAGGTGCAGACGGGATTTCGGGTGTTGTCGGATTTCGTTTCTTTGGGGGGGGGTCTTGTATTCGGCCTCTGGGATTGGCGGAAGCAGAGGCGGACCCATGTTCAGTGCCCTTGCAGCAGCGGCGACACAGACACACACATACACACACACGCACGCACAAACACACACACACACACACGTATGCATGCACACACACACGCAGGCGGTGGCAGACGCGCACACTGCGGCACTGGCGTCACAGCAGGCGTGCGTCGCATGGATGCCCGAGTGAGTGCGCGCCTGTGCGTGCACGCGTGCCATTGATGCATGCCGTTTGGGGGGGGCGTGGTGGCACCTGATTGTGACACATTATTGTGACACGGAACTAGCCGCGCAGGGCCATTTTGGGCGCAAAAGTGAGAACATCCCCGATGTTCACACTGTTCACACAAAACACCCTCCGCGGCACGCCATCATGCACTACACACGCACACACACACACACACGCACACACACATGCACACGCACACACACACACACAATGCGCCATCAAAGGCGCGTCCGACAGACTGTAAAATCGACCACCACTCACACACACACACGCACGCACACACACACGCACACACACACACACACGCACGCACGCGCGCACAGGCAAATCCACGTCCTGCTGGACCTCAGCCCCGAGCTCACCATCATCGCCGACAAAGTGCTAGGCGAGCACGTGGCGGCAGCGGCCGCAGCCGGCGGCGGGGACGACGTGCCGTGCGTTGACATGATTTACACGATCCCCGAGCCTACGAGCCTGCCGCCAGGAGCGGTCGAGGAGCAGGAGGAGGAGGCGGCGGGGGGCGGGGGGGCGGTAGAGGGGAAGGGGGAGGGTGGTGGAGAAGGCGGTGGGGGTGCTGCGGGCAGCGCAGGCGGCGCTGGAGGTGCTGGTGGTGGGGGTGCCAGCGCAGGCAAGGGGGCCAAGAGCGGCGGGGCCAAGGGGCAGGCGAGGCACCGCACGACGGCCAAGAGGAAGTAAGAGGCGCGGCAGAGGTAGAGGTGTGGGTGTGTGCGTGTGTGTGTGTGTGTGTGTGGTGGAAGGTCAGCTCGGGCAGTGCGTCGAGAGTGAGCATTGTGTTGTTTGCGTCTGGAGCGCGCATCAGACCCCCCTCTCTCTTCTCTTGGCGCGCCACACAGTAACAAAACTATGAATGCGTGCGTGGGTGCATCTCCCCGTTGCAACTGCCGTTGCCATCGCTTCCGTTGGTCCGCGCTGCTGCCGCTGCCGCTATTCCAGCCGCTGCCCTGCCCGCTGCTGCCTCTGCGGCTGCCTGGTGGCTTCTCCCACTGCCACCACGTAGTGATGGAGCTGGCTTGTGCTGGTGGGCGCCACCAGGGTGCTGCGGCGCTCGCCCCCTGCATGGGCACGCCAAGGCCCATGCACCATGCGCGTGTCAGATCTACCAGAATGCTGTGGCTCCTTCCCACCAGCCTCGCGAAGTTGTGTCCAGATGTGCTGCACTGTAGCAGACCGGACGGCGGGTCCGATGGAGCTCCTGCTCCTGAGGTCGCTGCAAGCGGCGATGCTTGCCCTGCAGCCACTTCGAAGCTCACGCACGCCCGTGACCACAGTGTAAGACGCACCCCTAGCCCCAACGCATCCATCGGAACGCAAACGCGGTGGGTCGATTGATATCAAAGTCCTTGTGTGGGGGGTCGTCTGTCTAGCGTGTCCATGCAGGGGGTTCATTGCTGGCTAAGCGCTCTCTAGCACTCACCGACATTCCTGTTGCTCAACCGCTCGCCTCCCACACTCGAAGTCAACGGTCTGCTCTCTCCCTTACCCTGCACACTGCTCTCAGTCTGCGTGCACTGCGGGAAGCGGGAAGCTCTGATCCAGCTGGAGCACTACGCGGCACATCCCCCCAACAAGCGCCTCTCACTCTCTGTGCTTGACCCCAGCCTCCACCCGATCGTGGATCACGCCGTCTGGTCGTCGGTAAGAGCGCCACCTTGACGTGGCGCAGGAACAACAGGCGAGTGAGGGGCAGGGTGTGCTCCATCATGCTCCATGCGTGCAAGGCCACCCAACTGCCCGCCCGCCCACAGCGCCTCTCGCTCGCATGAGTTCACGATCAATCGGGCATGCGCATCGCCCACGTGCACTGTCAAGAGAGTATGCATCCTCCACATGCACAGCCGCCTGCCCATGCACGCGTACACGCATGCGCACATGCACGCCAGGCGACGACGGTGCTGCTGTACGAGTCCTCCGCACCTCCCATCGCAGCTGTACGCATTACCAGGCTGACCCGGGCCTGGAGGCTGTCCTGAGTGACCCAGGCCTGGAGGAGGATAGAGAGCCGCGGTGGAGGAGGTGCCAGATCGTCAGACCCACAACGCAGAACACGACGCGGGCGTGCACCATGGAGGGGTGATGATGATGATGAGTTTTTACAATCCACTCTCTGGCGGGCACGCGTTCGGTTCCAAAGCTCCAGCAGGACTTAGAGGAAGCAGTCCTGAAGACCTGCCAACCGAAAAAGGGGGGATGCCCCACGGAAGCGCCACCCACACGCGGTGGCGGGCACCAAGCAAGCAGCACCACAGTGCAGGCTCCACACTCAACCCCTCCAGGAAACGGATGGCGGGCCCAAGGTATAAAACCATGAAGGGACCAAAAAGCCCACCCTCAACCCACCGGAAGCGGGGCCGTTGTGCACACCCGCCGCAGCACTCTGCTCAGCTACCACATCACAACCCGCCAGCGCACGCATGTGGCGCCACCTCCCCTCAAAAGAAACCATCCTCTCAGGGATCTAGGACGTCTTGTTCAGAGTGAGCCCGCCGTCCACTACTCCAACAAAGGGGTGGGTCGGGCCCACCACACCCGCCCACCCGCGCGGCATCCCGCCGCCCTCAGCAAAGGACGCCAGCGCGTCCCACAGATCCATCGTCGCCAGCTTTCCCGCCCGCTCAACCGCCACCGAGCGAGCAGGGGGCTGCACACCATCACGCGGGCACGTAATGCGCCACAAGTGGCGGCGGCCTCGCTCCATGGCGTCCACCACGAGCGCTGCCACCACCGCCCACACACCAGCACGCACCCCAGCGGGAGGCTGCAGCAGCCACACCTGGCAGCACGTGATGACCGGCGTAGGAGCAGGGAGAGCAGCAGCAGCCGCCACCACCACCGCCTCCGCCACCGGACACCCCCAGAAGCTGTGCGCACGCCACGCCGTCGCCGGCGGCCCGTCTTCATCACGGCACCGCCACCCGCAGGGGCACTCGGGCACGCCTAGTGCAGCCTGCTTGTGAAAACCACTCACCCACAGCCGCCAGATGGGCTCCTTGCGAGCGTTGAGGAGCGGCATCCACCACAGTGTCGGCACTGCTGCCTCCAGGCCGCGCAGCCCCGCGAAGACCTGCGCGTCGGTCGCGCGGGGGCCCCTGTGCGGCCCGTGGTCCAGCGCCAGAGCCGCCTCCACCGTGGCTGCCCGCCGCACTCGCCGCTCGTCCACAACCGCCCGCAGTTGAAGCGCCACCGCCAGCTTGCACGTCAGTTTCCCCACCACACCCGGGCCGTGCGCAAACCCAACCCATCGGGGCTCGCCCGCGGCGCCGCCCCCCCCAGGTAGGGGAGCAGGTTGGGCAGCTGTGGATCGGAGGCCAGGCCGCCCACGCTGCCAGCCAGCCGGCGTGATGACACTCGGCAGCTTCCACCCAACCAGCTGCAGGATCTCCACCACAGCAGCGCGCTCGCCCGCCTGGGGGAGGGGCTGGAAGTGACGGAGCGGCCAGAGCACAGGAGGGGGGGAGCCCTTCTAGCCTATGATGACGGTGCTGCATACGCAACGTCTGCCCATGCCGTCCTCCTCTCCGATGACCTGTGGGAGCAGGAGCTGTGGCTGTGGCTGGATCGCGCCAGCAAGGCCGCGCTGCGTGGCGTAAGCAGGCGCATGCGCAACCAGGTGGATGGGGCAGTGCAGGTGGTGGTGGGCCCCCGCCTGGGCGCGAACGCGAACCAGCTCCGCTCCGTTCTGCTGCGGTGGCCTGGCGTTCGCGACCTGACCCTGCTCGACGTGGGCAGCGCATCCTCCCTTGCGCCGCTGTCCACGGCGTCGCTCGCTGGGCTGACGACCCTGACCGTCCGTGAGGTGGGACAGGGGCAGGCAGCGCAGAGACGCCGGGACGCGTGCCTGTTTGCTGCATGGCGCATGCCCCCTCTCATATACATGCAGCCCACGCAAAGCGTGAATGCCTTCTGACCAGTGTGTGTGCGTGCGCCTGCGTGCACAGGCGATGCGCTACCTGAATTTTAACAGACCCGGCCATCAGCGGCGGCCGCAGCCGTTGAGCCCCTCTGGAATGCGATCCGTCTTTTCGGAGAGGTGTGGTTGTTTTGGGTAGCACCCACGACGGCACTCTGGATGCTTTGCACTTACTTTGGCATCGAGGGGTTGTCCAGGCTTTGGATGCACTTCAGCAGGGGAGCCAGCGAACCGGAGCGCTACTACCACTGGAGTGAGACCACCTTCAATGTGTTTTCCATCCTACTTGCTGTCCTGTGCTGCTTCTGCAACACGCAGTCGCCAGGTGTGGTTGAGGTGCTTGCAGTGGTGTTGTACTGTCCTCACGGCTTGTGGAGGCTCATAGTCTACGACCCGCCCAGCAATCCGCCCCGGCGTCTGCCGGAACTCAGCAGCAACATCGCGGCAACGCTCCAAGTTCTCGACATCAGCGTCTGCAGCAAACTGACCTCCATCCACGTCGTTCGCAGCTGTGCGCAGCTGAGGTGCCTGCGGATGCCCTGGTGTGACCGTGTGACAGATCTGTCGCCGCTCCAAGCATGCAGCCAGACGCTCAAGGGGCTGTGGATGGGTGACAATGGATGGCTGTGGCAGGGTGGCTCAGGCGGCGTCCACAGCCTGGCTCCGCTGGCAGCATGCACCTGGCTCCGCATACTCAACCTCCGCGCCTTCCGCCCTGCGCTCTTCAACGAGGTGCCTGGCCTGCAGGCGGCGTGCCCCCAGCTGGCATACCCGCAGACAGTCAAGCGTGAAGGCCTTCTTCATGACCTGCGTCTCAACCTGCCGTTTGCCACTCTGAAGTATGCAGCAATCGATCTGGCACGTCAGAGTCACGACGGAGCTTTCAACGCTCGGGGAAGCCCTAGCCGCAAGTCGCGCCGCTCCGGCTCTCGTTGAAATGCTGGGGCCTGGCTCCTATTGGCACCTCCGCCCTTGGATGGCTGCAGATGGGCAGCTGGCAGCGGCAAGGGCAATCAGGTATGTGGCTCTCAACCATGTTGAGAGCAGGGCTGCCATCGCCGCCGCTGGTGCCGTCCCGGCTCTTCTGCGGCTGCTTGGGCCTGGATCATCGGCGGATGTGCAGGCTGCAGAAGTAGCTGCTCTTAGCATCCTCTCTGAGGAGCTTGCTCAGAGCCGGGCGGCCATCTCAGGCACTGGTGCCATTCCAACGCTGGTGCGACTGCTGGGACCTGACTCCACGCCAGATCTGCAGGTCGACGCAGCAGTCACACTCCGCAACCTGGCTGCTGGCAGTAACCCTGAGAACATGGCCGCCATCTCAGCCTCTGGCGCCATTCCAACTCTTGCGCAGCTGCTGAGACCTGGTTCCTCGGCGCACGTGCAGCAGGCAGCGGCAGGGGCACTGGGCATTCTGGCCCGCGGCCAAGCTCAGAACCAGGCAGCTATTGCTGCTGGTGGCCCATTCCGGCTCTGGTGCAGCTACTGGGGCCGGGCTCCTCCGCAGACGTGAAGGTTGCAGCAGCCCTGGCGCTGGCCAGCCTGTCTGTGAGCCATGCTCAGAACCAGGCCGCCATTGCCACCGCTGGCGCCATTCCGGCTCTGGTGCAGCTGCTCGGCCCCGACTCTTCCGCTGACGTGCAGGAGGCAGCGAAAGCTGCACTGCACACCCTGGCTCTTAACCATGCTCAGAACCGCGCTGCCATCTCAGACGCTGGTGGCGTCCTGGCTCTGGTGAGGCTGTTGCTTGGGGCTGGGTACTGGGGAGTGTTCAGCGTGGGAATCAGTGTTCGACGTGGGCATGGCGCATGCCTCTTCCATGCTGTGTGTTGCTTGACCATGATGACACCCTCGCCAAAATGACTGGTTTGATGTGACCTGTCGCTTGCTCACACCCACACGCTCCATGCTTGTCCACACACACGCACCCCCCCTCCCAATGCACACAGGTGGAGGCCGCCATCCACCTCGAGGACGAGGGCCACAGTAGGCAGCCATCCACCTGGAGGACGAGGGCCACAGTGTAGGGCGCCAGAGGCACCCAGCACCCCAAGAGGTGCCCCGGAGGAGCAGGTGGTAGGCCCACACCCGGTGGGCGCCCCCGGAGCTCTGCTGCAACAGGCAGTCGTCGTCGCACGCAGGCAGTTGTTGGCACCCACAGGCAGTCGTTTCCGACTACATGCATTTGTTGGCACACACAGACACTTGTTGCCGCACACAGGCAGTTGCTGCCGCCATGCTGGGTGGCTCCACTTGCCGGCGACGCTGGCGCATTGTGTCCGCGCAAGATTGTCCCGCATGCAAGGGCCTCATCGCCAGACTTCTGGGCATGTGCATCTGTCCCGCAGAAAAGTAGTATACAGCGCTTTGGGGGGGGGGGGGGGCAGGGAGGCGGGGGGGCGTTTTTTTGTTTGTGTTTGGAAACATTCGATGCTCCTCTGGCAGGAAGGAAGAAGGCATGGTTGTGAACGCGCAGACCCCACCCGTTGTAAATTCAAGAGGGGAGCACCACACAGCCACTGTCTCACATGTGCTGCACACCACCCTGCACACGCTTGCTCCCACAACCTCCTGCACCACTCAATACGCGCGCACGTGTGCTTCCAGTGCTATACCTGCCCGTCTCAAACCCAAATAGCGCTGTGCTGTCGCGAGCTTTTTAGTCCCCAGCGAGGGCATCACCCCAAACGGTGCCACGTTCAACCTCCAGCACGCCCTAAAACGACGACCGCGCTTTGTGCCTGCAATACCACTGGCAGGTCACAGGGGGTAGCTCGAGCGCGGCCAGCGACAGCGGGGATGCCGCGTTGGTGCCACGGGAGCTTCTATGTGTGCCCGCAGAGCCACCCACGTGAGCGCCGCCCCTCTCCCCTCTCTCTCTCTCTTGCCGCGTCAGACTGATCACGAACCAGGGAGACTGTGTGTGTGTGTGCGTGTGTATAGAACAGCAGGCGTTCTCCTTGTACAGGTGCTGGCGACCACTCGGTGACTAAAGTGAGCAAGCTGTGCACCAGCGCGTAAACCTTGAGCATACACGCGCGCATAGCCCCCCCCTCTGATGCACACACACACACGCACACACACGCGGCTGCAACAACGCGGCTGCAACAATGACTCTCGCCCAAATGATGGCAGCAGGTTGGGAGCCCGCCAGTGGGTTCCCTGGTGATGGATTTTACAGTCGTGTATGATGAATCAAACAGGCAGCGTAACAGGTAGTGACCTGACGGCACAAAAATGTGCCTCTACTGTGCGCTGTATCAAACACTGCGAACACACTTTGAGAATGATGACTAACCATGCAACTCAGCTGATCAGACGGTGCCACCAAGTGCCCGCGTCCTACAAACATACCCCGAAACATCTCTATGGCGGCAGCGGGCGTGTGCGCAGGTGGGGCGACACGTCAATCGTGAGCGCGGCCGCGTGGTGACGCACTTCCCGCTCCTGCGCCGCAGTCAGCCCCGGGCGCGCCTGCAGCACGCCACTCACAACACAAACCTCCCCCTCAACCCCCTCGGGCTGGCTGCCCTGGTCGTGGTGCGCACGGCTGTCTGTCCTCCAGCCGCTCAATCGTGACACAGGCGCCTTGGCCGCGAGCCCAGGCGTCGTCTGCGCGCCGGAGTCGCCGGTTGTCACGCGGGCACGCGCGCGCGCCAGCCCCGGGGTCGTTTGAACGCACGCGTCCCCTGCTGTGCTGATGTGCGGCGGCGGCGGCAGCGGCGGCAGCCCGCCCGGCAGCGTCGGCGGCAGCCCGCCCGTCTCCCTCACCGGCACCATGATGTGCTGCCACGCGTCGGCCAGCTGAGGCGGGTGGTCGCGCCCGTCCAACGGCGACCGCCCGTACGAGCTGCTGGCCCAGGGGCACGCGCGCAGCGTGGCGAGCCGGCTCGCAAGTGGTGGTAGTGCAGGCGACTCGCCCCCGGGCCACACGGGCGATGCGGACGCGGCAGCAGCGGCAGCGGCAGCCTCGCGCCAGCCGCCCGGGACGAGCGGGGGCACCGGCGGGCGCACCGCCACTCCTGCCGCCGCGCGCGCGGGGGAGAACTGGTGGTACTGCAGGCCGCGGCTGTGGCTGTGGCCGCGGCTGTGGCTGTGGCCGGCCTCGCGCGAGGACGCGGATGCCGACGAGGGCGGGCCTTGCGCGAGCGTGCCGGCGAGCGTGCGGCCGGAGGGGCCAGGGCTCGGGCTGCCCGCGTCCGGGAAGGAGCCGGTGGTGCGGCGACGGCGCGCCGACCCAGCCTGCGACGCCGCACTGCCTGGAGCAGCTGGCGAGCCGTCCGTGCCCGTGCCGCCCGCTGCCACGCGATGCAGGAGGTGCGACCCGGGGCCGCAGACCGAGGCCGCCGGTGTGCATGCGTCCACCTCGGGCGTGAACGTGATGGCGTGCGAGCCGGGTGCGGCGCGCGTTGCCACCGGCGTCGTGGCGTTCGCGGCGGCTGCGGCGGCTGCCATCGCCCTTCTGGCTGGAGTCTGCGCCGGCGTGGCTGTGTCTCCGCCAGGCGAGATCGCAATGGCGTGGGAGATTGGCGGCGCGCTGCTGTCTGCCATCAGAGCGGCGCTGCCACCGCGCCCACCAACACCGGCAGCAGTAGCAGCAGCAGCAGCACCTTCCGCGGGCGTCGCTACGTCCGTGTCCGCGCCGTCGCCGCTGCCGGGGGTGAGAGCCGCGACCGCGTACGAGCCGGGCCCTCGGCGCTTGGCCGTGGGCGTGCTGGTGCTGGCCCCCGCGCCGGTTCCCACCGCCGCTGTCGTGCCCCGCTGCTGCTGCGCCAGCCCCGCCGGTGGGAGTGGTGGCTGCTCCTGCTCCACCCAGCGGTATGGCGCCGCCGGTTCGGCCGTCCCGCCCGGCGTGAGCTCGATGGCGTGGGACCCGGGCGCGGCGCGCGTCGCCGCTGGCGTCGTGCAGTCCTGATGGGAGTGCCGGGGCGGCGGTAGTGGTGCCGGGTGCGCGGCGGCAGCGGGCGCGAGGCCTGCAGGAGGGCGCGCCGGGACGCTCGAGGGTGCTGCTGCGGCCGCCGCCCGCTGCTGCTGCTGCTGCTGCTGCTGCATCCTCGTGGGCATCGCTGCGCCTGGCTTGTCGCTGCGTGGCTGGTACAGCCCGAATGAGAACCCACCAGAGCCCGGGGTGGGGTGCGACCCAGGGGCGGGGGTGATGGCGCCAGAGCCGGGGATGGGTCGGCCGGCCGTGAACGTGAGGCTGGACGCGGGGGTGTAAACGTCCTGGTAGATCGACATCGCCCGGAGGGACACCTGTCGATGGGGCAGCATGGAAGGACACGCAGTGTCAGATGGAGGAGCGCGCTGGGGGATTTGAGGTTTCGTGGGGAGGAAAGGTGAGCACGCCCTGGTAGACTGACATCGCCCGGAGGGAGACCTGTCGATGGGGCAGGCGCGGAAGGGCAGCCAGGCAGCAGGCATGTGCATGGTGTGGTCAGACAGTACAGTACGTCGGGAGATTGGGTTGGAGTGGGGTGGGGAGGAAGAGTGGCCACGCTCTGATAGATTGGCACTGCCCGGAGGTACACCTGTTGAGGAAGGGCAGGCATACACTCGTGCGTGGTGAGATCAGACGCTGGCTCAGTGGGGTGGGGTGGGAGGGGAAGGCTTGGAAGCTATTTGAAAGGGCAGAAACATGGGAGAGGAGCTGTCCGAGTGTGTGCGGCAAGGGGGGAACGGGAAGCGGGAAACAGGAAAAAACCCACCTGGGACGCGGCAAGACTGCCCACACTTGCGCGGCTGTCGCCACCACTCGCCAGGCTGGGCGACGCGTCGGGCGCCGGCTCCAGTGCAGCGGGCGTGGCACCGTCGGTCGGAGCGGCAGCATACGCAGCAGCCGCCTCACGGAGCGCCCACGCTGGCGAAAACGCAGGCGACGAGGCCGACTCGGCGTCAGCGCCCGCAGCCGCTGCCGCTGCGCGCCAGCCGCCGGCGCCGCCCGCACCGGCTGACATGGGTCCGCACATGCTCGTGGCCTCACTCGGCGTGAACGGGAGCGGCGTGAGGAACAGCGTCGTGGCGGTGCTACCCGCGGCGCTGGGGCTTGCCGGGCTCGGGGCACCACCCCCACTCCTGATGTACGCGGCGTCGCTGGAGCGCTGCCGGGAGCCGCAGCTGCTGCCAGTGTGCGGCGCCACAAGCCGAAGCGCCTCGGCGACGGCCTCGGCGGCGACTGCGACAGCAGCCGCATCTGCTGCCGCGATCGCACCCGGGCTGGGGCAGCCGACCAAGTCGTCGTCGTCGTCGCACGCACCACCGGCGCTGTAGAACGACGGCGTTGCGGGGCCGGGGCTGGCGCCGGCAGCGCTGGCGCACCCCTCCTCATCCTCGCTGTCCTGGTCGACATTGTCGCGGAAGGCAGCGTCGGCGGCTGCGAGGGCGGCTGCGAGGGCGTCTGCTGCTGCCGCGTCGGCCGCAGCTGACGGAAGCTCGGCTGCGGCCTCCTCCTCAACGCTGCCCTCATCCTCGTGGTTGCAGAAGGCGGCGTCGACTGCGGCGAGGGCAGCTGCGAGCGCGGCATCTGCAGCAGCGTCAGCACCCGATCGCTCTGCTGCGGCCACGGTCTCCTCGGAAGCAGAGTAAGCGCCAGCAGGCTCGACAGCGCCAGGGTCAGCGCCCTCGTCCTCGTCGACAAAGGCGGCATCGGCGACAGCGACCGCCGCTGTCAGAGCCTCCTCTGCCGCGGCAGCCTCAGCTACGGTGGTGGTGGCGACGCGCTCTGCGACGCACGCCACGACCTCGGCAAGAGCCGCCTCGGCCTCGGCTGCCTCTTCGGTGGCAGCAGCCGCGAGCGCAGCTGTCACCACCGACGCAGCAGCCGCCTCTGCAGCCGCCAGCTCCGCCGCGTCCTCTTCTTGGACAGAAGTCAGAGCGGCGACGATCGCGCCGAGCATGATCTCTCCAGCAGCCGCATCAGCTGCTGCCTCAGCAGCGTCCTCCTCATGGACGGCAGCCACAGCTGCGGCGATCGCAGCAGATGCGATGCCCTCAGCAGCCGCGTCCGCAACCTTCTCCCGGATGGCAGCCACAGCTGCGGCGATCGCAGTAGAGGCGATGCCCTCAGCAGCCGCGTCCGCGTCCTCCTCCCGGATGGCAGCCACAGCTGCGGCGATCGCAGCAGAGGCGATGTCCTCCGCGACCGCGTCAGCTGCCACCGCCTGCTCGGCGTCAGCCTCCACCACGCGCCATGCCGCGGCGAGATCGTCGCGGGAGCACTCGGCCGCGTTGCTGTTGAACGCCATGGGGGAGGCCGTCACAGAGCTCCAGTCTCCCTGTGTGGCAAACGACGGCCCCGCAGAGTCCAGGGGCGACAGGAACAGGGGGCCGCACACGCTGCGCGCCCCAGTCGCTGGTGCGTCGCTCATCGCGCCAGCCAGGGAGAACGGCAGGGGCGTGCAGTATCGTGTAACACCGCTGTGCGCAAAGCTGGGGCTGGACGGGAGCCCATCACCAGGCTGGGCTGGAGCTGCGTCACAGACCAAAGAGAGCACGTCCGTGACGAGTGCGCCGATGAACAGCGACGCAGACGCCATCACCGCTGCCTCTCGCTCTGTTTGCCACCGCGTCATTGCATCAGCAGCTGCCTGCCTGCGCACGACGCACGCCTCTGCATGCGCCATCGCAGCAGCGACCAGCTCTGCTGCCACAACTTCGGCAACCGCCCTCTTTCCTGCGGCAACTGCTTTTGTTGCTGCCCTCTCAGCAATGATAGCCTCAGCAACCACAATCACAGCAGCGACGACCTCCGCTGCCGCCTCCTCAACTGCAGCTTTGTCAGCTTCGGCCTTCTCGCTGACGGCAGCCAGCGCTTCGGTGACAAGTGAGCCGACGAACAGCGACGCAGATGCCATCACCGCTGCCTCGCGCTCCGTCTGCCAGCGGAACATGGCCTCAGCAGCTGCGCGCCTGCGCACGACGCATGCCTCTGCGTGCGCCATCGCGGCAGCAACCAGATCTGCTGCCACTTCATCAGCAACCGCCTTCTCCTCTGCGGCAGCCCCTGCCTCCTTCTCGGCAATGACAGCCTCGGCAGCCACGATTGCAGCAGCAATGGTCTCCGCTGCCACCTCCTCTGTAAGAGCTCTGTCGGCTGCAGCCTTCTCGCAGAGTCCCGCCAGCGCGTCAGCAACGACCGCGCCAACAAGCAGCGACGCAGACGCCATCACCGATGCCTCCCGCTCCGTCTGCCAGCGGAACACAGCATCAGCAGCTGCGCGCCTGCGCACGATGCATGCCTCTGCATGCGCCATCGCGGCAGCGACCAGCTCTGCTGCCACAGATTCAGCAGCCGCCCTCTCGACAGCAGCGGCGATGCCGGCGGCCGCCGCATCACAGACAACAGCAGTCGCGAGAGCCTCGGCCGCCGCAGCAGCCGCTGCCACAGCCACGTCGACGGCAGCAGAGACGACCTGGGCCTCCGCGCGTGCCTCCTCGCGTGCCTCCTCGGCAGCTCCTGCCTGGCGGGGAGACGGGCGCTCAGCTGCGTCGGCGCTGCTGGGCAGCTCGGGTGATGCATGGCTGGAGCCCCACATGCCCTCGGGCGTCATGAATGCAGCGGGGCCGCAGACGCTCTGCACCTCGGTCGCCGGCACGCCGCCGGAGAAGAGGGAGCACGGCAGCGGCGTGCAGAACGCGGCACTGGTGCTGCCGCTGGCCGCCACGCTGGGGCTTGCCGGGGTCGCAGCGGCCTGCTCTGCGCCGGACGGGGCGGCAGCCACGCGCCCGGAGGGAGAGGCCTCTGTCAGCGCACCAGCGATTGCACTGCCCACAAGCTGCTGAGCGACCGTGTCAACGGCCACCTCCTGCTCGTCTGCCAACAGCTCTGCCAGGGCCTCGGCCACCAGCTCCTGGATGGCCATTTCCGCATCGGCAGAAGCAAACGGCGCTGCGTGCCATCGACTGCCTGCCTGTGGCTGTGGCTCCGGCAGCCGGGCCTCTTGAGCGGCCAGCAGCGGGCGCCGGCCTGGCCGGCTGCTGGATGCTGGAGCCTGCGAGGACATGGGTGCAGCGTGATCAGTGTTTGGCCGCTCTCTGCTTCACTACGATCTATCTGTAAGCATGCAAAAGAGGCGCGTGGCAAGCAGCAAGTGCCCTTTATATACACACCTGCTGGGGCGGCCTCGGGGCAACATCAGAGGAGGGCACGGTCACGGTGTGCTCGGGGATGAGTCTCTGCGTCGGCGTGAGCAGCGCGAGCAGGCAGCGGATGGGCGAGCCCATAGACGCAGGCGCGCTGCCGCCAGTGGTGCTGCCAGACGGGGTGTGCTGTGCACCGGAAGGGGCAGCGGAGATTTGCTCTGCGGACTGCAGCAGAGCAGGCGACGCGGGGCTGGCCGCCAGCGGCATCATCGGCGCAGCGTGCATCGGCGTCGCTCGGCTGGGCGCGTGCGCCTGCGCGCCCGGGGCGGCGCGCACCGGCGTCGGCAGGGGCGCACCGCTGCGCAGCCGTGCTGCGGCTGGCGGACGCTCATCAGAGCGGGAGGGCTTGACGTCGGCCGCTGACTCCCGCGGCGTGACAAACGCCAGGCTCGCGCTCGAGCTGCTGGTCGCCGCTTCCCGCGGCGTAGCAAACGCACTAGCGTTCGCGCTCTCACCGCCCGTCGACGGGCTGCCACGCGCGCCGCCGCTGCGAGGCGCCACTGGGCCAGCCCCCAGCAGCTCGGGCGTCGACATCTGCCATGCGCGGTGGTGGTACTGGTGCTGCTGCGCGGCCGTGGCTGCGGTGACGCCAGACGTCGGGGTGAGCTGCCACTCATCGGCCGCGAGCTCATTGACGTAGTCGCTGCGGCTGAAGGCGGTGACAGACTGCCGCGCGGACACCATGCTGCCGCCAGACGCGACAGAGCACTCGCCGTCCGACGCCTCATCCTCGGATGAGTCGCTGAGTGGCAGCAGCTCGACATCGCCGGCGCCGCCGCCCAGACCAGGCTCGTCAAGCCCGGCAGCCGCCCAGGCCTCGGGTGCTGCGCCTGGTCAATGGGCGGGTGAGTGGCCGCGGGCAGCAAAGCCAGAGTCAGCGGCAACACGCAGCAACACATATTGCAGCAAGAGCGGCAACATGCAGCAGCACAAATTGCAGCGAGAGCGGCAACATGCAGCAGCACAGATGGCGACAAGCGCGGCAATATGCAGCAGCACAGATGGCAGCGATGCTGCGCATACAACAGAGCACTGACCCACCGTGTGCGTCATCGACGGCCGCTTGCTGCTCAACTGCTGCCGCCTCGGAGACAGGCTCGAGGCTGGGCTCCGCTGACAGAAAGAGGGTTGTGCCATCAGAGCTGCCCACGTACGCGAGGGTGTGGTGGTGGTTGGGCACACCTCGCCCGGTGAGCACACCTCCAGGCACAGTCACCCCCGCTGGCGACGCTGCAAGCACAGGAGCCACCACAAACGGTGAGACGGGCTCTCCGCCCAGCATCGCCGCGACCGACGGCGCCCCTTCCCATGCCAGTGGAGTGCTGTGCGTGGTGCCAGCGCTCGCGTGCAGCAGGCGCCAGATCGCGCTGCTGCTCGTGCTGTCGCTTGCGCGGCTGGTGCGCCTGTGTGGGCAGGTGTGAGGTGCGTGTAGACGGTGTGGGCCGGCAACGCGGAGACGCCGCTCCGGGGACGCGGAGCCAAACGGTGCATTCCTGGAGCAGGTGTGGGGAGAGTGTGCGAGGTATGGGCCGGCGGAGGCCTGCTCGTCACTCTCCACGCAGCGCAAACTCAAAGCCAACTTATCGCCACCCCCCCATGAAAACTCAACACAGCCCTCACCTGTTGGCACGAGGCGAGCCACCCCCGCTGCCGCTGCTGGATCCGCCGCTGTGCGCGTTGCGGTAGGTGGTAGGGTCGTGATAGGCGGCAGGGCCGCCCGACTGAGCGCTCAACGCAGGGAGCGGGCTCATGGGCAGGGGTGCTGCAGGCGTGCCATTGGTGGGCGAGGTGGCGGTGGGCTGTGTCATGCCGGCCGCGAGCAGCTCAGGCGTCGACATCTTCCAGGCCGCAGAGTGGCCGTGCTGGTGCTGGTCAGCCGCGCTGATCCCCGAGACTGGTGTCAGCTGCCACACGTCCGCTGCAAGCTCATTGATGTGCTCACGCGTGGCGTGCTGCCGATCCGCAGGCGTGCTGCCGGAGCCGCCGAGGGCGGCGCCGTCAATGCCTGGGGTGCTGGCTGCTGGGCTGGGCGGCACCGTGAAGGGGCTGGCCGGCAGCAGCTGCCGCAGCGCCGCGCTCACCTCCAGCTGTGCGCTCAGCTGTGAGCTGGCAGCGAGTAGCTCCGGCGTCGCCATCTGCCAGCTTGACGACAGGCGGACAGCGGCCCCGCTCTGATGGCTCTGTCGCTCATCGTCGCCCGTCGCTGGTGGGTGGTGCTGGAACGAGGTCGGCGTCAGCTGCCACGCATCGGCAGCGAGTTCGTTGATGCGCGCGTTGATATCGATGTCCATGACACTGCCGCCCTCGTACATGCTGCCAAACAGCTCGGGGCTGGGCGGCTCGTGCGTCCAGGCCGATGCCGCACCACCGCCAGAGTACGGCGGGAGCGCGGTCTGGGCGTGGACGCGGCTGGCCGGGGTCGCGTACGCAGAGGGTGGCGGCCGCGTTGCGGGGGTAGGCGTCGCGTTCTCGCCGCTGCGCTCATGGTACGGTGAGGCAAGCTCATGATAGCGGGCTGACGCGTGCTCGGTGGGGCGGAACGCAAACGTTTGCTCGGCGCCGATGCCGTCCCCGCAGCCGCTGAGCGCCGAGCCAGGCGTTGTCTGGGGAGCGGACCCGGGCTTGGGCGATGCCGTGTGCTGCGTCCCACCTCCGACTGGCGTGCCCTCGAGACCTGCATCTACTCCGCTGGGGTGCATCTGCGAAGCGCCCGTCACGAACGACTGAGGGGTGCTGCTGCCGCGGTCGCTGCCGCCGTGGGCGTGGCGGCCCGCGGCCGCCAGCAGCTCAGGATTGAGGCGGCGGTCGACTGTGTTGGCGGAGCGCGCGGCGGAGCTCACCGGCAGCTGTGCGGAAGCTGCCCCCTCCCTGCCCAGCCCAGCGGGCGCAGGGGCCGACGGCGTCGACGGGCGAGGATGCGGTGTGAGGCCGCTGCCGCTCGCGCAGCTGCTGGCCACGGGCGAGCTAGGGGACAGTGGCCACTCTTTCGCGCCGCCGACCACTGGCGCGCGCCCAGATCGCTGGGGCACGCCTGGTGTGCCATCACTGCCTGCAGGCATGCCAATGTTAACACTGCTGGCACCTGCAGGCGTGCATCCGGCGGCAGGGGTAAGCGGCGGCGTGCCGCCGGGCGTTGCCGCGAGCGGCCGCTGCGGCTGCGACGCCACCGGAGTGCCGGTGCTTGTGGGCGGGTGCGCCTGCTCATGCACAGTAGCGCGCAGCCGCGTCGCGGGCGTTGGCGGTGCCGGGCGGAGTGACCGACTCTGCGGCTCCTCGCTCGTGGGCGCGCCGCTGGTGCTGCCGCCGGCACTGCCACTGCCACCACCGCTGACGTTGCTCCACGCATGCGGTGTATCGGCTGGCGTCGCATACAGTGACGAGGCCGGCTGCGTGTGCACGCAACTGGGCCCGGACGTGGGCGTATGGGCGGATGTGGGCGCCGCGTGGTGTGCCCGCTCTACTGTCACGGCAGCGCTCTGATCCGTGAGCGAGGATGAGGGCCTGAACGACGGTGAGCCGAGCGCGACAGCAGCGCCTGCCGCGGCCACCACCGCACCCGCGCGCCTGTACCCGTGCGCACCCACCACCACTGGCCCCGCAGGGCCGCTGTGCGCGGCCTGCGACGCGTTGGCAGCGTCGGCTGGCGGGGCTGCGCGCTCGCGCGGCTGCGGCTGCTGCAGCGGCGTCGCCATGGGCGTGTACGGGTGCTGCGCGGCAGCCTGCCCGCTCGGCCGCAGGTAGCGGCTGCCCTGCGGCTGCATGTAGCGAGATCCGGGTGTGCGCTGCCCGGACATCGTGGCCGGGCGGTGCTGGTTCTGAAGCAGCAGCAGCGTCGGGGAGCAGGCACCTCCGGCACCGCCGCCGCTGGCGCAGGACGACACGCCCGATGCGCAGCTGGGCGACGCCGCTGCTGACGCGACAACCGGGAAGCCTCCGAAGCAGTCAAAACCTCCAAAGCTGCCGCCGAGCGACGGCTCGGGCGTGGGCGCGGTGGCGGGCGTGGCGGCGGGCGCGAGCCAGGCGCCGGTGCCGGGTGGCGTTGCAGATGCGGCAGACGACCGAGCCATGGCGGCCGCGGCTGAAGCAGCCGCGGCCAGCGCTGTGGTCGTGGCCGCGGCGAGCGCAGCGGTGGCGCCGACGCTCCACGCGGGGGAGGAGAGCGCGGGCGATAGCTGTGGCACGGCCACGGGCGATGCGGGCACCGCGACAGCGCCGGTGAGAGGCACAACTGCGGGCGACAGTGGAGTAGCTGCCACGCTGGAGTATCGGCTGCTGGCGCGGCCGGAAGGCGTGGCCGCGTCGATCGGCTGTAGCGACAGTGGAGACAGCGGGAGCGGCTGGGACTGTGCAGCACGAGCGGCAACGGCGTCTGGCTGCGGGCTGCGCTGCAGCGGCGAGTCAGCCGCGGGGTGGACCGCAGCTGCGGCCATTGCCGTGGCTGCCGCGCCTGGCGTCCACAGGCTTGGAGTCAGCGCGGCGAGCGGGCTGGAGCCGTTGGCTGCCAGCATCGGGCTTGGCGTGTCGTCGCGTAGCGGACGCGGCGGGTGCGGCTGTAGCAGGTGCGGGCTGGGCGCCGGCGCTGGCGCTGCCTCCAGCTCCTCGTCCGGCTGCTGCTGCTGCTGCATCAGAGGCGGGTGCTGCAGAGTTGCAGCCTCTGCTGGGCTGGCGCTAGGGTTGTGCCCGAAGAGCATGTGGGGCGGCAGCGGCGACCACAGCATGGGCGACGCGTGGCCGGGCGTCGTCGCAGCCACACGGCGCGCGATCGCGGACAGGTCGACCGGGGGGTCCACAGGCGCGCGCCGCGCCGCGGCAACGTGGGGATCGGCAGCATGGGGCTGCTGCTGCGTGTGCTGCGCCTGCTGCGCCTGCTGCGCGTGTTGCACCTGCTGCGCATGCTGCACCTGCTGCGCTGGCGGCAGCAGCTGCGGGTGTGCTGTGCGCGCCTTGCCCGCAGACACGACGACCGCGGCGCGGTCGGCCGCATGCTGCGCGCGCTGCGCTGCGGCGGACGCGACCCGCCGTGCCTCGTGCGACACACCGACTGCGGTCGAGACCTCGCTCGACACCGCCGCTACACGCCTCGCGATCGCCGACAGGTCGACTGCCTGCTGGGGGGCCGGCTGTGCTGCGATGTCTGATGCGGGAGGGTGCGCGCCTGGCAATGGTGGTGGAGTCGGCGTGTCCACCATCATGGGAGACGGGGAGCGGTGCACGCGCAAGAGCTGCTGCTGCTGCTGCGCCGCTAGGCGAGCTTGCTCCTGCTGCATCGCTGCCAGGCGAGCCTGCTCCTGCAGATGCTGCTGCTCCTGCTGCTGCTGCTCTTGCTGCAGTGCTGCCAGCCTAGCTTGCTGCTGCTGCACTGCCAGGCGAGCATGCTCTTGCTGCATCGCCTGTTGCATCGCCGCCAGCCTACCCTGCTCCTGCTGCTGCTGCCACTCGTGCTGCTGCAGCGCCTGCTGCTGCGCCGCCAGCCATGCCTGCTGTTGCTGCTGCTGCGCCTGCTGCTGCTGCCATGCCTGCTGCTGCCGAGCCTGCTCCTGCTGTGCATGTTGCGCCGCCAGCCAAGCCTGCTCCTGCTGCTGCTGCTGCGCCTGCTGCTGCCGAGCCTGTTCCTGCTGTGCATGCTGCGCTGCCAGCTGAGCCTGCTCCTGCTGCACCGCTACTGGCAGTGGCGTGTCCACAGCCATCGGCGACGCGAGTGAGCGCGGCCGCATCATAGGAGTGCTGTGCTCGGCCAGCGCCTCTGCAGCCGCAGCCGCCGCAACGTTCGCCATGCTTGGTGGCAGGGCTGCGTGCGCGTGGGACTGGGAGGTGGTCTCCTGGGGCTGCTGCGGGGACGCTGACATGCGCGCCCCGTCAGCCTCGGGCGTCGACATGCAGCTGCTGCGCGGGCGCTGGCTGCAGGTGAAGACACTGCTGGCCACGGCGGGCGACGCAGCGGGAGCAGCAGTGGCAGCGCCCGGGCTGGCGGCCGCAGCGCGCAGCTGGCCCACAGATGCGTGCGCCGACGCTTTGGAGGCCGAGCCGCTGCCTTCCACGGACGTAGAGCGAACGCTGCCAGTTGCGGCGCCCAGCGCGAGCTGCTGCTGCTGCTGCTGCTGTGCATCGGTACTCGCCTGTATGAGGTCCAGGGCATAGGGTTCCGAAGTATTGTTAAGGGGTGGTGCAGCTGGGAGAACATTCGTGTGGCAGGCGACTGCAAGACAAGACGCAAGCAACTTTCCACCCAGAGCACATTGTCCTGCCCACCCACCTGTGACAGCGCGCTGCGCGCGGCGTCCCGCGCAGCGAACGCCATGGGCTCCACCGGGCGACGCCCATGCGCCAACGCCATGCCGGCGCTCACGCTGTGGGCAGACGACGACGGCCGGGCGGCGTCGGGCGGAAGGAGCGCAACAGTGCGGTGGCCCATCCCCATCGAGAGCACACCGCCGCCGCTACCGCTGCCGCCGTGGCCACCCGACGTCGTTTGTGCAGCGCCGGTCGCGCAGTCGTAGTGGCTCTCCGCTGCCCAGTCTGCGTATGCCACGCGCGCCGGTGTGCGTGACACGATGCTGAGGCTGCCCTGGTGTGAGGATGCTGCGTTACCGTGCGAGGACGCAGACGCTGCGCCGCCCACCGACACGAGCGAGCACGCGGGCAGGTGCGACGACGGGCGCTGCTGGCTTGTCGCGCCCGAGGCGTCACGGGGCGCTGCGCCGCGCTTGGGCTGTGCAATGGCACCAGCAGAAGCAGCTGGTGCCGCAGGGTGCTGCAGTGTAGCGCCCGCTGCGCCGCGCCCGCGGCTGCGCTTCTTGTGGTGCAGCTCCGGCATTGAGTGGCGCAACTTGAGGTGCGAGAGGTCATCCGAGTCGGAGCTGCCGCCGCCGTCGCCGCCGTTTCCGATCGCGTCCTGCTGCTGTGCCGTCGCCTGCTGCTCGTGCCATGCCTGCAGCAGCAGCAGCTGCGCACGCATCCCGACGAGCTGGCGGTGCATCGCCTCGTTGTCGTTGAGGAGGTGCATGTTCTCCTCCTCAAGCAGCTCCATCTGAGCGCACACAATGGCACCCACAGGATGGGCGACAATGGTTCAGCTGGAGCGAATCGGAGTGAATGAGAGGAGGTGCTGACGCCAACGCCCGTGCCCGCACACCCGACCGCAGTGGCACCACTTCCATGCATCTCAGTCCCCACCCGCACGTGCTCACCCCCCATGCCCCCCCCCTACACACACACACCTGGCGCGCAGCGTCAGCCGCCTCCTGCACGGCCAGTTCCAGCTCGCTTGCCTTGAGCGACGTGAGCGTCGCGTGCAGGGTGCTGCTTTCAGCGGCCTGGCTGTGCAGCACCTGCGGGGGCGCAGCACGATGCAACATCTGTGTGTCAAGGCCGTGGTCCCACGCGAGGGATCGCACTCGAGGGCCGCGTGCCGTGGCGGGCTGTGCACACGTTTTGCGGCAGCTCTGGCCCTAGCCACTCCTTGACGAAGAGCATGCCACTCCTAGGCAAAATATCACTCCTAGATAGAGCAGAGCATGCCGCCAGACGGAGCCCCACCTTCAGGTGCGCCATGGTCGCGGACGGCAGACCCGCCAGGCCGGTGCGAGCCAGCCAGCCCTCAAAGGCGTTCAGCCCGGAGCCCAGGTCTGCGCATGCAAAGCGAGGCGCAGGAGGTCTCAGTTCATTTGGGCGGGTGGGAGGGAGGAGGTAGTTGAGTGGGGGGAGTTAGGTAGACGCCTCGCGTGTTGGGCGGCAGTTCAGCGTGCGTGTACGCCCCCGCCCGCGGCAGCTGCTTGCTCACCCATCGAACCAGTGCGTGCCACGTGCTGCATCGCATCCTCCACCGCCTGCAGCATCGCGTTGCACTCTGGCGGTGTCATTGCCGCCAGGGGCGACACGGGCGGTGCGCGCCCATGCACTGGCGTCGTCATGCTCATGCGCTGCTGGCCCGTCCTCCCAAACTCTACGCTCGCGGTCGGCGTCACGTCCTCTCTGTCAACCTTTGCATTGTTCCCTCCCATGGGGCAGGGCTGGTCCGAATGGGGCTGCGCGTCGTCGCTCGCTGCCCTCGTTTGCCCATTCAGAGTGCCTGCATGGGGCATGGGAGGACAGCCAGCCAGCGACGTAAGCACGCGTGCCATTCTGCCAGCAGTGCGTGTCTCACGCGACGCACTGCGGCAGGGCTTGCCATGCACTCGTTCGTTCGCAAGCAAATTGTGATGACCGCTCTCGCTCTCACCCTGCAGGTTCCGCAGCGCCTCCCTAGGCAAGGGGATGCGGCTACCCTTGCTGCCGTGCTGCGCGCGCTGCATGCTGCCGCGCGAGGCGTCCGCGGCGTCAGCATGAGCATGTGCATGGGGGGCAGCAGCTACTGCGCCCTCTCCCCGACCAGCGCTCAGGGGACGCTGCCTCCGCATCTCACGAAGGGAACATGTTCATAACTCAACGTTCTTCGTCAAGGGTCGCGGCGGCATTTCTAGGGAACGCGGAGAAGCTGTCATTTTAGGAAAGTTTGCACGAACTCCACACTCGGAAGGGGGGGTCAGGGGCCCACCCGGAGAATCAACGCGGTTCACACACGCGGTTGCAGTACCGCTCTTGAGTGCGGTACTGCGCTTTGCAACCCAGTGCGGTAGTGCACTTCCGCACACGACCAGTGCGGTGGTCGTTTTAGTCGGAGTTCAGGACCTGCGCAACACCCCATCGCTTCGCTACACCCCTATTCCATACTACTCCGGGCACGTACATGTATAACCTGTAAAATCTGCGCACAGGGGGGGGGGGGGGTGCGTTTTCGCGAGGGAAGTGCAGCTGACTTGTTTTAGGGGCGCTCGCTCGCTGCAAGGAGCCGAGGGGCCAAAGCCCCCTCCAGTCGCTGAGGGGTCGCTGCTCAGATTTGGCGCTCATGCCTGCATCACACACCCTCCCACGCCTCACTACTCTTCCACACTTAAAACACGCGCACACACACAAACATGTAGGCTGGGGGGCTCGGTGCGTGCTTGGGGTAAATGGGGGCGTGTGCTTTTGTACGTGGGGGCGCGCTTGGGTAGGTGGGGTGAGGGTGGAGGGAGCGCGAGAGGCGCGAGGTTGGGAGATGGCACGAGATTCATGACCAAAACAAGAGAGCTCGGGCACAGGCCATGCAGCGCCGCCTGCGCCCTTGTGTGCATGCTTTTATTGTGCACCTGACCGACCTCGGTCCCCCTGACATGGTTATTCTTTTTGCCCCGTCAGGGCGACATGGTTATTCTACGTTTTGCTCCCGTCATCACAGCTAGCAACACAGCAACACAGTAACAGTAACAGTAACAGTAACACGGGGTTTCCAGCTAAGCAGGCTACTCTTCTATTAGAGACACCCGCCGATACTGCAGCACACTCAAGTACTAGAGTACCGCCGGCTCCCGGCCGATAGACTACCGCTCCCGCCGGCTAGACTACCCCAATCAGCGGTCTCTGAGAGACATGTCTGGCAAGGAGCATATAGGGGAGGACCTTCCTCAGGGTCACAGTAGTGGCCTTGTGGCCAGTCAAGCCGGCAGAGCCGACTGGCGCTGACTGGAACGGTCCCCGCCTGGCAGTGCATGGCTGTCCAGCTCTCGTTTGCATGGGGCTCAGCCGGCGCCCCATGCCTCATGCATGGCCAGGTCCCACCCTCCAGGGGTGCATGGACGACAGAGTTGTCATGGAGGCTGCCTGAAGACCTTCCAACGCCAGTCACCGGCAGACGAGCGACCCCGAGGATGAGCGCGGTGACGAACGCTGCGATTGGTGAAGCGGATTTACTCTGTGTTGCCTCGGCGGTCGCCACCGCTGAAGCCGTGATGGTAGCCCGCCTCCACGGGCAGCCATCTTGACCAATGTCCAGCATGCATTGACGGGCGCCAGCTCCTCCGCTCGTCGATCAACTCGTCGAGATCGGTGCCGCATGGCGTCCTGCATGGGGGGAGGATAAGGGCCGTCTCCCAGCACGGGCCGCGGCAGCGCCGCGGCTACTCGCCAAGCCATGGCAGCGCCGGGCAAGCCGCTCCTGAAGTATTCCACCGAGGGGGAGTCTAGCAGGAGCCGGGCCAGTCGTATTTTACCCCGCTCGTCAGCGGCACGGAGATCCTCGTCACCAGCAGCGCCGCATTGCTGGGTCCAGGGCTCGGCGACGAGAACGCGCCTCCGTTAATCGAGCCCCACAGCAACACAGCAACACAGCAACACAGCTTGGCGGACGGCGAGGGTGGGAGGGGGTGGATGAGGGTGGGATGGGGCGATGAGGGTGGGACGGGGGTGGATGAGGTGGGGGGCAATGAGGGTGGGAGGGGGCGGGGTGGGGTGGATGAGCGTGGGAGGGGCGATGAGGGTGGGAGGGGGCGATGAGGGTGGAGGGGTGGATGAGGGTGGGATGGGGCGATGAGGGTGGGAGGGGGCGACGAGGCTGGGATGGGGCGATGAGGGTGGGAGGGGGCACACGATGTGGGCGGGGAGGGGACAGGCTGGGGTTTATTTTGGTTTCGAAACCGATCAGTCTTGATCGTACAGCGGTGATTATCCCCGCCTATCACGCGGGAGACCGGGGTTCGACTCCCCGTCAGGGCGACATGGTTATTCTTTTTGCCCCGTCAGGGCGACATGGTTTTTCTACGTTTTGCTCCCGTCACCACAGCTAGCAACACAGTGGCTAGCATTTTGCGGTATCGAACAAGGAGGACAAGGGAGGAAGGTTACGCCATGTACACCTCGCACTCTGTGCCACTAGGGGCCCCTCACTCTGCAAACGCGTCGTGCAATCCCGGGGTCAATCCCAGCCATCCTAGCTCAAATCCTGGTGTCCCTGTGGAGCTCTGCCAATTCTTTGGTGTGCGAGTGTGAATGTGTGAACAATTGGCACCGCAACGCCATGAACCATGCAGGTATTCATTGAGGCGACGCTTCAGGCGCCACCTTAGGCGTCCACCACCGCTTGAGGCGCACCCCGGCAGCCTCAGGCGTTGTGACCGCCTTGACTTGCGCGCATCGGACGTTGGGGCTGTGGTAGGGCTAGGGCCGCCGCACAAAGTTGTTTTCTTCTTCGCCAGACCGCGAGCCGTGAGAGCCGTGAGCCTAGAAAACAATCAATACTAAAAAAATGCTTGAATGTTGGGGTGGCGGTCATCTAAGCCATGGCTGGTCGGGGGTCATTCTGTCCATCTGCTGGCCGCTATAGACAGCCCTCATTATAAGGAAGCTGAGCAGGCGTTCTGGGTGTTGTGAGGTTGGAGAGGGCATCCTGGCGTCCTGCAACAAATCCTGGGTGTCCTAGGCATCCTGTCACAAATCCTGGCATCCTGCAGGCACCTGCACCAGGATGCCCAGGATGTGGCTGGGATTCATCCAACACGCAAACACTGCTGCTAGTTCGCTCCATGTTTTGACCAGTCAAAGGTGTCGCACAATACCTTTGAACAACGCCTGAAGGCCGTGGGGTGGCAGGGAATCAGCGCGACGCGACAATCCGGCGCCATCCTGTCTGACGGTCTAGGACGTTCAAAGTATCAGGATATTGGTCTGGGATGCCAGGATTTGCCCACGATGTGCGAAAAATGCACTCTGCTAACAGACCACAATCCCAGGGGCAATCCCGGGATCGCAGCTGGGACTGTACCGGGATAGCAGCTGGGACTGTACTGGGATAGCAGCTGGGACTGTACTGAGACAGTCCCAGCTCAGTCCCAGCTGAAATCCCGGGTGTTTCTATATTTCAATCCTGGGATTCACCCGGGACTGGGATTGTCCTGGGACTGCTGCTGGGATTATCCCTGGGACAGCTACTGGGATTGTCCCTGGGATAGCTGCCTCGGGATAGTCCTGGGACTGTGGCTGGAGGCCGCCGCACGGTGCAAAACGCCTAAGGTAAAGCCAACCTCTCAAAAAAATGAACCAAAGTTATGTAACTGGGGATGTCCACCCCCTAAATGATGATGAGAGTTTTACAATCCACTTCTGGCGGTCACACGTACGGTTCCAAAGCTCCAGTGGGACTTAGAGAATCAAGGCTCAAGGCCCACAAAAGGTCAAGCTACAAGTAGCCCACGGTAACGCCATCCACACTTGGTGGCGGGCGCCAAGCAAGCAGCACCACTGTGCAGGCTGCACACCCAGCCCCTCAAATGGCCAGAGGGCGGACCCAAGGTATAAAACCATGAAGGGACCAAAAAGCCCTCCCCCAGACCACCGGAAGCGGGGCTAGTAGCACACCCGCCGCAGCACTCTACTCAGCGACCACACCGCACCCGCCACCGCACGCGTGTGGCGCCACCTCCCCTTCAAAAACACCCCCAGAGGGAATGCCATCTAGCAAGCAGGTGCAGGCACCCGCTCGCCGTCAACGACGAGGCGCGCGCGGTGGAACTGCGCCCGCTTCCCCGCAACCTTGGCGGCGAGGAAAGCGGGCCACAGCGCCTGGTGCTGCGCCTCCTCGCGGTCACTGAGGACGTCGAAGACTGCAGTCGAGTCCACGCAGCGGCGCAGCTCGTGGCGCCAGCGCACGACAGTGTCGGCCACGGCGTCAGATGCCACGGTGAAGAGCACACGCAGCACACCGCCCCCGCGTGGCTCCACGCCGATGCCCCCGACGGCAGGCTTGGCGTTGAGGAGCGACGCGGATACGACGCCACCATCAGCCGGCTCCCGCGGCGACGGCGGCAGTCGAGTAGTGCACGCGCAGGCAGGTGGCGCGGCAGGTGCAGGCATGTGGGTGCGTGCGTGGGTGGGTGGGTGGGATTGGCGTGGGTGGGTGGGGGTGGTGGTGTGGGCGTGTGCGTGCATGTGGGCGTGCGGGAGTGTCATGGCAACGGTGATCGTGATGGTGTGTGTGTGTGTGTGTGTGTGTGTGTGTGTGTTTGCATGCGTGTGTGTGTGTGCGTGTGTGTGTGTGTGTGTGTGTGTGTGTGTGTGTGTGTGTGTGTGTGTGTGTGTGCGTGTATGTGTGTGCATGCGTGCGTGCACGCGGTCATTCACGGCAGACCTCGGTGGCGGTGGTGGTGTTGAGGGTGCAGACTTGGCCACACGTGTACCCCACACACGCAACCCAGTTGTAGGGTCTGTGTAGGGTCTAGGGTCTGTGCTGTCGCAGGTTCTCTGCTCATGGCCACTGCTACGGACAGCACGCACACACACACACGCACACAAGCATACACACACACACATGTAAGGTTCGGCGGTCTATGTATAGTCCTTAATAAATTAAGCTTAATTAAGCTTAATTAAGGTCTATACGTGCGGAGCGCCGCGCCTTTAGTGTCGACTGCGGGGACCTTAATTAAGGTGCTCGCCGAGTGTGGGGAAGCCAAACGAGGCACTTTGGCCTCCCCGCGCTGTTTCAGCGCACCAGCGGGACCATAAAAACCCAATGCGTCGCCGTGACGCGCGGAAGGTGGCGATATTGGCCACCGGAGGGAGTCCCCCACACTCGGTTTGACTGCAACAGCTGGCTCGTAGGACCCCCGAATGAGATCCCACCACTTGCGACGCCTCAGAAATGCGCAGGGGGGGCGATGCACTTTAGTCTGGTGCAGGGTTGCATGGGGGCATCCATGCAGTGGGTGGGTGTTGGGGCAGCACAGGTGGCCAGGAGCGTTCCCTGGATGCCTAGGCATGCTTTGCAACATAGTAAGACCTAAATGATGATGATGAGTTTTTACAATCCACTTACTGGCGGGCACGCGTTCGGTTCCAAAGCTCCAGCAGGACTTAGAGGAAGCAGTCCTGAAGACCTGCCAACAGAAAAAGGGGGGATGCCCCACGGAAGCGCCACCCACACGCGGTGGCGGGCACCAAGCAAGCAGCACCACAGTGCAGGCTCCACACTCAACCCCTCCAGGAAACGGATGGCGGGCCCAAGGTATAAAACCATGAAGGGACCAAAAAGCCCACCCTCAACCCACCGGAAGCGGGGCCGTTGTGCACACCCGCCGCAGCACTCTGCTCAGCTACCACATCACAACCCGCCAGCGCACGCATGTGGCGCCACCTCCCCTCAAAAGAAACCATCCTCTCAGGGATCTAGGACGTCTTGTTCAGAGTGAGCCCGCCGTCCACTACTCCAACAAAGGGGTGGGTCGGGCCCACCACACCCGCCCACCCGCGCGGCATCCCGCCGCCCTCAGCAAAGGACGCCAGCGCGTCCCACAGATCCATCGTCGCCAGCTTTCCCGCCCGCTCAACCGCCACCGAGCGAGCAGGGGGCTGCACACCATCACGCGGGCACGTAATGCGCCACAAGTGGCGGCGGCCTCGCTCCATGGCGTCCACCACGAGCGCTGCCACCACCGCCCACACACCAGCACGCACCCCAGCGGGAGGCTGCAGCAGCCACACCTGGCAGCACGTGATGACCGGCGTAGGAGCAGGGAGGGCAGCAGCAGCCGCAAACCCAACCCATCGGGGCTCGCCCGCGGCGCCGCCCCCCCCAGGTAGGGGAGCAGGTTGGGCAGCTGTGGATCGGAGACCAGGCCGCCCACGCTGCCAGCCAGCCGGCGTGATGACACTTGGCAGCTTCCACCCAACCAGCTGCAGGATCTCCACCACAGCAGCGCGCTCGCCCGCCTGGGGGAGGGGCTGGAAGTGACGGAGCGGCCAGAGCACAGTGAGGGCAGCTCCACCAGCCGCCGCCTCGACCCAGGCTGGGGGCAGCGCCGCAAGCACGACCGCCACTGCCGTGAACAGGGGGTCGCCAAAAGTCACCTAAAGGCAGCCATAGTAGAGACATGTCCTGGGGTTGCTGATTGCGCCAACCTCAAGAGAGAGACGGCCGATGCGATCGTGCGCACGCAGCACTCAGTGAGAGCCAGAGCCGCGCCATAGGCATGCTTGATTCGAAGCTCTTCGCTGAGCGCGTGACTCTGACGACGCTGCTGCTCTAGGACACGTCCAAGGGCTACCTAACGCGGCGCAAGGCAGCTGAGATGCCGGCCCCCGCGGCGGCGGCGGCGGCGGCGGCGCCGCTGCCCAAGCAGCGCGGCGGCCGGATCGTGCCAGCGAGCTAGTGATCTAATGCTGCTGCCCGCGTGGGCGTTAGCTGAGGCATGAGTTGTGTGCTGGGTTCATCTGTCAGCGACTGCTGGAGTAGGGTAACATCACATATGAAGCTGCTGAAGCGTGTGGGCAAGCAGCAGGGCCGGCCGACCGGATCGTGAGGGACTAGTGATACCGCTTCCCGCCTGATGATAATGCCCGCTTGGGCGTAGCTGGGGCACGTGTGAAGCGTGCTGGGTGGTGGGTGCTGAATTCAGCGACTGTAGGGGTAGGGTGTAAGTACTTGAGTGTGTGGAGAGGCGTTTACCGCGGCGGAGAGGCGCCTACCGCGGCGTCCACCAAGTGCACAGCATCTTGTATTGCTTCTCACGACTCACAAAAAAATCATCGACAAGTCCTGTTCGTGGTTCTGAGCTCCATAACTGGCGTAGAAAAATGCCCAACTTTCAGATTTCAGCTGGGATTTTTTCCCTGGGAGTTGATTTTTTACAGTTACAGTTACATCGGCTTTCCAGCAAAGAAAAAACCCATCGACAAGTCCTGGTCGTGGTTCTGAGCTCCATAACTGGCGTAGAAAAATGCCCAACTTTCAGATTTCAGCTGGGATTTTTTCCCTGGGAGTTGAGTTTTTACCTTGACTTAATTAAGCTTAATTAAGGTGACTGTTTTTCGGGCCAACTTATTATCCGACAGTTACACACATGCACATGCACACTCACACACCCGTGCACACACGCACAGGCCGGGGCTGCCAAGATCCAGCCCCGGCAGCTGCAGGGGGAGATGCAACAATACGAGGAGCGTGGGGTAAGTACTCCTGCGTATCAGGGTAGTGCACTGCATCTGGCGCGCCGGACTGCCCGGGAGGAGACTGCCGTCACTAGGTCAATCCACTGCTGATCCATTGCCTATGCAGCCGTTGTAGCAGCAACACCCACAATCAGATGGCTGAGATCAACATGCACTGCAACCGATGCAGGTCGTCACTAAGCGGCTTCGCCTGCTGCGTCAGTCGTTTGGGCTGCAACAGCTGCGGGATGACGATCAGCCTCAGGAGGATCAGCAACAGCCGGATGAGGAGCCGCTGCACCCGCTGCGGCGGCAGCTCGAGCAGCAGCAACTGGAGCAGCTGCCACAGCCACTGCAGCAGCAGCAGCAGGGCGCCCCGGTGGCGGCAACAGAGTCGACGTTCTTGCCTGCGGGGCACCACGTCAGCCGCGAGGACACAGCATGCCACGGAGGCAGCCGCCGCGTCGAGGCCGCCGAAGACAGCAGGCGCTTCCCCATGGGCCCCGCCCCGTGGTCACGCCCAAGGAGCATGCAGCCCGTCGCGAAAAACAGCGCTTCCGCGGGGACGCACGCAGCGGCAAGACAGGTGTTGCCTATTTGTTTTTTGCTTTTGTTTCAAAATGTGTGGACAGCAGTATAATCAGTTCCCAACCTCCTACGTGCAGGAGAGGCAGTGGCTGCGGTTGTTGCCAGCAGCAGCGGCGCCGGCGAGTGCACGCACAAGGTACGGCCAGCAACGAGGGGAGGGCCCCATGCACAGGCCCCTCATGTCCTCCCCAAACGAATGCACGCGCCACTGAAACTCTTTTGTTACATGCACTGCCCGCAGGAGCTCAAGCCTTCTGCAGCCTCAGTGGACGTCGGTCGCGGCAGCCTCGGTGGCGGCGCCATCAAGGTGTGTGTTTGTGGGCGGGGGGGGGGGGGGGGAGGAGGGGAGCTTGTGGTTCTGTGTTGTGACTGATGTGTTCTCCTAAGAGGGAGAAAGCGGTTGCCACCAGCATCAAGGTGAGCAAGCGCGCGGCACACGTGTGTATGTTGCAGTCGCGCCATGCATGCACACGTGTGCATAACGAGGGAAATAAAAATATGCAGAGAGATAAATATCTCTGTATATTTTACTCTCATTCTCTTGAGAGAGGGAGTAATAGTGAACACGCGCGTGCGCGCACGCGCGCAAAAGAGAGAGAGGATGGGAGGAACAGTGCACCTACTGTGCACGATATGTGGCTTGGTTCAGGTCTGCTCCCTTGCTGATTGCTAAACGCACACACACACACACACACACACAGACAACACACACATGTTCGCATAAACATCTTGCGCACACCACACACACACACACACACACACATACACACACACTTGCACGCGTGCGCACGCGGGGGCTCAGACACACACGTTGCCCACCATCTCCCACCAGGTCAACGCGAAGGATTCGGCACCTTCTGTCGTGGCAACAGCTGCTGTGGATGCGCCTGGGCTGTTTGCGGGCAATGATGCCTCCAGCGGTGCAGATGCAGGTGGTGGTGCACACGGCGGGGCTGGTACCGGCAAGGCCTCTTCCAGCAAGCGCAGGCGTGGGCGCATGCGCGGGCGCGGGCGTGGGTACGGGCGTGGTTGCAATGCGCGTGGGCGTGGGTGTGGGGTCGGGCGTGGTCCCAACGTGTGCAAGCCTGCCTCAGACAGCTCTCGCGCAGAAAGCTCGCCTGCTTACAGGCTGGAGCATCTCCTCATCGAGAAGCTGGAGGAGCGGAAGGAGGGGCGCACTGCCAAGCGTGTGCGCATGCTGTGCATGGAGAAGCTGACGCGCCAGGTGTGTCATTGCGTGCACTCACGCGGTGGGATCTTAGGTGAGGGCAGGGACCCTACTTGCCCGTGATGCCGTTTGCCTGTCACTGTTTGAGTGCCCCCCCACCCCCCACCCTCCCCAACACACACATACCCCGCCCCCCGCACTCCTATCCACCTGCGCCCCACACGCCTGCACCCCCCCTCCCTCCCATGTGTTTCCGCAGGCGCGCCACAGCGGTGGCATCTTCAGCAGGGTGGGCGGCGCTGCCAAGGTACATAGGGATAGGGCGAGAAACACGGACAGCATAAGCAGCTCGTCCACACTTGAAGGTCACTTGAAGGCCGTACGGAGGACAATTGAAGACACCCCGCCCCCCTCCCACCCACCCACCCACCCCAATCACCCACACAATGGCCCCTCCCCCTCCCATCATTGTGCATGACGCACGCGCGGGTTGGTTGCCGAGGCCGTGGCATCCATCAGCCACACTTGAAGGACCGTCCCCTCCTCTCCCCTCACGTCAGCGTCCCCTCCCTCCTCTCCCCTGCTGCATCATGCAAGCGCAGGCTGGCACCAAGGCCGCGGCCACCTTCGGCCGCGCCTTTGTAGGGCGTCCCATCTGCTGCGCCGTCCAGACGCTCCGCCGACGCTTGCGCCACTCGCCACGTGAGGTGGGCACTATGCAGCCGTGCAGCGTGTTGTGCCATTTGCCCATGCTTCTGCAAACAAATTGTGTCCATCCGTCACACGCGCGCTTGCGTTGCATGCCCCACGGCAGCCGTCGGCATCGAACGTGCCGCAGATGATCAAGCGCATGCACACAAATTCACACACTCATGCACTCATGCACGCACGCACGCGCGTGTGCACACACACACACACCACCCCCGTTCATGTGACGAGAAACCTCAATGCACACTGCTCGCCCGCAGGCGCGTGCGGCCGCTGCACCGTGCGACGAATCCGAGCAGCCAGAGGCGCCAGAGGAGCAGCCCCAAAAGCCTGTTAGCGTTCAACTCTCCAAATCCCAACTGAAAAGGGAGCGACAGGCGCGTTTTTGCAAGGCTCGAGTGGTGCTGTGGCAGTCACGCAAGGTGTGCCATTGCGTGCACACATTGCAGGATGCATTGCTTGCCTGTGCGGTTGTGCTGCCGTTTGCCTGCCCACTTCAGACTGCCCCTCCCCCCCCCCCTCGCCCTCCCGCCCCCGCACCCCCGCGCCGGCCCCCACCCCCCCCCCACCACCACTCGTCCCACCCACCCACCACCCACCCACCCACTCACTCACCCCAAACCACACTCCACCCCCTGCGTTTCAGCAGGCGCGCCACGCGGACAGCAGCGGTGGCATCTTCAGCAGGGTGGGCGGCGCTGCCAAGGTACATGCCGGAAAGGGCGAGCAACACGGACATCTTACGCTGCTCCTCCACATTTGAAGGCCTTACCAAGGCTAATTGAACCCCTCCTGCCCCTCCACCCCCCGCCACCACCCACAGTCCACCCCACCCACACACACAATGGCCCCTCCCCCTCCCATCATTGTGCATGACGCACGCGCGGGTTGGTTGCCGAGGCCGTGGCATCCATCAGCCACACTTGAAGGACCGTCCCCTCCTCTCCCCTCACGTCAGCGTCCCCTCCCTCCTCTCCCCTGCTGCATCATGCACGCGCAGGCTGGCACCAAGGCCGCGGCCACCTTCGGCCGCGCTTTTGTAGGGCGTCCCATCTGCTGCGCCGTCCAGACGCTCCGCCGACGCTTGCGCCACTCGCCACGTGAGGTGGGCACTATGCAGCCGTGCAGCGTGTTGTGCCATTTGCCCATGCTTCTGCAAACAAACTGTGTCCATCCGTCACACGCGTGCTTGCGGTGCATGCCTCACGGCAGCCGTCGGCATCGAACGTGCTGCAGATGAGCAAGCGCATGCACACAAATTCACACACTCATGCACTCATGCACGCACGCACGCGCGTGTGCACACACACACACCACCCCCGCTCATGTGACGAGAAACCCCAATGCACACTGCTCGCCTGCAGGTGCGTGCGGCCGCTGCACCGTGCGACGGATCCGAGCAGCCAGAGGCGCCAGAGCCGGCAGCCACACGTGAAGGACCGCCCCATCGTCCTGTCACATGCCTACTCACATTCGCCTCCTCTCCTCGACATCATGCCCTTCACCCCACTCACACCAGCGCCCACCTCCCCTCCCATTCCCCGTCCCTCTCATGGTGCATCACGCACGCGCAGGCTGTCTGCCGAGGCCGTGGCCTCCGTCATCCACACTTCGGAGGACCGCCCCATCGCCTTCCCTCCACTCCTTCGACATCATGCCCTTCACCCCACTCACACCAGTGCCTACCTCCCCTCCGTTGCCCCTCCCATGGTGCATCATGCACACGCAGGCTGGTGCCAAGGCCGTGGCCTCTGCCACCTGCATTACTGTTGGGTTGGTCGGTTGCATCGCCAAGAAGCTCTTCGGTCGCGGGCAACGCGCACCACGGGAGGTGGGCTTGACGCAGTCATGCGGCATGTTTTGCAATGTGCCCGCATGCTTGTGCTAACACCCATACACGCACGGCATGCTACAACTAGCTGCACATGCATTGCATGCCCCACTGCATACTGGAGTACGCACGCACGCACGCACGCACGCACACACGCAAGCACACACATGCGCACACACAGATGCATGTGCACACACACACATGGACCATGTTCCTACAACCTGAATGCCCACCACACACTG
>VFSX01000121.1:137500-197500 GCA_016618255.1 Chlamydomonas sp. UWO 241
CCCCTCCCCTCCCCCTCCCCCTCTCCCCTCCCCTCCCTCTCCCTCCCCTCCTCCCTCCCCTCCCCTCCCTCTCCCCCTCCCTCTCCTCCTCTCCCTCTCCTCTCCCTCTCCTCTCCCTCTCCCTCCCTCTCCCTCTCCCTCTCCCTCATCCCTCTCCCTCTCCCTCTCCCTCTCCCTCTCCCTCTCCCTCTCCCTCTCCCTCTCCCTTCTTTCAAGGCTGTTACCTTAACCCTCAACACCTCGCCAGAACATTTTTATACCAGAACTGGTTGGCGCAACCACAACACACGTGCACAAACGCGCGCACATGCACAAATGTGCACACAACACACACACACACACACACACACACACGTAGGCAGCACCAGCAGGGTCTGCCTCGGCCGCAAAGATGCAACGCATTGAGTCTGCAGTGTGGCGCGCGCACGCGCGCGCGCACCGCGCGTGCACGTCCGTGTTTTCAATCTACGTTGCATCGCTGGCCAGTAAGAAGATCGCGTTGACGGTCAAGGCGTCAGACACCATCGACGACGTCAAGACCATGCTCCTGGACCGTGAGGGCATCCTGCCTGGCCAACAGCGCCTCATTTTCGCCGGGACGTGGCTTGAGGGTGGGCGCACGCTCGCGAGCTTCGCCATCAAGAATCTCGCGACACTGCGGCTGGTGTTTAGCCTGCGCGGTGGGGGGGAATCGCGCAAGCAGGTGGATGTGTGCACGTGTTGTCCTATTTGTGCCCTACGTATGCCCTGTGTAGGAGTAGGGGTTCAGAGGGCTGAGGGCTTCAGAGGGTACTCTCTCCCTCCCTCCCTCCCTCCCTCCCTCCCTCCCTCCCCTCCCCCTCCCTCCCTCCCTCCCTCCCCCTCTCACAATCTCACGATCTCACAATCTCTCCCTCTCTCACAATCTTTCCCTCTCCCTCTCTCCCTCTCTCACAATCTCTCCCTCTCTCTCACAATCTCTCCCTCTCTCCCTCTCTCACAATCTCTCCCTCTCTCTCACAATCTCTCCCTCTCTCTCACAATCTCTCCCTCTCTCCCTCTCTCCCTCCCTCACAATCTCTCCCTCTCCCTCACAATCTCTTCCGGTGCGCACGTACGCAAGCAAAGCTGACACACATGCACACACGTGCCACTCACCCCCCCCCCTCCTCGGCCAGGCCAAAAGAAGAACCATAGGCTATGGCACAAGATAGCTGACTTCCCTGTCGCCTGTTTTTGAGACACGCGCCGCTTGCACAGCAATATTGACGGCAAATGGCATGCCAGGGGTCTAATTTTGACAGTTGCCGGCCTCTTTCCCAAGGTCCACTGTGCCATCAAATGCGTCAGACGGACTGTACAATCGAACACCGCACATGAACGCGCACACCCACACGCCCCCACGCACAGGCGCCGGCACCAACGCCGCGCCGACCCGGCAGCCACGTGCCCGCCAACATCGTGCCAGACCTAAATCGCACCGGCCCGCACCTTCGACGCTTCGCAGACACTGCTCCCCGACCCAGCGCTTGGCGCGCTCGAGATGCGCACGCGATGGTGTGAGTGTGTGGGTGGGGGGTGGATGTTTGCAGGTGCATGTTTGTGGGTGGTGGCTGCTGCTCGGCACGTCTGCCCAGCGACTGGTGTGCTCGAGGTGCGTGTGCACGACTGTATGCCAGGTGGTGCGTAGCAGGCGAGTAGGTGCCCAGTGCGTCCTCAATGGCATGTGCAGTGAAGGAGGGATAGGGAGACGATGGGAGCAATTGGGGGTGGGGCGGCGGATCTACAAGGTGTGCAGGCATAAGCTGGGCAGCAGCTGGGCAGCAGCAGTAACTGTGCAGAAGCTGGGTACTAGGTGGGCATTAGCTGAGCATTAGCTGGGCAGTAGGTGGGCAGTAGCTGGGCAGCAGCCATGTATGCATCGTGTGTGTGCGTCGTGTGCCTCCCTCCCCTCCCCCTCACCTTCCCTCCCGTCCCCTCCCGTCCCCTCCCCTCCCCTCCCCTCCCTCCCCTCCCCTCCCTCCCCCTCCCCTCCCTCCCCTCCCCTCCCCTCCATCCCCCTCCTCCTCCCCCCTCCCCTCCCCCCCCTCCCCTCCCCTCCCTCCCTCCCCTCCCTCCTCCTCCCCTCCCCTCCCTCCCTCCCCTCCCCTCCCCTGCAACCCTTCCGCGATCGTGCTCGCAGGCCGCCCCCCTGCAACCCTTCCGCGATCGTGCTCGCAGGCCGCCGTCCCGTCGGGGGTTGGGTTTGCCTCCTCTGCCCGACGGCCCTCGCCGCCATCGACCACACACACACACACACACACACACGCACACGCGCACACACACGACACGCACGCACACACATGCACACGTACGCACACACGCCCCCTCCCCCCCGCCCACACACACATACAGCTGCTGACGCCTTGCCTGCTCCCCTTTCCCCTGCGCCTCCTCACTCGCAGGGCTTCTTGCAACCTGGCGGCCTGGCCTCTTGGGATCTGGCGACTGCCTGTCCGGCGTTGGCGCCGGCGGCGGTGGCTACGGAGGTGGCGATGGCGCCCGCCTGCCGACGTCTGACCTGCAGGTGGGTTTGGGTGTCCAGTGTTTTGGGTCTGGGCGTCAAGGTTTGCGGTCGCGGTGGTTCAGGGTCTGGGGCGGGGCCACTCTCTCACTCTCTCACTCTCTCTCTCTCACTCTCTTGCTCTCTCACTCTCTCACTTGATCACTCGATCACTCGATCATTCTCACTCTCTCACTCTCTCACTCTCTCACTCTCTCACTCTCTCACTCTCTCACTCTCTCACTCTCTCACTTTCTCACTCTCTCACTCTCTCACTCTCTCACTCTCACTCCCACTCTCACTCTCACTCTCACTGGCACAACCTCACTCCCTCATGTGCAGTGTGGCACTGGAGATAGTGGCAAAGACTTTGATGATGATATGCAGATCGACGGCGACAGTGACGGTGGCAAGCCCGGGCAGTCCAAGGTGAGAACGTCGGCAGTACCCTGGGGTGGGGCAGGCGCGGGGGGTGTGGGGCGGGGTGGCGGTTGCCGGCATGCTCGTGCTTGTGGGTGATAGCTAGCTACAGGTGGAGGAGCTGCATGCGCAGGTGGGTGGTGGATGGGGGATGGTGGCGGCGGCAGTTGGCGGTGGTTGTGGCTGACTGGCTGACAGTGCACTTTCCGAGCGCGACTGGTCGTGAGTGGGTGTGTGGTATCAGCCAGTGGAGGAGTGCTGTGCTTCCGCAATTGACGCGCACCATGCCCACCACGCCTTGCCGCAGGGGGGCGCACGCCGCAATGGCGCCGCGCGCAAGCGGGGCAGGCCCGGAAGCAGAGAGGTGCGGCTGGCCCTGCTGTATGGGGGATGGTCGGGCGGCATACGGGTGGTGTTTGGCCGCTAACACCCAATATGCCTGATATGTGACCGGCACGGGCGCAGAGTTTAGGTAGTTGCGGTTGGCGCCGGACGATGCAGCAAGGAGTGAGCTGGTTTGTGAAAGATCCCCATTGTACGCTGGTTAGGGCTTGGGCTAAAGAACTGCACGGACGGTTACACATCAATGCACCGATGTGTGATGTCATCTGATCCTGCCCCGCGCGGTGATAGGGGTAGGAGAGATGGGGCGTACACGTTTCTGTGCAGTGTATGTGAGTGTGTGCAATGGACAGCTGTCGGTGGAGCAGCTGCGAGAGCATGTGGGCGGTGGCGTGGGTGGTTGCTGACAAAAGCGATGATGGTGTTGATGACGCTGGTGCTGACACATACACACACACACACACATGCACATGCACAAACACCCACACTACGCCTACGTTCGGATGCACAGGAGAGTGTCGAGCAGCTGAAGCAACAGTTGGGCGACATCGAGGTCGCGTTTCAGAAGGACGGCAAGTCCTCTGCGCTCTATCGGGCGCTCGATGAGGAGCTCGGTCCAGAGCAACAGCCCTCACGCGCCCGCAGTGGATGACACACATGGAGAGCGCTATCTGGTGGGTGTGAGTGGGTGATAGCTGTGTGCGTGTGTTTGTGTGTATGCATGTGCAAGTGTTGGCGATTATGTATGTATGTGTTGCGTGCGTGCATCCACTGGCAACACCCGCTCCTTCAATTGCTTCTCCAATCAGGTCCCTGCATTTATCGTCTGCAGCCACACCCCATATTGGCCGGACCCATCCCCTGCAATATCCGATATTTGTGCGGTAACGCAGTCTCCGCATCGTGACCAGTCGACCTGAATGTGATGTGCTATTGCAAGATTACCTCGCTAGGTGGTACACACCACAACGTGCACAACGCGTACGCCACGCGCACTCACATTCCGCCTGCTGCAAACACGCAGTATGTTGTGGAGGGCACAAGCTTGCGAAAGTTCAGCACCAACACCAAGAAGAACTCTTCGTTGGATGGACATGCCGTGTTCTCCTCTCGCAACGGCAGCACTCGACGCCCCAATTGCAAAAAGATCATGACCAGCTTCCTGGAGCTCGCGGACGAGTGAGTGGGTACCAGCGCCGCGCATGTTTATGTTGGGGCTCCTGCAACGACTCGAGGGAGAGTAACCAAAGAGAGGCCGTCAACAAGCGCCAGCAGAGCATCAATTATGATCAAACGTGCGCAAGCCACCACATTTGGCCATTCTTTGGCGTGGGTCTGGGTGCGCCGCCCCCGGAAACAGATCCGCTTACTACTTAAGAGAGAGAGAGAGAATCGTGGCAGCAGATCAGCGCTATCAGAGCAGCAGCTGTGAATACACGTGTGAACGCGACGCCACCACATTTGGCCATCATGTGGCGGGGGTCTGGGTGCGCCGCCCCCGGAAACAGATCTGCATACTTCTTAAGAGAGAGAGAGAGACTGCTCAGATTTGGCGTTTGTGCCTGCATCACACACCTCCCATGCCACACGATTCTTCCACACTTCACACACACACACACACACACACACACACGCACACACCATGCTGTACGACCAGGCATGGAGAGACGCTTCATTGGGTCGGAAAGGCGACGAGTGTCCAGGGCGTCGCCGCGCCAGGCGAGCACCTGCTCATTGAGAAGAGAGTTATTGACATCATTGTGGCCGAGCATCCAAGTTCGCCTGCCGCATTGTGGATCAACCAGGAGCTTGCCGCGCACCGTGCCGACTACCCCAACTGGGACATCAACTACATCGTGCTCAACCTGTACCCCCCGTCCATGGGCAAGGACTGACACTCACACGGAGGGAAAGGCGGCATCACGAAACTTGTGCGCCCGGAGTGCGCCGGCCGCTCGCTCGAATGCTTCTCCGTGCTGTCCACCGCAGAGTCGTCCAGAGTGCTCTTGCGCGGCCCCTTCCGCGGCGAGATTAATGGCGAGCAGCCCCGACGCGAGGTCCTCGTGGTGGAGTTTCCATCGGGCTCGTACTACGTGCTCGACAGGATGGGAGACGGCACAATGCTGCTTGAGGATGGCACGGTGTGGGAGCACAGCAAGCCGTTTGATGACACCTTTGAGGCAACGTTGCGATTTGACTCGGCCACAAGCACCAGCACGACTCAGTCGGCGCTGCTGAGGAGCACAAAGTATTCACCGTGAGCACCGACGACGCAACCAAGGCAACAGGCGTCTCGCTGCCCTCCCCCTCCTTCCCCCACTCCCCTGCTGCTCCTGCTAGTTTGTCCCTTACCTTTGGCTTGATGACGTCTTGGGCAGCGTCGCTTGGCATCGGAGCAACGCTCATGCACAGGCTGATGCCAGACTGGAACCGAAATACGGCACCTAGGAGCGGGCTCTCGTACTTCTTCATGCAGCAGCGGAAACTGGGATTCCAGCCCAGCCATGCTGTCATGCGCTCCCATCTCCCATCTTGCCGTGGCGGCACAAAACGCACGCACCACCAAGCCACCAAGCACATTCACGGCACCATCGGGTGGGAGCATGGAGCACTACATGTGCGCATCGTTGTACACGCACACGAAGGGCGCGTGCGTGGCTCCCGGCGCGGGTGTCCTGGTCACCATCAACGGGCGGAAGTATACTACCGCATATGATGCCATGCGCAAGCTTGCGAGTCAGAACCACACATTCAGGATGCTGTGCGAGACCTTCAGGATCAGCCTGGTCGACGGAGAGCACCACCTCCACGAGGTCGTCCAAGCCGGCAACAGCAACAGCCAGAGCCGCGACATCGTCAAGGGTCAGTACGGCGCCTGGGCTGTGCTCACGTGGGCCGTGTTCCAGGAGGAGGCGACCATCGTGCACCTGGTGGACCTGCTGTGCGAGAGGCTGAGCCGCACGCAGACAAGCACCGCTGCCGGCCGGACGCATGCGTACTTGCGGCCCAACAGCCTCGATGCCGATGGCGCCACCGCCGCCAAGCTCCTCGCGGACTTCAAGCGCTCCAATCCTGATCTCATCGACCGGACGGTGATCAAGGTCAAGTTTGCGCAGGAGAGGGCGTTGCAGCTCGGCTACTGGGCGTCGGTCACGATGCAGCTGGACGCGATCGACGACATGCTCAAGAGCGCAAAGGACGAGAACATCATGAACGCATCCGCCATGCTCGGGCAGACAATCAGCGGCTTCTTGGGCGGTAGGTGCAGTCAGCAGGCCCCTACGAGTCAACCCCTTGCCGCAAACGGCATCCTGCCACCCGCCCACCCATCCACCAACACCCTAACCACGCAGGTGGAGCCAGCCGTGCCTCGACTAGCAGTTACAGAAGCCTGCATGCGCCAGGTTATAATGCTGCTGGTGCACACACACACACACACACACACACACACACACACACACACAAACACATACACACACACACACACACACACTCACACACACACACTCACACACACACCGGCTGCTGCGGGTGCCACCCGACCACCGCGGCGCACCGTCGCAGGCTCACCGGATCGTGGCGCCTTGGTGCGCTGCGCCCTCCACCACAACCCCCCGCACCCGGCGCTCGGTGCTGGCTGCCCTCTTCATACGCACCCGCGCCACACCTCAACCCCCGCCACCTGCTGCTACCGCTGCTGCCGATGCATGCAGACTGCACCCGCTCCTGTGTCTCACCTCAACCCTGTGACTCTCCTGCCCCCTGCCCCCCCCACCCACCCCAGCCCCCCGCTGCTGCTGCCAACCATCACGCCCCATCCCCCACCCCCACCCTGCCTCCTCCAGGCACTGTGTGCGCAACGCAGTGCACCGAGGCGGTGGAGCGGCTGTGCATGAGTGCGCCGCTCAAGACGCTCGTCGATCTTGGCGTGCTGAGCGGCCCCGCGCTGCGGCTCGCGGAGCTGCTGCAGGAGGGCGCAGTGGGCGCGTGCACGCCCACCACTGGCCTCCTCGCCCGCCTCACTGAGCCTGCACTCAGGGAGATTGGCAACAACTCTGCCGCGTGGGTCGAGCTGCTGGAGGACGTGGAGAGGGAGCGCGTGGCAGGCGGTGAGTGGCATGCGGTGGGTGGCATGTGTGTGGCCAGGCTAGGCTGTATGAATGGCATGAATGTGGGCAGGCTGTCTGGCAGGTTGGGTGCGTGTACATGCTTGAGCACACGGACCAACCAATGCACCGCACACGTGTGTGTGCTGGTGGACTGACCCATCACCTCCATACCTCTCTTCAAGTCTCAACCCCACTCACACACACACACACACACGCACACACACACACGCACACACACACACACACACACACGCACACCGGCTGCTGCGGGTGCCGCCCGACCACCGCGGTGCACCGTCGCAGGCTCACGGGATCGTGGCGCCTTGGTGCGCTGCGCCCTCCACCGCAACCCCCCGCACCCGGCGCTCGGTGCTGGCCGCCCTCTTCATACGTACCCGCGCCCCACCTCAACCCCCGCCACCTGCTGCTACCGCTGCTGCCGATGCATGCAGACTGCACCCGCTCCTATATGTTGCGCCGGGTGTTGCCCAGCTAAACCAACCCTGCACCCCTACCAAACATTCTGTACCGTGATTGCCCTTTGTCTTTACGCCTTATTAATTGCTGGACACCCGGCGGCCATCCCCACCCAACCTGGGCCCACCCCAGGGGGAAAAGTGGCCAAAACGGGCAACACCAAACTTTGGGAATTTCTTGTGGCTTCCCTGGTTGACCAAATCCACTTTTGACGAGTGCTTTTTAGTTGCCGTCAATCTCATTTAGATGCATGCGTCGTGGGTGGGCGTGGCTTGGAGAGACGGTGAAATGCGGAACGAAACCGTTTGGCGTCAAACGCAACCGTGACGTGTAACATTTGACGCCAAACGATTTCGTTCCGCATTTCACCGTCTCTCCAAGCCACGCCCACCCACGACGCATGCATCTAAATGAGATTGGCTGCAACTAAAAAGCACTCGGCAAAAGTGGATTTAGTCCAGAGGCGCCGCCGCAAAACATGCCGAAAGTTTGGTGTCGCCCAGCACAGTTACCCCCGCAACGCGACACGGCACGGGACCCAGCGCCTCGTCAAGTTCATGCCACGGGTGGCACTGATCGGTAGGAGGCGTCGCGGGGAGCTGGCTCCCCGCAGCGGCGCGGCAGGGGGGTGGGTGCGACTGTTGCATGGCGCTCCGCGAGGTCCGTGACGGCCCCACGACGTATCCCAGCACATGCTCTCGACACGCATGTCTATATTACGTGTCGAGAAAGCATTCTGCTCGTTCGATGGGGCCGTTTTGTCGACTTCGGAATTTTGGGTGTGGCCACATTTTGGTCACAGGTTGGGTGGGGATGGCCCGGCGCAGAATGAAATTAATGTTTCAAGGGGGAGCGCAACCCTGATTCGAAACTTTAACTAAACACTTCAACTTGAAGCGAGTGTGACGCAGAGGCCCGGAAACGCTAATTTTCTCTGGAGTCCCCTTGCTCCCATGACTCATGACGCGCTCTAAGGCGCGCAAACACAGTGCAGCCGCCGGCGCGCTCATCGCCCGCGCGGCCACCACCACAGAATCACCGGTGGGCAGCGGCTCCCCCGGCTCAGACTCCCCGCCACGCCACCGCGCGTGCGTGGATGCGACACAGACACAGCTTTCGGCGCTCCACGGGGCGCGGGGGGCAGCCACATACGCGGAGGCTGCGCAACACCTGCATGGCGACGCCAGCAACCACATCTCGGCCTCGGCCGACACCACAGACGCCCTCCGCGCCCTCAGCGCGGGGCAGGCAGACATCAGACGCCTGGTAGGGGGGCTGCTGGACAGGGAGGCGAGGGCGCGCGCCCAGCCACAGAATGCGCCGACGCAGGTGGGCGCGCCACAGGTTGCCGACGCCGGCCACAGCGGTGCCCTTGCGGGGGTGCTCGCTGTGGTGCAGGCGCAGGCGCAACAGATTGCGTCCCTGGTGGATGTGGTGAGCCTCCTGGTGAGCCGCGTCCCTGGGGCGCCCATGCAGATGCCGCATGCAGAGCCCGCCCGCGCGCGGGCCGGCCATGCGGCCCACAGTGCGGCGCCCCGCGCTGCGCCTGCTGCCGAGGCTGCTCAGCCTGCCCGGCCCGCTGCTGCTGCCGCCCCTGTGGCGTCGGCGGGGGGGGGGCCGGCGACGGAGCGGCCTGCGTCGGGCGCCACGCGTGCCGCATCTGCGCGCGGCCCCTCCCGCCGGGGGGGGCTGCCTGCGCGTGTGGGCGACACGTCGCTGCGCCGCAGCTTCGTGCTGTCCATCCCGGTGGCACGCGGCGCCAACTGGTTCCTCGCGGGCGGTGGCAGGCGGATGGATGAAGAGGAGGCGACGGCGGCGGCGGCGGAGCGGATCGCTGCAGCTGCCGAGGACGGCACCAGCCTGCCCGTCCGCCTGGCTACGGATGTCGTGCGCTTCCTCTACGGCGGCACCGGCCGGCGGGAGCCGGCTGATGGTGGCGTCGTGTCCGCGTCGCTCCTCAACGCCAAGCCTGCCGTCGGGGGCATCGGCGTGGAGCCACGCGGGGGCGGTGTGCTGCGTGTGCTCTTCACCGTGGCGTCTGACGCCGTGGCCGACACTGTCGTGCGCTGGCGCCACGAGCTGCGCCGCTGCGTGGACTCGACTGCAGTCTTCGACGTCCTCAGTGACCGCGAGGAGGCGCAGCACCAGGCGCTGTGGCCCGCTTTCCTCGCCGCCAAGGTTGCGGGGAAGCGGGCGCAGTTCCACCGCGCGCGCCTCGTCGTTGACGGCGAGCGGGTGCCTGCACCTGCTTGCTAGATGGCATCCCCTCTGGGGGTGTTTTTGAAGGGGAGGTGGCGCCACACGCGTGCGGTGGCGGGTGCGGTGTGGTCGCTGAGTAGAGTGCTGCGGCGGGTGTGCTACTAGCCCCGCTTCCGGTGGTCTGGGGGAGGGCTTTTTGGTCCCTTCATGGTTTTATACCTTGGGTCCGCCCTCTGGCCATTTGAGGGGCTGGGTGTGCAGCCTGCACAGTGGTGCTGCTTGCTTGGCGCCCGCCACCAAGTGTGGATGGCGTTACCGTGGGCTACTTGTAGCTTGACCTTTTGTGGGCCTTGAGCCTTGTTTCTCTAAGTCCCACTGGAGCTTTGGAACCGTACGTGTGACCGCCAGAAGTGGATTGTAAAACTCTCATCATCATCATATTTTTGCTACCAACGAGGATTTGGAAACCAAAAAACAATTGTATTTTCGACCGGCGCGAACTCAAAAACCAAAAAAAAAGTGCACTGGGGGGGCGCAGAACACGCCTCCCGATGAACATTATTAATTATGAAACTTTGGGGGGGCGCAAAGACAGAGGGCACTTGCGGTAGGAATTCTTCTCCCATTATTACCCCCCCTGACAGCATAAGCCTCATTGCTCTGTGGCACACTTAGATCCATGACGTTAACACCTTTGTGTCGCCGTTGGCTGAGCCGAAACTTGAGTTTTCCGTTGGCGTCGGCACCGTTGGCTGCTGGTGCCGTTGGCCGATTGGCGGTGACCGTGGAGAGAGGGAGTGGCACCATTCAGATACAGCCGAGCTGTGATCCTCCGCTCACACGACAGCTCAAGTGCCCCCCCCCCTCCCCCCCCCCCCCACACCGTCCCCATCACAGGGAACACACGCGCGAAACTCGGAATCGAGCCATGGGGTGTACTTGCTGCTTGCTGCGTGCCGTTCGTATTGCGGTCTCGTGCCAACCCCCGTCGCATCCCCGTGTGCACAGGCCGCGCGAACACGGCATGCTACTCGATGCGTCGCCCTGACACCACTGACTTCTACTGCGAGGGCGGCTGCCGCGTCACCATCAACCCCAACAAGGTGACCGCAGAGCAGACGCAGTCCATCGCCAACGCGGCCCTCGATGGATTCACGGAGCGCGTCACAGGCGTGTACGCAGCGGACGCGGGTAAGTGGGCATGCGTGCACGCATGATCGATCGTGCTGCTCATGTTTGTGCACTGAGAGTATAGGAGCAGGGTCGCTACTTATGTCCGTCTCTCGTGCACACTCCCCACTCTAGATAGCCTCTACCACCTGCTGCTGCTGCTGCACCCGCACCAAGCCCTGGCGCTGCTGCTGCTGCTGCTGCTACTATTGCTTCCCTTGCTGTTGCCGCACATGCACTTGCCCCTGCCCCCACAGCTGCTGCTGCTGCTGCTGCTACTGCTGCTGCTGCTGCTGCTGCTACTGGCCCTACTGGTGTCAGTGTGACAAAGACCGCAAAGAAGTACTGACCACACGATTCTGAGATCCAGCCAGCCAGTGGCACGCACGCCAACCAATATGCTTATGTCGCACTCGCTCCTCCCCCGTCTCATGTCCACACATACCCCACACCACTCATGCCCACACATGCCCCACACCACTCATGTCCGCACATACCCCACACCACTCATGCCCACACAAACCCCACACCACTCATGCCCACACATACCCCACACCAATCATGTGCCGTCGTCGCCGTCGCCTACGTGCTTCTCAACCTGCTACTGCTCACGGTGACACAGGCTTGAAAGGCGGTAGGTTTTTGAGTGTGTGACTGGCTGCCTGCTTGCCTGACTCGCTTGCCTTCTTGCACGTAGGGGATCGGGGTGTTGGACCTCCCTCCCTCCCTCCCTCCCTCCCTCCTCCCTCCCTCCCTCCCTCCCTCCTCCCCCTCCCTCCCCCCCCTCCCGTCCGCCCTGCCTGCGTGCCTGCCTGCCTCCCTGCCCGCTGCCTCCTGCCTGCGTGCCTGCCTGCCTCCTGCCCTGCCCCCACCCCCACCCACCCCCACCCACCCACTCACCCGCGGCGCGGTGGTTTGGATCTAAAGATTGATGTGGCCTTTGACAACAGTCAATGCAAGCAGCGGTGCCGGGGTCGCGTCTCCCGTGCCACCCCTGACACACCCCTCGACGACTCCGGTCGAGGGGTGTGTCAGGGGTGGCACGGGAGACGCATGTGGGGTGCGTGCGTGTGTGTATTTGCATGCTGTGTGCGTGAACGTGTGTGTGTGCGTGCTGTTGCTCCTGCTACGGCTGCTGCCAATGCTTCATGTCACCCCCGCCTTTACAGATTCCACTTTGACCGGTCGGAAGGGTAACGATTTGGTGAAATGCACCGGTGTCGTCCGCCTGGAGACCATCCCGCTCCTCCAGCGCACGGAGACCCCGCCGGCAGGCCAGAGCCAGTGCAACCTCTGCGTCGGCTGTTGCGCCAGCACGAGCTGCTGGTGGCACGTTGTGCGTGTCAACGACTAGAAGGCGTCGATCCCCACAATGAAGGTGTGTGGGGAATCGTGGGGTGCATTGGGTTGGGTGCTCTGATGGGGTGCTTTTATGTTGCCATGTTGGGGTGCTCTGATGGTGCTTGGGTGGTGCTCTGATGGGGTGACCTGATGGTGTCTTGTTGGTTTCTGGTTACGATGTCATGGTGCTCTGTTGGTGACCAGATGGTGCTATGGCGGCGCTCTGGTGGTGCTCTGATGATGGTCTAGTGGTGCTGTGACAGGGCCCAACAATGGTGCTCTGCTGGCGCTCTGGTGGCACTCAGTTGGGGTGCTCACCTCAGATCGTGCCCTGGTAGGAGTACTCATAGTGCTCTCATGGTGCTCTTACGTCTATCTGGTGGGGTGTTGTAGTGTAGTGCTGTAATGGGCTCGGGCATCTCGTTGCACTGCCGCCTTCCCGACCACACACACATACACCAGCCACACCGTGTGCCCACACCTCGTCACACTCAGGGTGGCGAACTTCAGCGCTTCTGCAGTGCGTGCAGACGCTACCACCCCGCGTCTGCGTTTGACGGAGTGCAGAAGTCCTGCCGCGACTGCCTGTGAGTCCCCCCACCCCACCCCCGTGCAGCACACAAAACCCCCGAAAGCAACGGGGCACAGTGTACACCTATGTACATATTTTGGTGTCTCGCTTTGCCAGACAAGCAATGCGTAGTGTGCCCTGCCCCTCCCCTCGTCGGCTGCCCCAGATGGCAAGGCGTTGCATGCAAACCCGCCACGGCAGATCTACCGTGTATCTAGAGTATCTACAAAGTGAGTGCATGGCGTGCGTGTCCCTCCCCCTCACACCATCCCCACACACAAACGTTCCCCCGTATGGTATGGGCCATACCCCCCCCCACACACACACGCAGTCAACAGCAAAGGAAGCGCTACCACGCGGCCGCCGAGCTTAAGCGCGCGCGAAACAAGGCCGGGGGCAGCAACTGCCACCTCAGGACCTCGGGTGGCGACGTGCCGCCCGCGCGCGGCCCGGCGGCGCAGCTGCAGCTGTCAACGGCGCACGCGCAGCAAGCGGCACAGGTATGTGGTCGATTTTACAGTCTTGTTGGTCGCCTTTGATGGCGTATAATGGCGTGTTAATTAGACTTTCTGCTTGCGCACTCAATGCCTGAGATATGCAGACAGCACCCGCACAAGTCCACTGAGTGGAAACACATTGAGTGTGTCCGTCCCACTAGTACATCTCGTCGCACATACGTCTCAGTTCAGGCAGCCAGTCTGGCCACCCTCCAGTATTTATGCAGCAGACAGACCCAGGGTAGAAATAACAGCTCCGAACCAAGCTCTATGCGGAGAACAGCTCCAAACCAAGCTCTATGCACGAGTGTGCGCGCGTTCACGCACACGCACAGGTCGAATACATCAGACTGTATAATCGAACACACACACACACTCCCTCTCACCCCCGCCCATGCAGGCACACGCGCACGCACACGCGAGGCCGTCGCCAGCGCTAGGGGGCGGCACCGCAGCCGGGCTCGACGGCGGGGTCGGCGGGAGCGGCGGCGCTGGCGCCAGCCCGGCGCTCATGGCTGCCACAGCCGTGGCCGCGATGAAGGCGCTTGGGCTTGAGGCGACGCCGGTTTGAGGCGACAGACGTGTCCTATATATCCGTATTAGTCTCTGGCAAGCCGACAGAGTCGATTGGGGCCCGTTTGTGCAGTTGCATAGAGATGATGCTCCATGCAGCTGGGTGATCTCTCCATGTGCGCGCACCCTGCACCATGCCTACAGGCCCCTGCCGGACTCCAGCCTTTGTCATCAAATGCTGTGATACATGCTCCATGTCTGTGGCTCGATAAACACACTCCCTGTGCGCGGTGACGGCGCGGCTGGCTGTTTTTGCTCGAATTCTTGGGTGTGCTTAATTGCACCCTCTTCCCCCCGCTCCCAGCGCCGCCTCACCACGCCCCGGCGTCCCCCGACGCTCCACAGACCTAGGCACGGATACCACGCAGATAATGACTGGAAGTGGGTGCCCGAGGCGTGCGTTCGGGCCTGATTTCCGCGCCGGAAGTGTGGAAATGAAACCCCGTGGATGACCCCCTCGCGGGTCCGAGCCCAAGTCGCCGCTTTGGACTTAAGCTCCCTATAAAAACACAACACGCATGCAAAACGGCAGGTTGGGCTCCTGCCCGCGAGGGGGTCATATTTGAACCTCAAAACCAGGGGGGGGGGTGGACACGGCCAGGTTCGGACGGTTTCAGTCAAAAAGCGATGACCCCCCAGAACTCGCCCCGATGCCCCCCGACCCCCTATGCGACGCCTACATCCCTATACATCGTTCCCTGACCTTGGGCGGGGGCTGGGGCGGCGAGGGGGCGGCGGGGCGGGTCCTTGTCGAGCAAAATGTGGGCACCCCGACGCCCCGCAAGTCCGCAGGCCCCTGACGCGCACGCATAAGGCGTTCCTTGTCCCTAAGATGCACGCTTGGCAGGGGAAGGGGGCCGGGTGGGGCGGCTATCTCCCACCCTGACGCATTTGAAGGGAGGACCGCCCCAGCGTCCAGCTCCCAGCGCCCCCTGGCGAGCCGCCGAGCCCCCCCAAAGACGGACATGAGCCCTAACACACGATCGCGAGGGGGAGGGAGAGGGGGGGGGGGCTTGGAGGCCTTTTTGGGTTCCACCGCGCGCGCCTCGTCGTTGACGGCGAGCGGGTGCCTGCACCTGCTTGCTGGATGGCATTCCCTCTGGGGGTGTTTTTGAAGGGGAGGTGGCGCCACACGCGTGCGGTGGCGGGTGCGGTGTGGTCGCTGAGTAGAGTGCTGCGGCGGGCGTGCTACTAGCCCCGCTTCCGGTGGTCTGGGGGAGGGCTTTTTGGTCCCTTTATGGTTTTATACCTTGGGTCCGCCCTCTGACCATTTTAGGGGCTGGGTGTGTAGCCTGCACAGTGGTGCTGCTTGCTTGGCGCCCGCCACCAAGTGTGGATGGCGTTACCGTGGGCTACTTGTTACAGTTACATCGGCTTTCCAGCAAAGACTACCTCTAGTCCTAGTACCACCGCCTAGACCCAAGTCCAGTTCTGGCCCTAACAATTACTTGTGAGGGGCGGTAGCCACCAGCCGGCTGCCTGCCAACGTTTAGTCCCAGAGCAAAAAGGAGAGCTATTGTGCGACGCCTCCAAAATAGGTCCTAACTGCTTCTAGGGGATAGGGGGTCAAGTGGCGCTTGCCAATCTACTTGACCGCCGTGGTGGAGGGGCCGGCGCCTGAGGGGCAGCCGGACCGTACACCACGGCTCTCCACCCGACCCTATCCTGAGCACGCTCAAACGCCGTGTCCGAAAAAGTCTTCCAATCAGAACGAGTGCCACTAGTTTCACCTAGCTGCTGAATCAGTAGCTTAAGAAAATAGTGTCGGGAGGAGGCTGGAGGCCGGCCTTGCTGCCGAGCCACATCCGGGCTACTTGCAGCTTGACCTTTTGTGGGCCTTGAGCCTTGTTTCTCTAAGTCCCACTGGAGCTTTGGAACCGTACGTGTGACCGCCAGAAGTGGATTGTAACCAAACATCATCATCATCAGTGAGGACCCAGTGGGGGTCAGTGGGGGTATGGGCATGCATGGCGCGTTGCATGGACAATGCCACCATGCAAATGGCCAATAGGGCCCTGGGCGGCAGCTCTCGCCACGAGTTAGGATTTTTGTGACCGTCGCATGGCGATAGGGAAGCGGCTGGCAGCGGTCGCCGGGGCTGGCATGCACCAGGGGCGTTGGCGCTGATGAGTGCGAATTTGGAGCCTTGAAGCCCAAGCCCCCCCCCGGGGGCGATCTGGCTGCTCTCGCCACGAGTTGGGATTTTTTTGACCGTGTAATGATGATAGGGAAGCGGCTGGCTGCGGTGGCGGGGCCTGGCACGCGTCGGGCGTGATGGCGCTGATGAGTGCGAATTTGGGGGTGGATGTTACGCCGGGCAGGGCCGCTCGGCACTCCCCCCGATGCGGGCAAAGGATCAAGAAATAGGAGACCCTTCTTCCGAGAGGTTCCCGCAGTTTCAGGTCCTGCGGTCAGTTGTGGACGAACCCGAGTTGGCGACGACCAAAGTGCGAACTGCCGGTGTGTGGCCGTGTCCACCCCCCCCCCGCTCAAAACACCCCAAAGTGACACCCAACCACACTACTTAGTGACCCCCCCCTTAATCTCGGACGAAGAGGACCGGCGAAGAGGGCCGACGGCTGATCGCTCTGGACGCCTGTGGACGCGGCGTGTCTCGCGTGTGCCTTAAGCCCTTCCACTCCACTCCCACCTTCCACTCCACTCCTCCTCTCAGACGCACGCAAGGTGACCCCCCTTGCTCCCTCTCTTGACTGCATGCATGCATGCATGCAACTGACCTATGGCCTAGCATGGCTGCTGACAGGTGGTGGCATGGTGGCGTGGTGGTGGTGCCATGCGCCGCACGCATGCCCATGCCATGCACCGCAGCACTCTCATCCTGTTGCTTCCCTCCCCCGCGCAGCTCATTCAGCACAACATGACGTCCCGCACCGGCCACGTTGACCTCCCGCCCGAGGCCACAATGGGGGCGGCGGGTGAGGCGTGGGTCAGCAGCTTGGGCGCATACCGAGATGCGCGGAAGACAGAGGAGGAGCGCGACGCAGCGCTGGCAACCGCGCTCTCCCTCGAGGCGCCGGGCCACCATGCGGCGTCGCCCTCGGGGCGGTACGATGCAACAGCAGACAGGGGTCACCATGCGGCCGCGAGCGGCGGGGTGGGCATAGGCATGCACGCGCCCAACGGCGGCGCGCCCATGCACCTGCGCAACGGCTCCATGCACCCCCTCGACCTGCGCTCGCTCCAGCGGCACCAGTCCAACCGGCGGGCGACAACGATCCTGCTTTGGGCCCTGTGCTTGGCGCACCTAGGTAGGCCACGACAGATTTTGTAAACCGCACTGTGCACTGTGCAGGGTCCAGACCTCGCGCAGCCCCTGCACAGCCCTTATGTATTCCGGTCGCAGGAAAGGCGGGCTCAATACCCTGCACAGTGCGTGCACAAGTGCACGCCCCGGCTCCTGGTAGGGCGTGTTGGCCAGTTCACTGTTTTTTCTGGACGTCTGGGCGCTTGTGCCGCTCGAGCACAACCCGCTGCAGTTGGCACCCGGCTTGCACCAAACAAACATTTACCGTACGCCCTGTGACGTAGGACTGTTCCTTGGCGCCGTCTCTTTCAACGGCTGGGCGCTTTTATCCCTGGAGGACAACCCGCTTGGCTCGGCACCCTGTTGGCACCAAACGACTGAACACCCTCAGGGCCTTTCTTGCCCTGTTTCCACCAAACAAATATAACGTACGCCACTGTGACGTAGGGCTGTTCCTTGGCGCCGTCTCTCTTAACGACTGGACGCTCGTATCCATGGAGGACAACCCGCTGCTGGGGCCGGGGCTCGACGCGCTGCGGACGATCGGGGCAACTTCGACGCAAGAGATCGTCTACGGGTGCGTCCTCTCTGGAGAAGCAACATGTAGTTGGTTCGTCCCCGATGTACGAATTGATTGATCCGCACGTTGTGTCGGCACTTTGCCTGCTGTGCATGACGGCACTCCTGGCAGTTGACTCGAGTCTAGGCGTCGGTACTCAGTCGGTACTAGGGCTAGGAGATGCCTCTGATGGATAGCCGATGTTGGGTTGTTAATGTACTGCTACTGTGACTGTGACTGGAACTCTGACTGTGACTGTGACTGTGACTGCTACTATTACTGTTGCTGTTGCTGTCCCTGTTGCTGTTACTGCCACTGCTGCTGTCACTGTGACTGCTACCTGACGTTGGTTGGCCACCCTACCTCACGTGTATGCAACGCGTGCTGTGCTCGAGCCCACCCTCTTGCATGGCAGGCAGCAGTACTGGAGGCTTCTGGTTTCGCCATTCCTCGGTGCGGGCGCGCTCCACGTGTGGGCCAACACAACCACGCTGCTGTCGATCGGGCTCTTCCTCTCGTGGCCGGTGTGTGTGTGTGTGTGTGTGTGTGTGTGCGTGTGTGTGAGGCTCTACGCTCAAAGCTACGATCTGGAATGGAATGGAATGTGTGTGTGGTGTTCCACATCCATAGTGGCCCTGCCCTCAGTGCCACAATGAACCTGCCAACGCACTCTCCCTGCCAATACCCTGACAACAAATTCTCCCTCTCCCTGACAACACTCTGCGAACATGCCCAAACCCTGCCAACATACCACCCCCCTACTTCTCCCATGACCCTGCCTATGCACTCTTTCAAGAGATAAAGCTGAACATCTCCCTGCCAATTCCCTGCAAAACACCCTGCCCACACCCTGCCAACACCACACAACCCCTCCTCCCAGCAGCTGTGGTGGTTCATCCGCCTCCTCCCGTGACCCTGCGCTGCCAGCAATTTCCTCTTCCTCTCCTTGCAAACACCCTCATCCTCTCCCTGCCAACTCCCTCCTCCTCTCCTCCTCTGCCAGCCCATGTGGTGGGTCTCGGTTTCATGTACCTCGCGTGGCCTTGCCAACGCATTCTCCCTCTCCCTGCCAACACTCTGCCATTATTCATCTAAATACAACACACACACCTCCCCTCTCGTCGCAGCTCACGTGGTGGGTCATCGGCCTCATGTACCTTGTTTGTGGGATCGCGTCGGTTGCGGGTGGGTGTGGAAGACGGGGGGGTGGGTGGTGGGGGGAGGGGGGGCACAGACAGGCTTTGAAAGGTGTGTGTGGGGTGGGGTGGCAGGGTTATCGGCCTGTTGTACCTTGCGTGTGGGATCGCGTGGTCGCGGGTGGGTGTGGAAGACGGGTGTGTGGGTGGTGGGGGGAGGGGGGGCACGGACAGACTCTGAAAGGTGGGGGGGGGGGGCACGGACAGACTCTGAAAGGTGGGGGTGTGTGGGCATGGGTGGGGGTCATCGGCCTCATGCACCGATAGCGTGTGGGCTCATGTCAGTCGCGGGTGTGTTTGGATGGGGGGCGAAGGGGGGGGGGCGCACACAGGCTCCCCACCACACACACACACACACACACACAGGCACACACAGGCTCCCCACCACACACATGCGCGCAAGCACGCGCACACACACACACACACACGTACAGTCTCGGCGAACGTCGCGACTGGCTTTGTCACGGCCGCCGGGAGCGGCCCCGCGTTTGGGTTCATGGGCGCTGCTGCGGTGGTGCTCGCGCTGTGTCACAAGCGCCTTAAGTGCGCACTGCTGTCGTGGGGCCTGCTGGCGTTTGCGCTCGCTGTGAACTGCTTCATTGGGTGGGTGAACGGTAGCGGGTGGTTATATGCAGGTGGTTGGGTGGGTGGACGAGGGGGCGGTGCTCGTGCTGCATCATGTGCGCCTGAAGTGCGCGCTGCTGTCGTGGGGCCTGCTGGCGTTCGCGCTCGCTGTTAACTGCTTTATTGGGTGGGTGAACGGGTAGCGGGTGGGGGTGGTTATATGTAGGTGGTTGGTTGGTTGGGTGTGTGTGTGGGGGGGGGGTGCTCGCGCTGCGTCATGCGCGCCTGAAGTGCGCGCTGCTGTCGTGGGGACTGCTGGTGTTTGCGCTCGCTGTCGACTGCTTCATCGGGTGGGTGACTTGGGCGGATCCATGGCTGAAGGCTGTAGCGCTTCTAGGATTAGGTTTCTTCTTGTTCTTACCCTATTTAGGGTTCAGGGTTTAAGGGTTCGGGATGTTGAGTTGAGGGGTTTAGGGTCGAGTGTTTGTTAACCTTACCCTCACCTCCCCCCACCCTCATCACGCGCCCCTCACCTCCCCTCCCTCCACCCTACTCTTTACGCAGCGCGACGCCGTTTGTGGACAACTCTGCCAACACGACGGGCTTTGTGGCGGGCGCGCTCATCTGTGCGGGCGTGCTCTGCGCAAACTGGGTGAGCCGGAGTGGGCGGCTGCGTGGGGAACACACACACACACACACACACACATACACACTGACACTCATGCAAGACCCCCCCACACACACAAGCTCCTTAAGGGGAGCATATACCCACACCGCCACCAACAACCCGCTTGCCGTGCCTGCTTCCCCGCAGCCGCCGTTGCGTTCAGATCCCACCGTATGCGCGCGCACACACACGCACACACACACACACACACACACACATACCCGCACACTCACACACGCACACGCCCGCAGATGCCGTCGTGCGTGCACGCCGAGGCACTCGCGCGCGCCATGTCGGTCGGCCTCATCGCGCTTGCGCTTGCGATGCCCGTGATCGCCGTAATCGGCCTCAACGCTGGGATGCCCATTGGCGGCTGCTGCGACGCGGTAAGGGGGCGTGCCGGCCCTACCAAAATCCTAACGTCTGATCCGCGCCAGTGAATGCGGTCATAACGTCTGAGGCGGTCCGGGGTGCGCCTCAGGCGGTCGGTGTGGCTTCTGAGGCTGTTTGGATAACGCCTGAAGCAACGCCTGAGGCGATCAGGGGTGCACCTCAGGCGGCGCCTCAAGCGATCGGCGCGCCTCAGGCGCCGCCTGATCCGCGCAAGTAAACGCGCCGCCTCAGGCGCCGCCTCAGGCGTTGGGAATATGGTAGGGCGGGGCCGGGTTTCAGAGGTTTCACATGTATGCTGAAGGTATGCGCCCGGAGGACCCCGGGGCGTGAGTTTAGACCTAGACTTGCAGCCTAGGGGGGCTCTACTAGGAGAGCTCGCGAGGCCGCGCACGCGCCAGCCCACCACCGGGCCGGGTGCTTGCACGCGCACTGCACGCGTGCCGCACAATGCACGTTCACTGCGCGCTAACACCCGGCACTGTGCACTTCACTTGCACACGCACGCCCCCAGCTCGTGGTGGACCCTGTCGGGATGCTGCTCGTGTGATCTGACGCACCCCCTCCCCCCCTGCCCGACAGTGGGTCTGCGCCCCCAGCTCGTGGTGGGACTGTTCTGCGTCGCAGGTGCACCCCGGCGGCTGCACGTTCACGACCGCGTCCGGTGGACTCGTTTCGATCACGTGCCCCAACGGCGACGTGCTCTCAATCGCCGCTTCCGGGCTGGGCGGGGGCAGCTCGCAGCGGCAGGCGGTGTGCGGGGAGGTGTGCGGGTAGGTGTGTTGGCGCCATCGAGGCGCCCACGCGCATGCGCAGCTGCAGGCCGCGGACGGATGTGGCAGGTTCTCCCCCTCATCCCATATCCCTCTCTTGACGAAGAGCGGAATTGTAAAACAGACCAATGATGATGTTCACACGTTTGGCTCCAAAGCTACAGGCAGGCTCGAGGCCAAGCTCGTGTCCCACCTTTTGGTGGACCTTGACCTCTGTCAGACAGTGTCTGATAGTCCCGCTGGAACTCTGGAACTTATTGTGACCGCCGGCAGTGGATTTGTAACACGACTCTCCAGCGGGAGAGCAGGCACGAGGCCCACCGGCGCCAAAAAGGTAAAGCAACAAAAGTAGCCCACGGCGCCAACGAATGGCTGCCCAGCCGCACTGTCTGACCCTCCTACAAGAGTCCTCTCTCCAGATCTTCTGGGTGGGTGTGGAGTTAGGGTTGTGTGATCAAAAAGTCAGACCTGCTCATTCTCATAGACTCTCGACTGCTCTAGCCATGGCGCTAGCATTTGCCTCTTCCCGCTGCGCTTCCCTTGCGGTGCCGCTGTCTTCCACTAAGGTGGGTCTCTGCGCGGCCCCGATCGCGACAGCCCTCTTTCCGATGTGCTCCACGACACCCTTCGCTGCACTGGGTGGTGCGCTGAGTCTCGAGTCCGCGGTCGTGTGCGTCGCAGGTCCCAGTTTTTGCCATCCGCTCTGATGTTCGCATGCGGCCTGTGCCATCCATGGCCGGCCCAGCAGGTGAGCTATGAAGCTAACCCAGTACCGGCGTCAGAGGGGTTGGAGAGCGCAAGTGAAGGGGGGGGGGGATTGCTTGAACGTTGAGTTCTTCCGAGTTCCGTCTGCATCTCGATCGCAACATGGAGCAAGATGCACAAGAAAATGGTCGATCAAGACGTCCCCTGTGCCTGTGTCGACGCCGCATGCATGCAGGACTGGCTGCTCCATCATCTCGCGGTCCCAGCATGCGCGCGCGTGTCGTCGCGGCTGCGGCGTCTAGCTCCTCTGCCTCGCCCACTGTCAAGGTCATCATCCAGGGCCGGAAGCTGCAGGTGATAGGGGGTCGTCGAGGGGGGGGGGAGGTTGCTAGTCTCCCATGCACAAACACTGCGCATGGAGGATGCGTGCTGAGCGTGCGCTGACGAGAAAGTGGCACATGCATCCACGCACACACACACACACACACACACACACACGCACACACATGCACACAAAACACACACACTCACTAGCAGGGTGTGACACATGCACACGCACACACACACACACACACAAACGAATACGTATACACACACACACACACTCGATCACACGCAAACAAACGCTTATGAACACACACGCACCCAGGTGACGGACGCTATTCGCGCCTACGTGGCTGACAAGCTCTCCAAGGCCTGTGAGCACTTCTCCAGGGCCATCACCAAGGTCGAGGTCACGCTCTCCGCTCGCGGTGGGGATACAGGTACGATCACGCATGCCCTGTGAACCCCCGGCCGTGCCCCCACGGGGAGGAGGTTGGATCTGGCGGCCCAGTGCCCTGTCTAGGTCCAGCCCCGACACAGTAGACCCTGACCACGGGTAGCCAGCCACCCGCCTGAGGTGCTCGGGCGCTGTACGCCGAGCAAGGTCGAGTACGCTGCCTGCCTGTTAGGTGGTGACTGGGTGCGTCACTCATGACTATACCAGTGCCCTGTCTAGGTCCAACCCGGACCCACTAGCCCCCCCACCACTACCACTACAGGTAGTAGCCAGACACCCGTCTGAAGTCGAATAGTCCAGCCCCGACCCACTAGCCCCCCCCCCCCACTACCACTACAGGTAGTAGCCAGACACCCGTTTGAAGTCGGATACGCTGCCTGTAGGTGCGTCACACGACTGTAAAAACCATCATCATCATACCATGCATCAACAGGCACGCACGGCGCCAAGGAGCAAGGTCGAATACACTGCCTGCCTGCTAGCTGTTGGGTGCGTCACTCATGACTGTACCACCCAGTGTTTCCGTTAGCCAACCCGCTACCCGACAAAGTGTCCTTTCGGGTTGAGATTGGCCGATTCGGGCTGGTGCGTCAGGTTGAGATTGCGCAAACTCCCAGCGAACTCCGACCCGAAAAAGTGTGAAAATCGGCATTCCACACATTTTTTCCCGTAAGAAATCGCCTCGTTGGGTCGGGTTGAGATCGGCGGAATGAGTGTCAGGCCCGGGTTGACCCGTCATTTCTCCAAGATCCTTAGCGGAACCACTTTTACCACCTCCATCAACAGGCACGCACGGCGCCAAGGAGCAGACGGTGCAGGTCACGATCCACGTGCTCCGCAACGGCGTCGTGCGTGTGGAGGAGAAGGAGGAGAGCCTGTACGCGGCGATCGACCTGGTGTGCGACAAGGTGCAGCGCAAGCTGGCAAAGGTCGGTCTGCGTCAGTGTTTCCGTAAGCCAACCCGCAACCCGACAAAGTGCACTTTCGGGTTGAGATTGGCCGGTTTGGGTTAGCGCGTCAGGAGATTGCACGAACTCCGACCCGAAAAAGTGTGAAATCGGCATTTTCACACTTTACCGCCCAAATTCGCCTCTGTTGGGTTGAGATTGGCAACATGAGCGTGAGGCCCGGGTTGAGCCATCATTCTTCCGAGATCCTTAACGGAACCACTGGTCTGCGTGGTGGGGATGATGGTGTTCGGGGGGCACCGGCAAGTCGAGGGCTCCACGCAATGCGGAATCTGCACCTCTCTTACCGTCACTCTCTCTCACTGTCACTCTCTCTCACTGTCACTCTCTGTCACTGTCACTCTCTGTCACTGTCTCTCTCTGTCACTGTCTCTCTCTCTCTCAGTCTCTCCCTCTCTCTCAGTCCCTCAGTCACTCACAGATTCTCCCACCCTGTCTCTCTCTCTCACTCTCCAACTTTCTCTCACTTACCCTCCCTCAGGTTAAGGGGCTCGCGATCGAGAAGAGCAAGTGGTGAGTCGATTCTGTGTGTGTGAGCTGATGCTCCTCCCTGCGTGACGTGCACGTGAGGGGGTCAAGATGGGAGCGGGGGGATTCATGGCTGCATGGGCAGGTGGTGACGAGTTCCACGTGTGTGGGCGCACAAAATCCACGGCACGCGCGAATCCCCGGGTCCCACACCTGCACCTTCACGTGTGTGTGTGTGTGTGTGTGTGCCTGTGCCTGTGCATGCGCATGAGGTGTTTGTGTGCGTGAGGTTATTCACCCTCTTGCTGGCACACGGTTGGTCGCCCGCCTACAAACGGACCCCCCTCAATCGATGGCCAGAAGCAGCCTAACTAGGTCTGCCGTTCAGAGTTCTCTGTGGCAATCTATCTCTTTCTCTCACTCTCGCGTATGTGTGCACACACAGGCCCGGCCACGCTGGCCCCACCGTCCGCGGCCTTGAAGACAAGGAGTTCAAGGAGTTCAAGGAGGAGCTCATCTCCGCCACGCAGGTGTTCCAGGTGTGTCAGTATTTCCGTCCAGACATCGTTTCCGCACCCCGCAAAACTGCTTCCGCCGGGGTGAGATTGGCCGCTTCGGGCCGGCGCTGCGGGGTGAGATTGCGCGAACCCGACATGTGTGAAATATGCATTTTCACACTTCCTCGCCCAACACAAATGCCTCCGGCGGTGTGGAATTGGCAAAGCTGAGCCGAGGCCCGGGGTGAGCCATCATTTCCCAAGTATCCTTAGCAGAACCACCGACTTCCGCACCCTGCACCCTGTGGTGTGTGCGCGCAGGAGGAGCGGTACCTGGCGGAGCAGTTTGCGTCAATCAACAAGGCATACCCGGCGACCGTGCGCCGCGAGAAGGTGCGTGTGCGGATTGGCAGGCTGACGTGTGGAAGGCTGGTGTGGACGGGAGGAACGTACACACAAAACAACGTACACGTACACACGCACACGCGTTGTGCGCACACGACCGCACGCGGTCTGTTGGGGCGTGTGTGGATGGGCAGGCTGGTGAGAAGGCTGGTTTGGGCAGGCAATTGTGGCACATGGCGCGCCAGGCTGGTGGCCAGGCTGGTGGCCAGGCAGAGCGTGCACACACACACACACACACACACACGCATACAAACATGCGCGGTCTGACGGGGCGCGTGTAGCCTCCATCCACCCGAGCGGCATATTGCTGTGTGTGTGGGGGGGGATGTGGTGTGCGCCGAGCGCGCATCCTCGTTAAAGCGCGTTCCAAAGCTGCTTTGGTAATCTTTGCGGGAAAGCCGCTGTTACTGTTGCTGTTACCGTGAGGGGCCCCTACTGTCAAGCTGCGCTCCAGCCGGCCACCTTCAAACACCCGCACCCGCACCCGCACCCACACGCGCGTACGCACGCACCCAGGTCGTTGAGCTGGACCTCATGAGCGTCGACGAGGCAATTGACGCGATGGAGGCCGTGGGCCACGACTTCTTCGTGTTCAGGTGCGCGTTGGCGAGTGGTGCATGGGGCGGAGGGATCTTGCCCACCTTTCTCCAGAAGCCGCACTTGCACCACTTGCGCCACTGGTCAGCCGGTGAGTTAAGCCCATGCAGCAATCCTATAGAAAATCCTCAAGTCCGTGTACGCCACAGCGGAGGCAATGACTGGAATCTGGCCCACCTTGTCCCAGAAGCCGCACTTGCATTCTGCACCACGGTCTTCCTCGTCTCTGATGTTTTGTTGCGACCTCGGAACACGCCCACGAAGGACTCGCAGGCCGCGCGCCCCCACTGAGTGGGACCCCACTCCACCTGACGCACATACCCTGACTCTTGACCCCCCCCACCCCTCCGCCCCCACCCACAGACCCACCGCAGGTCAACAACCTGTGGGGCGCGCTCACGACTCGGCTGCGGCAGCCTGGATGCCACCTGGAGGGCCATACACTACTGAGACCTGCCCCCTCCCCCCCCCCACACACACAGGGAGATGGAGACTGACACGATGCAGATCGTGTACCGGCGCCAGGCCGAGGGCTACGGCGTGCTCGTTCCGCGCGCGCGGGCGTAGGAGGCCTCTACTAGAAGGGTGCACAGCGCGCACAGCCTGCTGCTGGCACACGCTGGCCGCACCCGCGTCTCAATGCCCCTGCGCGCTCTGCGACGGCCGCTGGATGAATTTTGACGCTTACTAGCAGAGGATCCGGTTGGATGGATGGATGGATTTGATGGATGGGCGTCGCGAGGTAGGCGAGGCGAGAGGAGTTGTGTAACCGAGCGGTAACCGAGCTGGTGGATCTCATCTCGGGCGCTCCCTGTGAGCAGCATACCAGGGGCGGCACGAGGGGCAGATGAGAGCTGGGGTGAGAGAGGGTGAGTGGGGAGAGCACTTGCTGCCCCTACTCAACACACACACGCAGCGCGCGAGTCCATACAAGACAGTGGGGGAAGGAACCTCATGCATGGCTCATGACGCTCATAAATCATTCATACAATTTTGAAACGTGTATTCGCTGCGAACGAGGAGCTCGTGATCCCCTCCAGCCCCTTTCCGTTTGCCCCCCGTTTTTGCACCCAGCAAGCATGCGCGCTTCCCGAGCAGGGACCTGACGCATAAAAAGTCACGCACGCACACACACACAAGGCACGCGCGCACACAGGGATGTGGTGTGATGATGCGCATGGAGGCCATGCCCACACTTTCCCCTCCATGCGACGATGCTTGCAGGCATCTGTGCCCCAGTCGCTGTGCGTTGTCGCACACGTGGAGATGGTTCGTAGAGGCTAGGACCAGCATGGTCCAGTGAGGAGCCAAAAGAGCCCCCAGGGCTTGTCCGCTCCTCACCGCAGCACGCTCTTCGCAAAACTTGATAGAGGTCCCAAACCGCACACCCCTATCTGGAGAGCGCCGGAGTCGCCCGGCATGGCGAGTTCTTTAGAGCTTGGTGTCACATGCCCATGGGTCGGGGTGCCCATGGACCCCGCTAATAGCTTCAACGGGTCGTTTCGCGACAACGTGTGCGAGTTCCTCAAGGCGGTCGGCGTCAAGGTGCCTCTGCGGCGCGTGCGCAAGATTGTCGCATGGGTGGTGAGGCTGACTGATGAGCATGGGACCGCAGTCAACCTGCATGTCTACGAGGAGAGCGTGGCGCAGGACAAGGACCGCGTGCCCGTCTGCGACTGCTGCAGGAACATGGGTAAGTCCTTGCACGGCAAGAGAAAAGGGCGATCAGAGCACGGGGGGGCGGGGGGGGGGGGGGGCGCGCTGCGCTGCCCATGCAAGCCCCACTCCATCATCCCCCATGCCCTGGGCCCTCCCCCCCCCCCGCAGGCTGGCAGAACCACCCCGTGGGTAACCGACGCTACCACTTCATCATCCCCGGACTGCCTGACCTGGCCGACCCGATGGCCCTGCCCACCATCGTGGAGGCCAAGCTTGCTGGCATGGCCGTCACCGACTTCAGGAAGCCGACCGAGGGCGACGAGGACGGGTTCAACAGCCCCGCTGGCGTGTTCGACTCCAAGCACCACAACCTGCATGGCACGCTGCATGCAAACGGGTTTGGCCACCTGCAGCGCATGAACGCGCGCCTCACGGACGACGCCACCGCCGCTCTTTCTGGCCAGCAGCTCATGACCATCTGGGACTCGCTGTGTGTGCTGCTTGGCGCGCGGGAGGTGTCCGTGGAGGACGTGTCCAACAAGGGCGGCATGCTGCTGCGCACGCTGCACCCCATGGCGCACGGCTCGACGTGGTGAGCGCCGAGATCGCGGGAGCGGTCGCATGCGCATGGGTGATCTGGGACACCCTCTGGGCTCCGCTTGCCATGCCCAGGGACGCCAGATCCGCACCAAACCCGCCCGACTTCCCGCCCCAGCGTGGCACGCAACGCTCCCTCCTCACGTTCACACACACACATACACACACCGCAGGTACGGCAAGTGGGGCTATGACTTTGGCCGCTCGCCATTCAACGTCAGCCAGGACCACTACGCCGAGTGCGTCGACATGATGCGCCGCCTGCCGCTCGCAGACCTGTACGCTGACTTTGATGGGGTCGACAACGCGGTGCAGACCATACTGCAGCAGTACGCACGGCTGTTGACGCCGCGGTCGCAGGGGTGAGTGAGCGTGCGAGCAAGCAGGGCTGATGGGAGAGGACGGATGTGGGCGATCGCTCACAGGGGAGGATGGGGGGGGGAGGGGGGAGATTGCATGGGCAACCAAGCAGGGGCTGGGGCATCCGCACGGACACGCGCACTGCGTGCCGCCTACTTTACCTGCCTTCTCACGACGCTTGCACCGCCACCGTTGCTGCCGCGCCGCATGTGCCCCCGACCCCCCGTTGTCTTGTGTCGTAGGTACGTCGACTCGTTCGGGCCGCTCGTGCAGCGCATGCTGTCGCTGCTGTCGCTGCCGGCCGATGAGCTCTCGCAGGCAATGCTCCTCGAGGGAGGCGACGCGCGGCCGGCGTTCCTGGACGAGAAGCCAACCGCGCCGCCGCTACCTCCGCCACTGGCGCCTGTGGGCGGCGGCGTCGACGCGGCCCCGCCGCCGCCTCCCCCGCTGGAGGGCGCAGGCGCCGAGGGTGTCCCGCCGCCACCGCCGGCGCTCGAGGGGGCTCCGCCGCCGCCTCCCGCGCTGGCAGATGCGGCAGGGTCGGAGGACGACGGCGCGCCGCCGCCGCCGCCGCCGCCGCCGTCGCTGGCATCTGCCGGTGCCGAGGCCATGGAGGGCGTGGAGGCGGCTGCGGCGGCGTCGCCCGGCGCTGGTGCTGGTGCTGGTGCGAGCGCGATGGAGTTGGACGTGCCGGCGGGCGCAGCAGATGCGGTGGCAGCAGCAGCGGCAGCGGTCGAGGCAGCCGAGGCAGCGGCGAGGGTCGCTACCGAGACGACTGCAGCACTGGCGGCAGCCACGGCTGCGGCTGAGGCACGCGCACTGGCTGAGGTCGAGGCACGCGCACAGGCTGAGGCCGAGGCGGCAGCAGCGGTAGCCAGGGCTCAGGCCGAGGCACGCGCACTGGCTGAGGCCGAGGCACGCGCACTGGCTGAGGCAGAGGCACGCGCGAAGGCTGAGGCCGAGGCACGCGCACTGGCTGAGGCAGGGGCACGCGCAAAGGCAGAGGCAGAGGCACGCGCACTGGCTGAGGCAGAGGCACGCGCGAAGGCTGAGGCCGAGGCACGCGCACTGGCTGAGGCAGAGGCACGCGCGAAGGCTGAGGCCGAGGCACGCGCACTGGCTGAGGCAGAGGCACGCGCGAAGGCAGAGGCAGAGGCACGCGCACAGGCTGAGGCAGAAGCACGCGCGAAGGCAGAGGCAGAGGCACGCGCTCAGGCTGAGGCAGAGGCACGCGCGCAGGCTGAGACAGAGGCACGCGCGAAGGCTGAGGCAGAGGCACACGCACTGGCTGAGGCAGAGGCACGCGCGAAGGCTGAGGCCGAAGCACGCGCACAGGCTGAGGCCGAGGCACGCGCGAGGGCAGAGGCAGAGGCTCGCGCACTGGCTGAGGCAGAGGCACGCGCAAGGGCAGAGGCCGAGGCACGCGCACTGGCCGAGGCAGAGGCACGCGTGAAGGCTGAGGCAGAGGCACGCGCGCAGGCAGAGGCAGAGGCACGCGCACTGGCTGAGGCCGAGGCATGTGCACAGGCAGAGGCTGAGGCACGCGCACTGGCTGAGGCTGAGGCACGCGCACAGGCAGAAGCACAGGCAAAGGAAGCTGCTGACAAGGCGGAAGCACAGGCCGCAGCCACTGCCGCTGCCAAGCAGGTTACGGAGGCGGAGGCAGCAGCAGTTGCGCTCGCAGAGGCCGCGGCCGCAGCTGAGCAGGCAGACCCAATGGATACCACGGCCGACGGCGCCGACGATGGCGCCGCTGCTGCTGCCGCCGCCAGCGGCTCCAAGGCCAAGGCCGGCAGGCGGAAGGGGCGCTCTGCGACCGCGCGCTCGGGCAGGGGCGGCGACGCGGTCGTGGCGCTGCCAGCGGACGCCGCGCCCGCCGCTGACGCCGACGCTACTGCCGACGCGGCTGCCGACGCTGCCGACCCTGCGGCTGCCGACGTTGCCGACCCTGCAGCTGCCGCCGCGCCCAAGCGCGTGCGCAAGCCCGACCCGCGCCGCAAGTCCAAGCCCAAGACGCCCGCCGCCAAGACGCCCGTCGCCGCCGCGCCGCCCGCGCCCGCTGCCGCCGCTGCACCCGCTGGCGACGCGATGGACGTCGACCAGCAGACGCCAGCCGGCACGCCCGCAGGCGCGGCAGCTCAGCCGCCGTCCGCGCCGCCGTCCGCGCCGGCTGCTCCCGGCGCTGCTGCTGCTGCTGCTTCTGCTGGTGCGAGCCCGGTCGTGGTGCCCAAGAAGAGCCACAAGAAGAAGACGCGCACGCAGCTCAACGCAGAGGCCGCGGCCGCCGCTGCAGCCACGGCTGCCTCTGCCGCTGCTGCCGCCGCCCCTGTCGTTGACGTCGACGCTGCTGCCGCGGCATCGGCCCCTGCCGTTGACGACGCCGACGCTGATGCCGCGGCCTCGGCCCCTGACGTGGACGTCGCCAGCGCTGCTGCCACGGCCTCGGGCCCTGCCGTCGACGTCGGCGGCGCTGCTGCCACGGCCTCGGCCCCTGCCATGGACGTCGCCGGCGCTGATGCCACGGCCTCGGCCCCTGCCGTGGACGCCGCTGGCGCTGCCCCCGCCGGAGCGGCCGCTGCTGCCGATGCCGTCGCCGATGAGAGCGCTACTGGCGCTGCTCCTGAGGGGGTGAAGCCGGAGCTGGACGCGGCGTCGCCAGCGCGTGGCGGTGGCAAGCCTGCCGCGCCCGCGCCCGCCGCGGGCGTCGGGCGGTCGAGCGGGCGTGCGGGCGCGGGTGCAAAGGGCAGGGCGGAGCGCGACGCCGTGGCCGGGAAGGTCCCGGGCGCTGACGGCGGCGCTGCGGGGCCGTCGTCCGCGGGCGACGCGGCCGGCGGCGTCGATGGCGACTGCGGTGGCGTCGGCGCGGCTCCACTCCCCGCGTTGGGTGACGTGCCGAGGCTGAGCCAGGCTGTGCTGGCGGGCTCGATCGAGCGCGTCGGGTATGACGGCCTGCGTGACCTGGTTGCTGACATGCCTGGCAGCCGGCAGTGCAACCCAATCTCCATCGCTCTGATGGTCGAGGCGGTGATCGAGGTGGGTGTGCAGCGTTGGGAGTGTGTGTGCGTGTGCGTTTGCGTGTTGTGTGTGTGTGCGCTGATGGTCGAGGCGGTGATGGAGGTGGGCAAGCAGCGTTGGAGTGTGCCTTTGTGTTCGTGTTGTGTGTGTGCCGGGACGGTATTGTGCACGGCTGCTGCTTGTCGCCACCTCTGCCCACACGCACACATCCCGCACGCCCACTTACGCCCCCGCGTGCACGCCTCCCTCCCCCCTTTCCAGACGCTGGACACGGCCGGCCCCGGCGTGTGGGTGTGCCGCGACGAGCTCAAGTACGAGCTTGGCAAGATCTCGCGCGACAGGGTGAGGTGGTGCACGCGTCCGTGGTGCACAGGCATGCTTTTGGTACACATTTGTTCCCTGCATATTTTGCCATGCCGCGTCATAATGCGCGCGCGGCTTTGGCGCGTTGGTGTGCCGTGAAGCTGACCAACGCGCGCGTCGCCGGGCGCGCAGTCTACTTTCCACGCACGCACACACACATGCACACATATACACACACGCACACACACGCGTCCCCCCCTCCACCCCAAACAGACCATGGTCGAGACCATGCTTTCTCGCTGACCAACGCGCGCGTCGCCGGGCGCGCACTCTACTGCCCACGCACCCACACACGCGCGCACACGCATGCTCACACACTCGCATACACCCCAAACAGACCATGATCGAGACCGTGCTGTCATCGCTGGCCAACTCGCGCGTCGCCGGACGCGCAGTCTACTTTGGGACGCACGACGGCGTTGACTACTGGTGCTGTGTGGCGCTGCCGGCGGACCAGCCGCAGGGCCACAGTGTGGACGGCTTCCCGGTCAAGTGGAACCCCACGGGCAAGCCGGCGCAGGTGTGTGTGTGTGTGTGTGTGTGTGTGTGTGTGTGTGTGCGTGCGTGCGCGTGTGTTGATGTGTGTGTGGCAGAGTACTGGCGCTGCTAACAGCCCAGCCGTAAGTGCACAGTGTTACGCGTGAACGTGCGCACGTGCACACGCAGGTGCGTGCACACTGTTTGCACAGCGTGCAATGTGTGGCGCGCGCGCGCGCGTGCACACACCCAAACACGTACGCGCACAGTTCTTCACGGCTGTCAAATTCGCCGTCCACACCCGCCACACGCACACACGCACACACACGCACGCACGACCGAGGCGTCTGACCGACTGCAACATTAACCACCATATGCGCAGTTCTCCACCGCAGCCGAAGTTGCGGTCCACAACCCCGCGGCGCGACCGCCCTCCCCAAGGCCCCCACGCGCCCCCCTCCTCACACACACGCATGCACATGCACTCACACACACACGCAGAGCTTCACACAAGGCCTTCCAACCAACCACACACGCACGCACGCGCAGTGCTTCATCGCCGCCGAGTGCCCCCTCACATACACACGCACGCGCACACACACACGCACCCCCCTACCACACACACACACACGCACCCCCACGCACCCCCACGCAGTGCTTCACCGCCGCCGAGTTCGCCGTGCACAACCCGCGCGCACGCGGCGCGACCCAGCTTCCCAAGGTCCCCACGCCCATGGCGTCGCCGCTGCCTGTCAAGGCGGAGCCCAAGCCCAAGACGCCAAGAACGGAGCCCAAGCCCAAGGTGGGTAGCAGTGGTATTGGTTCCGATGCGCCGCGTTCCGCTCATATAATCTTACGCGCATGTGGATTGTTACAGTCGTGTGTTACGACGCACCTATGAGGCAGCGTATTCGGCGTATGGCGCCGTATAACTACAGGGGGCTGAGCAGGCTGAGGCCAAGCCTGGGCCAACGCCAAAGGCCCCCCACACTCAAACTCCCACTGGTGCGGTTGGGCGTTTCGTTCTCAATGGTGACGCACGCGATGCCTCAACTCCCAGGCTGACCCCAATCCCAAGCCTGACCCAAATCCAAAGACTTGTACGGGTGTGGACCCACAACGTGTTCCGTTCTCAATTGCGCCGCACACGATGCCATCACCCGCAGGCTGAGGCCAAGCCAGAGCCTGAGCTAACACCTCACCCCTACATACTTACGAACTCCCTAGCTAGTGTGGTCAGGCTCCCCGTTTCTGAGCGGAAGGCTGTCGGGGTTCGACCCTGAACCCTACTACACTCCAAACCCTAGACACAATCCGCCTGTACCCGTCGGCAGGCTGCGCCCAAGCCCACGCCCGAGCCCAAGCCAAAGACCGATCCCACACCGACAGCCCCACCCACCCACTCTAAACCTTTTATTTAGTGCGATTGGGCTCCCTGTTTTAAAGCAGAAGGACCTCAGCCTGCAATGCCCCAATACGCCCGCAGGCTGCGCCCAAGCCCAAGCCTGAGCCCAAGCCAAAGACCGAGCCCAAGCCCAAGGCCCCCAAGCCTGAGCCCAAGCCTGAGCCAGGCGCGGGCGCGGACGCACGCGGAGGTCCTGGAGGTGACGGGGGGGACGGCGCCGCCGCGGGCGTCAGCGCGCCGCCCGGAGGCAAGCGGGACAAGGCTGCAGCAGTTTCGGGCACGTCGGGCGCGGGGTCAGGCGCGGCGTCGCCCGCTGGCAGCGGCGGCGACGGCACGCCCAGGAAGCGCGTGCGCAAGCCCGACCCGCGGCGCAAGTCGGCGCCTGCAGTCCTGGCGCCGCCTGCGCCTGCCGCGGCCGCGGCTCCGGCGGTCGAGGGCGCTAATGGCGCAACTGCGAGCGCTGGCGGCAGCGCGCCGCTGCCGCCGCTGCCGCCGCCGCTCGCTGGCAAGAAGCCCAAGGCCGCCGCTACTGCCGGGGCCGGCGGAGGCGGAGGCGGGAGCAAGGCCAAGGGCCGCTCGCACAAGCGCGGCGCCGGCGGCACGCCGCCCAAGGCGGCAGCGCCGCTGGGCGGCGGCGCTGCAGGCGGCGCTGTTGCGCCCGCCCCCGGAGGGGGCGCGGGAGCGCCCGGCGGCGCGGGCGCGGGTCCTGCTCCGGGCGTTGCTAAGCCGCTGCCGGGTGGGGCGGTCGACGATGACGACGCGGCGCCGCCGCCGCCGCCGCCGCTCGCGGGCACCGACCCGTCGTCGTCTGCGGCGCGGACGGCGGCGGGCGTGATGTACGCGCACCCGTACGCAGGTGGGCGCGTGTCTGGTTCTAGTTGGGGTGTTTGCTCACACACACACGCACACACACACACACACACACATGTATGCATGCATGCACACACACACATGTAAGCGTGCCCACGGGGGGGGGGGCGCAGGGGATGTACGCGCACCCGTAAGCAGGCGAGCACGTGTGTGTGTGTGTGTGTGTGTGCTCACACCCACATGCACACACATGCACCCACATGCACACACACACACACACACACACACACACATGCACACATGATTGCAGGTGCGCCAGCCGCTGTTGCTGGTTCTGCTGCTCTCTCTCCCTCTCCCTCACACACGTGCACCCACCCCCACGCAGCTGCCGCCATTCCGTGCGGCCGCCCGCACGGCCACGTGCTGTCTCTCTCTGCCTCTCTCTCTCTCCCTGCCGCTCTGTGTCTCTTTCTCTCTCGCACACACACACCCCACGCAGCTGCCGCCATTCCGTGCGGCCGCCCGCACGGCCACGTGCCAGCTGCCGTCGTCGTGCCGGCCTCTCTTTTTCTCTCACCCACTCCCTCTCGCTCTTTCTCCCCATCTCTCTCACACTCTCTCACCCACCCATACGCAGCTGCCGCCATTCCGTGCGGCCGCCCGCAAGGCCATGTGCCAGCTGCCGTCGTCGTGGCCCCCTATCTTACTCTCACCCACCCCCTCCCTCTCTCTCCTCCCCATCTCTCACACTCGGTCACTCACCCCCACGCAGCTGCCGCCATTCCGTGCGGCCGCCCCCACGGCCACGTGCCAGCTGCAGTCGTCGTGCCTGCGTCACAGACTGGCCAGTGGCTCACTGCAATCACCCTGCCCATCGGCGGAGGAGCTGTGGGAGGTTTCGGAGGAGGTTTTGGAGGAGGTTTTGGAGGAGGCATGGCGGGTGTGGGCCAAGGCTTTGGAGGCGTGGGCTTCGGCGCGCACGACGGCTCAACGATGTTCGGGGTCGGAGGGGGCGGCGCGTTCGGAGGTGGGTGGGGTGTTTGGGGGGACATGGATTCGCACGCGCCACTTGACCCGCTATCCCCTGGAGGCAGTCGGGATGTATTTTGACGGCGGCGCATACTATTAAGACGTCCTTTTTGCTCTGGACGATGTTCGGAGTCGGAGGGGGCGGCGCGTTTTGGGGACATGGATTCGCACGCGCCACTTTGGCCCGCTATCCCCTGGAGGCAGTCAGAATGTATTTTGGAGGCGTCGCACACTCCCTCACCCACACTCTTCTCACCCGCACTGCTGCCTCGCCCCATTTTCGCAGGCGCCGGCCCCAGCTCCCAGTCCCCCGGGGGGGGGGCGCCCTCGCGACCACCACACACAGACCCACCACACACACTCACTCACCCGCACTGCTGCCTTGCCCCTTTTCGCAGGTGCCGGCCCCAGCCCCCAGCTCCACGGGGGCGCCCGCCCTCGCGACCACCTCGGAACACCCATCACACACACTCTCTCACCCACACTGCTGCCTCGCCCCATTTTCGCAGGCGCCGGCCCCAGCTCCCAGCTCCACGGGGGCGGACGCCTCTGTGACCACCGCCACCCCTTCCCTTGGAGGAGGCTCCCTCACACCCACACCCTGCATGCTGTGTGTTTTACGCGCCGGCCCCAGCTCCCAGCTCCGCGGGGGCTCCCGCCCCCGCGACCACCTCAAACGCCCACCGCACCCACACTCTCTCACCCACACGGCCTCGCCCCATTTTTGCAGGCGCCGGCCCCAGCTCCCAGTCCCCCTGGGGGGGGCGCCCTCGCGACCACCACACTCACACACCACACATACACTCTCACCCACACGGCCTTGCCCTATTTTCGCAGGCGCCGGCCCCAACTCCCAGTCCCCCGGGGGGGGGGGGGGGGGGGGGGCCCTCGTGACCACCACACACACACCGCACCCACACTCTCTCACCCACACTGCTGCCTCGCCCCATTTCCGCAGGCGCCGGCCCCAGCTCCCAGTTCCGCGGCGGTGGGCGCCCCCGCGATAACCGGCGGCAGTCGGCGCCTGCGTTTGGAGGCGGCGGTGCGTTTGGCCTCGACGGGAGTACGCCCTCGATGGGGAAGTTCAGGGTGCGTTTGTGTGGGTGGCGTGTGTGTGAGGGGGTGTCCCTCCCTCTATTTTTTCTTTTGGTGTGCAGCACGCCCCGTCTGGGGAAGTTTGGGGTGGGGCTTTGGAGAGTCTCTGAGAAGAGAAACCCCACTAGCACAAGTGGGGTTTCATTTTGGGTGTTTATCTCTCCCTCGCGCGCGCGCACACACACACACGCACACACACACGCGCGCGCGCGCTCGCGCGCACACTCTCAAAGTTCGACGCAGCCTCGGTCGCGACGGGCGGGCAAGCGGACCGGGCGCCTTCGACCCCCTCTCTCACACACTGTCACACACTCTCACACACGCACACACACGCACACACAGTTCGACGCAGCCTTGGTCGCGGCGGGCGACCCAAGCGTGTTCGTCTCTCTCTCTCTCTTTACGAAAGATTACCCATACTGCATTTTACGAAATAGCCGAACGGGCCTACGCTCTAACTTTTGACAGCTACGCCGCCACAGCCACACAATCGCCGACAGCCACGCGACGTTCATGTTCAGCCACGCAGCGACACACACTCACATCGGAGACAGCCACACAGAGGCCACGCATGGAAAGGGGGGGAGCGACAGGGCAGCGACGTGTGACGCAGCGGAGCGTCAAGTTCGTCCGCTGCCGCCGCTATCCCCACCATCCCCAGCGCACCCCCTGGGAGGCCTCCGACCCCGGTTTTAAGAACGTGCATGGTCTCTAGGGGTTGAACCCTACTCGTAGCCTCGATTTGGAGTCGATTCGAGCAGGTCAATTTCGCACCCACACTACACAGCTCACACTCAATTCTCTCTCTCTCTCTTCTCTCTCTCTTTGCATCCCTCTCTCTTCAAGCCCAGCCCCCAGCGTTTTCAACCCAAGCGGGCACCCATTTCACCAAGGCGGCAAAACAAGCGGTTAATCCTTCGCATAATATTTCTCTCGCACTCTCACACGCACACACACACACACATAAGGGTCGGCGGACTATACATAGTCCCTAATAGTATAGTCATTAATTAAGGTTAATTAAAGTGTTCAGTCGCGGAGCGCCTCGGAGTATCCGCTTCACTGCGGAGGACGATGGTGGTCGCTGGGTGTGGGGGCCTCGACAGGGCACTTTGGCCTCTCCGCGCGGCAACAGCGAAGCAAAGGGTCCATGCGAACCCAATGAATCGCGGTGAAGAGCGGGAGATCGTGAAATGGCCGTCGGAGGGAGTCGGTGACTCCCCCACACTCGGTTCGACTGCAATAGCCGGCTCGAATGACCTCCGAATGAGGCCCCACAACTTGCGACGCCCCAGAGATGCATAGAGGGGACGAAGTACTTTCGTTTGGCACAGGGCTGGGGGGTTGCATGGGGGGTGCATGCACGCATGCAGTGGGGTGGGTTTGGGAGGCAGTGCCTCCGAGGCACGCAGGTGCAGGTGGCTAGGGGCGTTCCCTGGCACGCTTAGCAGCATAGCAGACCTAAACGACACCAAAGAGGCATGTTCTAATTAGGTTTTAATTGGTGGCATGGGTATGGAGCCGCGCCGTGGCGTGCTGAGTGTGCTCCCGCCGCAGCCGGCGGGAGCGCAGTAGCGGCGGCGGCGGCGGGGAAGCCCACCCACCCAACAGACCAATGAATAGGGCGGATTGGGGTGTTGGTGTTTGGTGTGTGAGTTTAGAAAGGAGGTGTGGGTTGGATGCTTGCAGCGCTGGGTGCTTTAGGGGCTTGCAGCTGTGTAACCTCGATACGAGAGCGTGTGACTCCGCGTCTCCGCGTCGCCACCGTGCGGTCGGGATCTTGTATTGCTTCTCACAGCTCGACAAAACTTCCTACAAATATTCGGAGCGTGGAGGACACACACACACTCTCGCACGCACACACACACGCACACACAGTTCGACTCAGCCGCGGTCGCGGCACGCGGCCCGGGCGCCTTTGGCTCTCTCTCTCTCTCTCTCTCTAACACACACACACACACTCTCTCGCACGCGCACACACACCCGCAAACACGCACACACACACACACACACACTCACACACGCGCACACACACACACAGTTCGACTCAGCCGCGGCCGCGGCAGGCGGCCCGGGCGCCTTTGGCTCCGTGTTTGGCTCGTCAACTCTCTACGTGGCTGCGAGCTCTGAAGCATGGCGCCCGCCGGCTGTGGTGAGTCGATCCAGCTGCAGTTATTTGTGCAGTTGGGGGAGGGGGGCCAACGGCTAGTCTCTGCAAACATGATCCCATGTGTGCTGCACCAACACTGTACGTCGCGGCCAGCTCTGATGCGTGGCGCCCGCCGGCCGTGGTGAGTGCGAGCTGAGCTCAGTTGCAATTGGGGCCTCAATGGGGGCTGTCCAATGACATGTCCCTGTGTAGTCATATTTGGCTCGTCAACCCTCTACGTGGCTGCGAGCTCTGATGCGTGGCGCTCGCCGGCCGTGGTGCGTCGATTCAGCTGCAGATGGGGGCTCAGGGGATGTTGCAGGTTGCTTGTGGGGGGGGGCGGGGGGTATGCGGGGGTCCAGCGACTCGTCTGTGTCATGTTTGCCGCGTCAACGCTGTACGTGGTCAGCTTCAATGTGTGGCGCCCGCCGGCCGTCATGGCGTGGTACGTGAAAGCTCAGCTGCAGTTTGGGCCTCGTGGGAGGGCGTTTCCGACGCCGCACCTCAGTAGTAGGGCTCGCCTGTTTGCTGCGCCAAGCACTTGCTGCGCCAAATCCAACTTCCCCTCCATCGCCTGTTTGCTGCCGTGTCACAGGCCACCAGCGAGATGCTCCCGCTGCTCCAGTTCTACCGCCACACCTGCCTCCCCCCCTTTCTCCCGCTCTCCCACGCCGACGCTGCCCCTGACACACATACACACAACCAAGCACACACACACACACACACACACACACACACAGGCCACCAGCGAGCTGCTCCCGCTGCTTCAGTTCTACCGCTTCTGCGAGCAGCCAGAGGAGAGCGCAGTCATGCGGGGGCTGCTGACGCTGCTGCAGGTGTATATGTGTGTGTGTGTGTGCGTGCTTGGTTGTGCTTGGGTGTGTGTGTTTGCCTGGGCTCATGTGTGTGTGTGTGTCAGTCTGAGGAGAGCGCAGCCATGCGGGGACTGCTGACGCTGTCGCAGGTGTGGATGTGTTTGTGTGGATGTGTGTGTGTGTGTGTGTGTGTGCTTGAGTGTGTGCTTGCCTGGGCTCGTTTGTGTGTGTGTGTGTGTGTCAGAGGAGAGCGCGACAGAGTGAGACCTAGTTTAAACTCAGTTGAAGCGGAGTGACGAACACAGCCGTCAGTGACCCGCATTTGCCCCTTTCCCCCACTGCTTTTTGAATGAGGTTATTCACCCTCTTGTTGGCGCACGGTTGGTCACCCGCCTCCAAATGGAATCTCCTCAATGATGACCAGAAACAGCCTATCTAGGTCTGCCGTGCAGAGTTCTCTGTAACGATATCTCTCTCTAGAGGAGAGCGCGGTAATGTGGGGGCTGCCAACACTGCTGCAGGTTTGTGTGGTTGTGTGTGGGTATATGGGTCTGCCTCTTATGGGAGTGTGTGTGGTCGTGGGTGGGGGGGGGGCGGTGGTGGGGACATAAGAGCGTGTGCTGCGAAAGCCAACTCACTCCACGCAGCCCGGCCCCCCCCCCACACACGTATGTTCTGTGGCTGTAACACACAGTGTGTTGTTGCTGCTACCGCGTGCGCAATCGGGACACACCTCCCTTGATTCGCGCCCCTCCCCCCTCCCGCGCGTACGTTTCCATGTGTTCTCACATATGCAACCACCTATGCTGCACGTGCTCGGGAGCTTCTCTGCATGATCATCCCCCCCCCCCGTTCCCCCACACACACCGCCCACTCACACACAAACCTTTTCGCGACTCAAATAACGCTTGTGCAACTGTCTGTGCCGCCTCGCCTCTCCCCTCCGCAGGGCACGCGTTCTGGGCGGTCGCGGCGCTCCCGCTTCCAGTTTGAGAGTGATGAGGAGGTGGGTGTGCTGCCGTCGCTTGTGTGCGTGTGTGCGTGTGCTTGTGTGCGTGTGTGTGTGTGTGTGTGTGCATGCGCGCACGTGTGCATGTGTGTGTGTGTGTGCAGGTGTGTCAGTCTGCGAGCGGCGAGGAGGTGGGTGTGTTTTCTGCCATCATGATCTCCATGAACGCGGTGCGTGTATCCAAGCATGCGACCAGGAAACCGGCTAAAGCTGCCAGAACCTCGGGGTGTCAGAGCCTGGGTGTTTGCATCCCCCGCTTCCCCTTTTGTACACACACTTACCCCCCCTCACACACACACACACACAAACACACACAAACATGCACATGACGATTACCTGTATGACGACACGGAGGGCGAGGGCGAGGAGGGCACCCCCCCCCCACACACACTGATGACACACACACACACACACACATGCGCAGGAAGATTACCTGTACGACGATGAGGAGGGCGAGGGCGAGGAGGCCCCCCCCCCTCACACACACACGCACACACACACACGCACACACACGCACACACACACGCACACACACGCATGCGCATGACGACTACCTGTACGACGTTGACAAGGAGGAGGACGGCGAGGAGGGCAACACCCCCTCCTCACACGCACACACTTATGACACACACACACACACACACACGAACACGCACATGACGATTACCTGTACGACGACGAGGAGGGCGAGGAGGGCACCCCCCCCACCACCACACACACACTGATGGCATACACACACACACACACGCACGCACACACACGCACACACACGCATGCACAGGACGACTACCTGTACGACGATGACGAGGAGGAGTGCGAGGAAGGGCACACCCCCCTCACACACACACTGATGACACACACACACGTACACACACACACACACACGCGCGCGCACACACACGCACACACACACACACACACACACACACACACACGCTTGCACAGGACGACTACTTGTATGACGATGACGAGGAGGAGGAGGGCGAGGAGGGCGAGGAGTTTGACGACATGGGGACGCAGGAGGGCGAGGAGGCACCCGAGGACGACGAAGAGACTGAGGACGTGAGTGGGGGTGGGAGAGCGTGGGGGGGACGCGCCGGAGGAAATGAACAAGAAATGTGGAAAGCCGAAGCAGAAACAAGGGAAATCGCACCCCTAGCGGTGAGTTTGCGTGACGGGGGGTTGGGGGGCGCAGGAGGGAGAGGCGGTACCAGAGGACGACGGAGGGACTGAGGACGCGAGTGGGGGTGGGGTCGTGGGTGGGAGAGAGGCGGACGACCTTGAGAAATCCAGGTAGGAAACGAGGGCAAAAGCACCTCGTAGGTGCGAGTGTGTTAGACGGGGGGTGGGGGTGCAGCAGGGAGAGGAGACGAGGCACCAGAGGACGATGAGGATGTGACTGGGGATGTGGGTGTTGCTCGGGTGTTGCAGCATGGCAGTTGCGCGGGTGTTGCAGCATGGGTGTTGTAGCATGGGTGTTGCAGCATGGGTGTTGCAGAATGGGTGTTGCAGCATGGGTGTTGCAGCATGGGTGTTGCAGTATGGGTGTTACAGCATGGGTGTTGCAGTATGGCAGTTGCGCGGGTGTTGCGTGGATGTTGCAAGGTGTATGGGTGCTGCGTGCGTGTTTTCACACGCCTGCATGCCCGCACGCGCGACACACGCACTCGCTTTCCCTTCCCTCCACCCGCGCTGTGTCGTTACAATGACAAGCGACCATTGGCATGAACCTACACTCGAAACGTGAACCGACGCTCTGCTCCCCTTTCAGAGCCTCGGCAACATGTTTCTACAGGGGATATTTCTACTACGATGACATAGACGGCTGCATGGGCTGGCGATACCGCCATCACGCTGACAAGACGCACATGTGCGCACGCCCGCGCACACAAACACGCACGCACACACACGCGCACACACACACACGCACACAGGACTTCTTTGGCGAGGAGGACGAGTTATATGGCGAGTTCGGCATGCCCATGGCGGGCGGCGGCATGGGTGGCTCTGCCTTCATATGACAAAGACACTGAAAAGACACCCACACGTGCACACATATACACACACACACATACAGGCGGCGGCGGCATGGGAGGGCGGTTCCGTGATGACGCGACACATGCACTGAGAAGACACACGCGCACACAAACACAAACAGACACATAGACACACACATACACACTCACTCACACACACTCACACACACACACACACACACAGGACTTCTTTGGCGAGGAGGGCGAGTACTACGACGAGTTTGGCATGCCAATGGCGGGCGGCGGCATGGGAGGGCGGTTCCGCAGGCGCAGCGAGCCTGGTGGACGAGCGCGCATGGGACCAGGGGACATGGGGGGCGAGCCGCGGCCGAAGCCGGTGCTCAAGGTGTGTGTGTGAGTGTGTGTGCGTGCGTGTGTGTGCGTGTGCGTGCATGCGTGGATGTATGCAGCGAGCCTGGCGGACGGGCATGCATGGGACCAGGAGACATGGGAGGCAAGCCGCGGGCCAAGCCTGTGCTCAATGTGTGTGTGTATGTGTGTGTGTGTGTGTGTGTGTGTGCAGCGAGCCTGACGGGACGGGCGCGCATGGGACCAGGAGACATGGGAGGGGGGGGGTCGCTTGCCAAGCATGTGCTCAAGGTGTGTGTGTGTGTATGTGTGTGTGTGTGTTTGTGTGTGCATGCGAGCCCCGCAGACGGTCGCCCTGGGGCCCAGGGGACGTGTGTGGGGGAGAAAGCCTGTGCTCAAGGCGTGTGTGCTGTGTGGTCGATTTGAAGTCTGTCGGGTGCTCGTGTTGGCTACTCGTGTGTGGGCTGTGTGTACTTGCATGTGTGCTGCGCTGTGGTGTGTTATGCCTGGCCACATCCACCCACCCACCGCGCCATTCACCCCCCAGACCTGCAGTTCCCCCCCCCCTCTGCTCACCCCCAGCTCCCGCCTGCGTGTGTGTGCTGTGCATCCACCCCTTCCGACCCCCAGCATCCACAACCACCCCTTACCCCCAGCGCCCGCGTGCGTGCGTGTGTGTGTGTGATGTGCAGATTGTTACGTCGCGGCAGCACGCAATGGTCGCGAGCGCGGAGGAGCAGCGCCGGAGGCAGCAGGTGTGTGTGTGTGTGTGTGTGTGTGTGTGTGTGTGTGTGTGTGACAGCACGCAATGGTTGCGAGCGCGGAGGAGCAGCGCCGGAGGCAGCAGGTGTGTGTGCGTGTGTGCGTGTGTGCGTATGTGCGTGTGTGTGTTTCATTCACACCTGGCCTGCCACACCAACCGTCCACACTTCTACCATTGGTTACACCTCACAGGAGAAGGCCAACAAGCGCGCTGAAATGGACCGGCTGCGGCAGCAGCACCGTGCGCTGCGCCACCAGGGCGGCATGCTCACGGGCGCGGGTGGGTTGAAGACTTTAAAATCCATGTTGGCTTTAAGAGAGAGTGTCTTTGTGCTGGTGTGTGTGCTTGTGCGTGTGCCTGTGTCAGCAGCATGTGCGCGCTGCGCCACTAGGGCGGCATGCTGATGGGCGCAGGTGCGTGTGTGGCCTGGTCTCCACGTGTGTTCCAATCTAGCATCACCTGCGTGCTCTTACCAAGCGTCCCTCCCCTCCTCCTCCCCTACCTGCCCTCCCACCCCAGCAGGCAGCGGCGGCGGCCTCGTCGTTCACGGCAGGTGGCCCCCAGCAGATGACTGTGCACGAGAGCAGCAGCCGAGTTTAGCGTGCCCCACGCCCCTCTGCTCTCCCACCCCCTCTGCTCTCCCACCCAACAGGCAGTGCGTGGAAGATGCCTGGTCTGCGCTCCGTTCCGATGTGCGTTCCGTTCCGATCTAATCTTACCCTCCCCCCCTCCCTTGCTCTCCCACCCCAACAGGCAGCGGCGGCGGCCTCGCCCCCCTTGGCGGGTGGCCCCCTGCTGACGACGTGTTTGCGCCGCTCCCTGGCGCCGGCATGGGCAAGCGCAAGGGGCCGCACGGGAACGGCGGCGCGGCCAAGCGCCCACGTGACTCGCGCGCTGACGCCGTTGTGCCGCACCCCTACGTGTACGCGCCGTACGGTGGGTGGGGATCTGGAGGGCGCACACGCTGTAGGCTGGCTCCTCTCTCTTCGTTCTCTTCTCCCTCCTATCTCTCTCCTCCCTCTCCTTTCAACACCCTCACGTGTGCGCGCCCTACGGTTGGTGTGATCTGGAGCACACAGTTGTAGCTGGCTCCTCTCTTGTCAACCCCTCTCCTCTCACTCCCGTTTCCTCTTCTCTCATATCTCATATCTCAACACCCGTATGTGTACGCGCCCTACGGTGGGTGGGGATCATGAGGACGCACACTCTTTGGCTGGCTCCTCTCCCCCCTCTCTCCCCTCTCCCCTCTCCCTCCCCTCTCTTCCCTCTCTCCTCGCTCTCCTCGCTCTGCTCTCCTCTCTTCTCTCGTCTCTTCTCTCCTCTCTTCTCTCCTCTCTTCTCTCCTCTCTTCTCTCCTCTCTTCTCTCCTCTCTTCTCTCCTCTCTTCCCTCCTCTCTTCTCTCCTCTCTTCTCTTCTCTCTTCTCTCCTCTCTTCTCTCTCCTCTCTCTCTCTCTCTCTCAGGCACGGCGGCGCGCGCGCGGCCAAGCGCCCTGAAAACACTGACCCCCCCCTCCTTCAGGTGTGGGCGAGGAGGAGGACTTTGACGACGAAGCAACGCAATCCGAGGGCGACGGCAGTGGCGACGACTACGGCGCCGCGCCCCCCCGCGCGCCGCACTCGGCGCCGCACGGCGGCCGCCCGGACCGCGCTAACTCGGGCGGGCGCGGCGGCCCGGGGCGCGGCTTTGACGCGGGGCGGGGCGGCCGCGGCGGGCGCGCGCCGGGAAGCGTGCGCCTCGTGCTGCAGGACCCTGGCCGGGGCGGCGGGGGCGGCGGCGGCCGCGGGCGGCCGTTCCCCGTGGCGGCCAAGCGGTCGCGCGCCGGCCACGGTGACAGCGGCATGCTCGTGCCGCCGCCGCCGCCGGCGCTGGCTGGGTCTGCGCCCAAGCGGCCAGGCGGCGGCGCGCGCAGCAGGGGCGGGCCCGGGCAGCTGTGGGCGGGTGGCGACGCGGGTGTGGGGGACGAGGGCGCGGGCTTCGTGCCGCCTCCGCCGCCGCCGCTGGCGTATGACGCGTACGATGCGTATGACGCGTACGATGGGTACGATGAGGCACACCCGGCACAGGTGCGTCTCTCTGTCACTTGATTCCTCTCCCCTCGCTCTATCCTTCCGTCTCCTCTCCCCCTCTGTCTCTCTCTCTCTATATATCTCTCACAACGAGGCACGCCCGGCGCATGAGTGTTTACTCTCTCTGTCTCGTCTCGCCTCTCTCTCTCTCTTTCATCTTGCCTCCCTTTCTCCCGCTCCCTCCCTCCCTTCCTCCCTTCCTCGCACGCCACCCTCGCCCACTGCCCACCTCGCGACAACCCCCCTCCCCCCCCGTCTCCCGGGACCCACGCCGGCGCTAGATCCCCGATTTCTGACGCACTTGTGCTTGCGTGTCGCGCGCCCCACGCCCTCGGCCGCCCCGCAGGGCTGCGCGCGCCGCGCGCGCTCCGGCGTCCCGCGTGTGCGCAACCCCGCGCACTGGATGCACTGCTCAATGGCGCTCGGGGCAATCCTCAGGCCGGCGGTCCAGGTGCGTGTGTGCGCGTGCGTGCTTGTTGGGTGTTGGGTGGATGTGATTGCAGGGGTGAAGCCGCCAACCTCGGCTTCGGCTGTGTGAGTAACTGGGATAGGATAGGATTGCAGCGGGGGCCGGCCGTCTACCTAACCAGGGGCGATCCTCGGGCCGGCGGTCCAGGCGCGTGCGTGCTGTGTGTTGAGTGGATGGGATTACAGGGGCCATCCCTGGCTTGGGCTGTGTGGCAGGGTTCTCCTTGCCGATTTGATTCCGATGAGGAGACCGCCCGAAAAGCGGTTTGCCGATGGGGAGCGAAGGGCGGGTTTGGAAAGCGGGGGTCCCAGGGCGCAGAAAACCCGGGGAGCTCTCCGAAAATCTGGAGAATCCGGGGGGCCCTCTCCAGAGAAACCGACAGCCTGACAGCCCATAAGGGAACCCCTGCTGTGTGAGTGGCTAAGACTGTGTGAGTGATGGGATCGTATACGATTACGTACCCGAAACCCGAAACCTGAGTGTGTGTGCGCACGCTGCCTGCGCAGATGTCAGACGCTGGAGTGGCCGCCAGTCTGGCAATGTTTCTGCCAACGTACCCGACACACACACACACACACACAGACACTCACACTCCCTCACCAACGCTCACACAGATGTCGGACGCTGGAGTTGCCGCCAGCCTGACGATGTTTGAGAAGCTGCCGCGAACCTACCTGCGGCGAGCGATGGAGTATGAGGCACTGCAGGGCGAGTCGCAGCCGACGGCGCACCACCACCACATGCGCAACTTTGTGAGTCGCGGCTGGTGATTTGATTGGCTGATTGGTTGATTGCTTGGTTGATTGATTGCTTGGTTGATTCATGTATTGCGATGCAGTATGAGGCACTGCATGGCAAGACGCAGCCGCCGGCGCACCACCACCACATGCGCAACTTCGCGAGTCGTGGTTTGATGAACTTATGGATGGATGGATGGATGGATGGTTGGATGGATGGATGGTTGGATTGTGGATTTTGCAGGGGGGGGGGGGGGGGGGGGGGGGGGGGGGGCTCTCGTAGTGTGTTGTGCTGGGATTGATGCTGGATTGTGGGGCAGCAACACCGGCCACGGCATGTTGATGTCGAGATGGGTCGACCTATTGTTTTTTAGACCAGAGGTGTCTGGATGGGTCGACGTATTGTTTTTAGACGATGGGTCTTGCCACGTTTCCTTGACCCTCGTCTCTCTCACACACACCACCCAGATCACCTCGCGGCCTCCACACTGGCCACGGCCATGCTTGAGTCAGATCTAACCAACAGGTCGTGCCACGACTCCTTGCCCCCCCCCCCTCCCCCCACACACCACTCCTCACCACCACACACAACTCCCCCCACCTTGCCAGATCACCTCGCGCGGCCTCAACACCGGCCGCAGCCATGCTTGAGCCAGCGATGCCCAACAGGTCTTGCCACGACGCCTGCCTCCCCCCCCCCCACACACCATTCCTCACACACACACACACACACATCACTCACCACCACACACGAACACAAAGTCTTTGACCCCCCCCGCCCCACCCTACTCTCCCCCTTGTCAGATCACCTCGCGCGGCCTCAACACTGGCCACGGCATGTTAGAGCCAGAGATGACCAACAGGTCTTGCCACGACTCCTTGCCCCCCCCCTCCCCCCTCCCCCCGCACACCACTCCTCGCCACCACACACAACTCCCCCCCCCCTGCCAGATTACCTCGCGCGGCCTCAACACTGGTCACGGCCATGCTTGAGCCATAGATGACCCAACAGGTCTTGCCACTTGTCCTCAACCCTGACCCCCCCCCCCCCCCATCCCCCCTCTGCCAGATCACTTCGCGCGGCCACAACACCGGCCACGGCATGTTACAGCCAGAGATGACCAACAGGTCTTGCCAGAGATGACCAACAGGTCTTGCCACGACTCCTTGCCCCCTCCCCCCCTCCACACACCACTCCTCACCTTCTCCCCCTCTGCCAGATCACCTCGCGCGGCCTGAACACCGGCCACGGCATGTTTGAGCCAGAGATGCCAAGCTGGACGTCGACGCTCCCGGGCACGCCGCTCCTGCTGCTGATGCCCGCGCACGCTGCCGACGCCGCCACTGCTGCCGACGCTGCTGACGCTGCTGACGCGGCAGGCCGTGCGGGGGCGGCGGAGGGCGCGGGCGCGCTCGTGGTGTCTGCGACAGATGCGCACGCGTCGAGCAAGGCGCTGCGGCGCTTCAGAGAACAGGTGCGTTGCGTAATAGATTGGTAGGAGCATGCTTGTTTGCTGCATGCTTGTTTGCTGCGTGCTTGTTTGCTGCGTGCTGCATGCTTGTTTGCTGCGTGCTGCATGCTTGTTTGCTGCATGCTTGTTTGCTGCATGCTGCATGCTTGTTTGCTGCGTGCTGCATGCTTGTTTGCTGCATGCTTGTTTGCTGCATGCTGCATGCTTGTTTGCTGCGTGCTGCATGCTTGTTTGCTGCATGCTTGTTTGCTGCATGCTGCATGCTTGTTTGCTGCGTGCTGCATGCTTGTTTGCTGCATGCTTGTTTGCTGCATGCTGCATGCTTGTTTGCTGCGTGCTGCATGCTTGTTTGCTGCATGCTGCATGCTGCATGCTTGTTTGCTGCGCACACTCTTGCCTCTCCTCTCCCCTCCCCTCCCCTCAACCCCCCCTCTCACCCCCCCCCTGTCACGTCGCAAGCGCGCAGGTCCAAACCGACCTCCAGTATCCCTGCCACCTCCCTTCTCACCTCACCTCACCCCTCCCTCGATCCCCCCCCCCCCTCCCTTGCGCCCCACGCACACGCAGGTCCAAACCGACCTTCAGTACCTCTACTGCCACATCATGCGCGGGTACACGCCGGTGCTTCTCACTCCACTCCCTCCCTCCTCCCCCTCCTCCCTCTCTCAACCCCCCCCCTCCTACCGCACGCACGCGCAGGTCCAAACTGACCTGCAGTACCTCTACTGCCACATTGTGCGCGAGTACACGCCAGTGCTGATTGCCATGCAGCGCATGGCGAGCGGGGCCGACCCAGCAGACGTGTCGGTGCGGCTGCGGCGGCTGCCGTGTGTGCTGCAGGTGTGTGTGGACGTGTGTGTGTGTGTGTATGTGTGTGTGTGTGTGAGGACATGGGGTCGGTTCGGCTGCGGCGGCTGCCGTGCGTGCTGCAGGTGTGTGTGTGTGTGTGTGCGTGCGAGTGTGTGTGTGTGTAAGGACAGGAGGTCGGTGCGGCTGCGGCGGCTGCCGTGCGTGCTGCAGGTGTGTGTGGACGTGGGTGTGTGTGGACGTGGGTGTCAGGTGGCGTTGTGTGGTGTGTGTGTGTGGACGCGTCAGTGCGGCTGCGCCCTCCACCGCACAGGCAACCTGGATAACGGCTCTCTTGCCTGTGCTACAAAGGCCTACCCATGCACGCACACATAACAACACACAGGTCCTTCACGACACCAAGGTGCTTTGTGAAGCACGATCCTGTCTCTTGCCTTTGATACACACACACACACACACAAACACACACACACACCGACACACAGGTCTTGCGCGACACCAAGTGCTTTGTGAAGCGCTACCCCGGCCCCTTCCGGCAAGCCGACGGCATGCCAGCGCTGCCCTCTCCAGAGACCCTCGCAGAGTTCACGCCGCCGAGCAGGCTGCTGGTGGACTCGGTGGGCGGCGGTGGCGGGTTCAGCGGGGGCGGCGCCAGTGGGAGCTACGGGGGCGGTGGCTTTGGTGGCTTCAACGGCGCCAGCGGCAGCGGTGGCGGCGGGTACAACGGCGTGTGGCTCAACGCCGCCAGCGGCGGCGGCGCGTCTCCCGCACCGCCGGCGCTGCTGCTGCTGCCGCCGCTTACGATGCCTCCGGCGGGCATCGGGGAGCGCCCAGCAGAGGCAGGTGGAAGCTCCGCAGCTGACGCTGGCGCAGCTGGCGCCTCTGCCGCTGGCGCTGACGCCGCTGGCGAGGCGGCGGCAGCAGCAGCGCTGACGCAGGCGCTAGCGCTGGCTGCTGCTGGCATGGGCATGGACGTGGGCGGGGACGGAGAGCGGGCGACAGTGAGCGAGCCGGGCGCGCAGCAACGGGGGCAGCAGCAGCAGCAGGGGCAGCAGCCAGAGCAGCAGCAGCAGCAGCAGCTGATTGCGCAACAGCAGCAGCTGCTGCCGGCGCAGCTGCAGCAGCTGTTTGAGCAGCAGCCAGAGCAGCAGCAGCCAGAGCAGCTGCAGCAGCTGATTGCGCAGCAGCAGCTGTCCGCGCAGCTGCAGCAGCTGCTTGAGCAGCAGCCAGAGCAGCAGCAGCCTGAGCAGGAGCAGGAGCCAGAGTGGTTCGTCGCCGCGCCTGCACCGCCTCCGCCGCCCCCTCCCCTGCAGGACATGCACGTGGACGTGGGCGTCAGCAGCGGAGGCGGCGGCGGCACCGCGGAGGCCAGCGGCACGCCTGGGCCCGCCGAGCCCTGGGCGGCAGCAGCGGCAGCAGCGGTGGCAGCGGCCGCCGCTGTCGTCGTTGCGCCGCTGTCCGGCCGCACCCCGACGCCCCCGCTGCCGGGGCCCCCGCCCGCGCTGCCCGGCGCGTGCTGGCTGCCCCCAAGCGCGGCGGGCGCGCGGCGGCTGCTCATCCAGGTCGTGGGACTGCCGGACGACTCGCCGGCCGCGGGCGTCGCAATCAAGCTTGGCGTGCCCCGGCAGGTGACGGGACAGCCGCCGCCAGAAGTCGTCGTCGTGGCAGATAACGCGACGGTGAGAGTGGGAGCTTGGGGCACGGTGTGTGTGTGTGTGTCTGTGTGTGCGTGTGCGCGTGCGTGTGCGCGCACACGAAGAGTGCGCCCCGGCAGGTGACGTGGCAGCCGCTGCCAGAGGTCGTCGTTGTGGCAGACAACGCGACGGTGCCTTGTGTCTGCGTGTGTGTGTGTGTGTGTGTTTGTGTGCGCGTGTGTGTGCGCGTACAAAAAGGGCCCCGGCAGATGATGGGACAGCCGCCGCCAGATGCCGTCGCCGTGGCGGATAACGCGACAGTGAGAGAGGTCGTTGCATACAACTCTTGAGCGGCAGGCCTGGGTGGGTTCTTTACACACACAAACACGCAGCATACACACACGCTTACACACACACGCACGCAGCTGCGTGACGTGCGCCGCGCCGCAACACGCGCGTTTTCAGACATGTACTCCATGCCCTCGCCCCACCCCACCCTAAACACACTCACGACTACCCTCCCCCCTCACACACACACACACACACACACACACAGGTGCGCGACGTGCGCCGCGCCGCCACGCGCGCGTTTGCCGACATGTATCGCATGTTCTCGTCCAAGTGGCTCGGCAACCGAACAATCGCTGACCGCGAGCCGATGTTTGAGGTGGGGGTTGGGGGGAGGGGGGTCCCGCCGGGTTGTGTATAGGGAATCAGGTAGGGCTAGGGATCAAGTAGGGCCCTCACAACACACACAACCACAGCAACAGCAGACAACAACACCAGTCGCAGCGACAGCAGCAACAACAGCAGCAGCAGCAGCAGCAACAACAACAACAACAACAACAACAGCGCCAACAACAACAACAACAACAACAACAACAATGTGTTACCCCCTCCCAACCCGCACCGCAACCACATCCACAGGTCCAGCGCGTCGTCGGCGGTCTGCCCCCGGACGTGCTCGCCCGCGGTGACGATGCAACAGTCGAAGGACTGTGCGACGGCCACTGCCTGCTCGTGACTGTGGCCAACTTCAACGCGCAGGACAAGTGGCGGCACGCGGGCGGAACGGAGGACTGGGTGGTGAGTGGGGTGGGGTGGGGGGGGCTTGCTGCTGCTGACTAGCTGGCTGGCTGGCTGGGGGAGGGGGCAGGGGAGAGGGGCGCTGGGGGGGGAGGGGGGGTGGCACGCACAACGCGCATTACAAGTGGCGGCACGCGGGCAGAACAGAGGACTGGGTGGTGAGTGTGTGGTGGGGGGGTCATGACAGTGGTTTCTCAACCACCCACCCACGTGCGCCTTCACCCCCACACCTAATCCCACACATATACCACACACAAGCCTCCCCCCCCCCCCGCACACGCAGGTCTGGTGTGAGGCGTTCGGCACCCAGCACTCACCCACCCTCCCAACCACACACCCACGTATTAGACGTCTTGGGTCTACTACGCCATCAAAGGTGTCCCACGGACTGTACAATCGACCACACTCCCACACGCGGGACTGGTGTGGGGCGTTCGGCACAGCACACTCACCCACCAGTGATGTCCTTAGCGCCCTCGCAGCCCCCACAGCCCCCGCTGCGGGGGCGAAACGGGAAATTTTGGGGGAAACTGCTGGGGCGAATCGCGGGATTTTCGATCCGAAAAGTGTAAAGTCGGTCATTTTCACATTTGTCCGCCAAAAAAATCGCCTCGTGCGGGGGCAAGTCGGCATGTTCCCTCCAATGTTGGGGGGGCAAACATGACATACTCGGTTTCCTTAAGGACACCACTGTCACCCACCCTCCCAACCACACACCCATAAACACCTCGAGGGTCTAATACGACATTGATCAAAGTCGTGCGACGGACTGTGAAATCAACAGACTGTGAAATCGACCACACTACCACGCACGCAGGTCTGGTGTGAGGCGTGCGGCACGACCGACGACGACGGCGAGCGCATGGTCGCGTGCGACGTGTGCAACGTGTGGAAGCACACGCGCTGCTGCGGCATCCCAGACGACGAGCCAGAGCCAGAGACGTTCAAGTGCGCCAGGTGCGCACGGATGATGCTGGGTCACTAGTGGTGTATAATGCGTGGGTCGGCGCCATGCTCGTTTTTTGTATTGGCTGCCGCATCCTGGACGACGAGCCAGAGACGTTTAAGTGCGCCAGGTGCGCACGCATGATGCTGGGTTGTGCAGCCTGTGTGACGCCACTGGTTGTGTGTATCTTTGTGTGTCGGCGCTATGCCCGTTTTGTGTTGGCTGCCGCGTCACAGACGGCGAGCCCTAGCCACACAAGTGCGCGCGAGGTGCGCACAGACGTCCTTGCGATCCGCCGACATCACCGTCAACGTCACACAGCCGGCACATGTGCACGCTCTGATCGCACCCCCCGGTCGTAGCCGTTGAGGCTGTGCACAGTCGCAGGCCCAAAGCTGATCGCCTGCCTGCCCTCATGTCACATACTACTCGCCTTACTTGTATATGCTGCATACTTGCAACTACTGTCAGAGGGTTACTGATTCAACTAGTTCCTTTTGTCCTATTTGCTACACCTCACCATGCACACACACACACACACACGCACACACACACACGCACACAAGCACTCACGCCACCCCTCCACTGGCACATGCACACCATACACCCGACTCCACCCCAACCACTCCCTGCAGGTGTGCGTCGCTGCCGCCGGGCGCTGCCAGTCGGCCTTGACACTGACACACATGACCGACACACGCACTGACGCCCCTCTTGACACCCACACACCAACTCCCACTCCACCGCAACCACTCCATTCCCAGGTGTGCTGCCAGTCTGACACTTGACACGCAACACCGACACACGCACTGACACGCACTCCTCTGACACACACACACTCCCACTCCACCGCATCCACTCAACCCCCAGGTGTGCATCGCTGCCGGCGTGCGCTGCGGGACGCAAGGGCCGGTCAGAGCGCGCGGCGGCGGCTGCCAAGGAGGATGCCGACTTCGACGGCGCCGAGATGTGGGGTGGCGGCAAGAAGCGCGTGCGCCAGGAGTGATGGCTCGCTAGGTGACGCCGGCAGGTTGTGCCCTCTCCCACCGCACGCGCGCGTGTCGATCAATGCGTCTGACTCGGCCAGCCATAACGGCCCCACTATTGCAACGCGCGTGGGGGGGGGGAGTGACCGGGGCAGGCGGCTGTTGCCAGCACGGCACAAGAGGGTGCGAGCGGCTCACGAACGTGACGCCACATCACAGGGGAGACAGCAAGAGACAACAAAGCGGGCATGGGGACGATGCTAAAGACGACCTTTGAGGGGGGGGGCACGGGGCCGTGCGCCCTGGAGGTTCACGGCACCGATCGCCGTGTTGTTTGATGTGCAAAGCATTGGTTATTGACTTGTTGGCAGGGTGAGGGAGGCGGCGGTGTTGACAAAGATACTGCCGCCACGCGACGTTTCCTCAAACAGGCGCAAGTGCAAGTGAGCGCTGGGATGGCGCTGGTCGAAGAAACACGTGCCAGGGGCACCAGCGTAGGAGCCTTACAGAACGCCCGTGTTGCAATGATAGCGCCTAAGTGTACATGCGGTTATGGCATGACTTGTCCGGGCAGCCCGCCAAGGGCGGATGAGAAGGGGATTTCGGGTGTCCAACGGGTCAAGTCAGTTGTCAGTACGGCGGCGCCCCTGGAGGCCAGCTCTCTGGGGCCCTTTGCAAGGTCGGGGAGGCGCGTGGCGGCCGTCGGTGCGGGTGTCGCGCCTGTGGCAGCAGACCCCCCAGCAGCAGACACCCCAGCAGCAGACACCCCAGCAGCAGACACCCCAGCAGCAGAACCCTAGCAGCAGACACCCCAGCAGCAGAGATGTGCGCGCCGAGCCAGTCACCTGCGCGTCCATGGTGGGACACAATACCATTTAAGTGGCGGCACGCATGGAGCTGGTGCTGGGCGGCGCATGGCGCAAGCATGGCGCAAGCACCCCTCTGGCTCCCCAGTGCACATGCATGATCCCCACCACCACGCCTGCCCAGCACCGTCACGCACATGTAATTTGAGAAGTCGGTGACGCGCTCCCACGGGTGGATCACCAGGACGTTGGACTGCTTGTAGTCGATCAGCTCGACCTTCTTCGTGTTGAGCGTGCTCACGCGGATCTTGCCCTCGAGACGCAGGTACTCCGTCACGACGCCCTCGAGCCACCCCGCCCCGCCCTCCCCACCGACAGGCTTGCGGTAGAACTGCACCTTGCTGTGCAACGGGTCCTCTGGCATCCCGGGCGGCGTGGGGGTCGCAGCAGCGGCGGCAGCTGCCTGCGCCTTGGCCTTGCGCGCCGCCTCTGCCGGGTTGATGCGGTGGCGGGGCGTGGTCGCGGGCCGCGGCGCCGGCTGCGCAAACGCCTGCTGCTGCTGCTGCTGCTGCTGCTGGTGTGGCGTGTACTGCTGCTGCTGGCTGTACTGCGCGGGACCCTGGGTGTTCCTGCGTGTGGAGGGGGGGGGGGCGTGCGTGGTCGAGCACTACATGCGACCATTGCGGCGGGTGCATGGGGAAGGGGCTTGCGTGATGCATGCGCCATGGCGCACCCCACAGTGTGCATGCGTGCACGCCGTGCACGGGCCCCACGTTTCCACGCGCAAATCTCAGCGTTGCTTACGGTATCAAGGTGCCCGCCTTCTTTTGCCCGAGCAAGTAGTTCGTCCACTGCTTGTGGCTGTCCGGCTGGATGTTCAGCTCCATGCGCATCTGGGCGAGCAGCGTCTGCAAGGGGTGCGAATGGGGAGGGCGCGCGTGTGTGAGGCGCTGTGCTGTTATCGGCGGACCACAACCACCCCTGGGACCGCCGCCCGAGCCATGCATGGGCATCCCGCCAAAGCGCGTGCCCCCACTGACCATGTCTGGCTTGTCGCGAAGCATCAGCGCCTTAAGCACCAGGTAATACGCCTCCTCCCTGAGCTCCTGCCGTCTCCGCTGAGCATCCATGTCACCAACAGGATAGTCAACCCCCTGCGCCGGCTCGCGCCCTGCGCCTGCTCCTCTACTCTGGCGGCCACCTCACAGGTCTCCCTGTGCACGAGGCCGCCGCTCGATCATCCGCGGGTGGCCCGAGCACCCAGGCGGGGGGTGCTCCTCTCCTCTGGCCCCTCTCCTCTGGCTGGCACTGCGTGTCCTGATCTGCAAAAGGTTCTGGGGGGCGACACGTCGATGAAGAGGGCGTGGTTTGGGTCTATTTTGGCGTTTTTGACAGAAATAATCAGGTGGGGGACTCGGCTCGGCATTACACACAACCTGCCCCTAACGACTGGGTACTCGGGGGCACGCGGCGTGACCCTTGGATTACTTCATTCCTGCTGCGTACACATACATACACACACACACACACACGCGCGCGTGTGCACACACGCACACACCACACACACACACGCGCGCACACACGCAAACAAAACACACACACAAACGGGTCAGAGACTCTGATGGAGCTCGAACACTCGCACAGATACAGGAGGACGAGGATAGCGCCACTGCACACTCCAACACACTCCAACACCCCTGTCTGCTCGAGCCAGGGCTGCAAGTCGGAGCCCTTCGACAGGGTGGGCCAGACCTCGAGAGCGGCGGGGAGACGGGGATTCTGGGTTGCGGTCTGTTGGTATTTTAGTTGGGGGCTTCACCGCTAGTCTTCCATGGATGGCGGAGCCCACCAATAGCCGAAGAGGCGGCGAAGTACAGGCCAGCGAGTGATTTTGTTTCCGGCTGCACGCAGCCATATGGCTGTAATTCGGCTGTAAAGAATTAATTCGGGGGACGGCTGTGCAGCCGGAATGACCGAAAGTGTGAAAATTCGTGTTTGACCTTGGGCGTGCTAACGCGCATGGTAGTCGCAATGACGGATCAGCTTACTGTCTACCAATGGGCCGTGGGCCTGAGCGCGCGCGGCGCCATCGCGGTGCCGACCCCTGCGGCGCGGAAAGGGCCAGGCCGCCCCCGAACGCTCCAGCCGCTGCTCCCCGCCTCTTGAAGACGTTCACATAGCTAGGCAGGCCGGAGGAGAGAGATAGAGAGAGAGGGTCTGCCAACATGTAACCCGAAATGCGTGATTTCACAAGCAGAATTGAGTCGGAATTGAGTAAAAGTGTGCTTTTTCACACTTTCCGGCTGCAGAATATTAATTCAAACAAAATCGCTGGTTGGAAGGGGGGGCGTGCGTGTGCGTGTGTGTGGACGAGCACGGCGCGTGTGGGCGAGTGCAAGTAGCAGGTCACATAAAACTAGGTGTTGCGATCATTGTGAAGCAACACGCAGCATGGAAGAGGCTTCCGCCATGTCAAAGCTGGACACTTTTTCTCACGCTGAACAATCCCCAGTACCCAACGTACCCAATCCCAAGCAGCAGCCTCACCAGAGCCAGGACGCCACCAGCGTCCGAGATCGCAGCGCGGTTCTGAGCATGGTTGAGAGCCAGGGTGTGCAGTGCAGCTTTCGCTGCTTCCTGCACGTCAGCGGAAGAGTCGGGGCCGAGCAGCTGTACCAGAGCCGGAATGGCGCCAGCGGTCGCGATGGCGGCCTGGTTCTGAGCATGGTTCAGAGACAGGCTGGCCAGTGCCAGGGCTGCTGCAGCCTTCACGCCTGCTGAGGAGCCAGGCAACAGCAGCTGCACCAGAGCCGGAATGGCGCCAGCGATGGCTGCCTGGTTCCGTGCATGGCCGCGAGCAAGAATGCTCAGTGCCCCTGCCGCTGCCTGCTGCACGTGCGCCGCTGAACCAGGTATCAGCAGCCGCACAAGAACTGGAATGACACCAGAGGCCGAGATGGCGGCCATGTTCTCAGGGTTGCTGCCAGCAGCCAAGTTGCGGAGTGTGACTGCTGCGTCGACCTGCAGATCTGGCGTGGAGTCAGGTCCCAGCAGTCGCACCAGCGTTGGGATGGCACCAGTGCCTGAGATGGCCGCCCGGCTCTGAGCAAGCTCCTCAGAGAGGATGCTAAGTGCAGCTACTGCTGCAATCTTGACACCTGCAGAGGACTCAGGCCCAAGCAGCCGCAGAAAAGCCGGGACGGCACTAGCGCTGGTGATGGCAGCCCTGCTCGGGACATGGTTGAGCGCCAGGTACCTGATTGCCCTCGCCGCTACCAGCTGCCCATCAACAGCATTCGCAGGGCTCAGTTGCCAGTGAGAGTCAGACTTCAGCAGTTCAATGAGAGCCGGGACGGCGCGACTTGCGGCTAGGGCTTCCCGAGCGTTAAAAGCTCCGCCGTGACTCGTGCTTGCGAGGTCAATTGCCGCAAACCTTAGAGTGGCAAACGGCAGGTTGAGACGCAGGTCATGAAGAAGGTCTTCGCGCCTGACTGTCTGCGGGTCTGCCAGCTGGGGGCACGCCGCCTGCAGGCCAGGCACCTGGTTGGAGAGCGCAGGGCAGCAGCTGCGGATGTCGAGTATGCGGAGCCGGGTGCATGCTGCCAGCGGAGCCAGGCTGTGGACGCCGCCTGAGCCACCCTGCCACAGCCATCCATTGTCACCCATCCACAGCTCCTCGAGCGTCTGGCTGCACGCTTGGAGCGGCGACAGATCTGTCACACGGTCACACCAGGGCATCCGCAGGCACCTGAGTTGCGCACAGCTGCGGACGACGTCGATGGAGGTCAGTTTGCTGCAGACGCTGATGTCGAGAGCTTGGAGCGTTGCCGCGATGTTGCTGCTGAGTGCCGGCAGACGCCGGGGCGGATTGCTGGGCGGGTCGTAGACTACGAGCCTCCACAAGCCATGAGGACAGTTCAACACCACTGCAAGCAACTCAAGCACACCTTGCGACTGCGTGTTGCAGAAGCAGCACAGGACAGCAAGTAGGATGGAATACACATTGAAGGTGGTCTCACTCCAGTGGTAGTAGTGCTCCGGTTGGTTGGCTCCCATGCTGTAGCGCATCCACAGCCTGGACACCCCCTCGATGCCAAAGTCAGTGCAAAGCATCCAGAGTGCCATCGTGGGTGCTACCCAAAACAACCACACCTCTCCGAAAAAACAGAACGCATTCCAGAGGGGCTCAACGGCTGCGGCCGCCGCTGATGGCCGGGGTCTGTTAAAACTCAGGTAGCGCATCGCCTGTGCACGCAGGCGCACGCACACACACTGGTCAGAAGGCATTCACGCTTTGCGTGGGCTGCATGCATAAGAGAGGGGGCATGCGCCATGCAGCAAACAGGCACGCGTCCCAGCGTCTCTGCGCTGCCTGCCCCTGTCCCACCTCACGGACGGTCAGGGTCGTCAGCCCAGCGAGCTACGCCGTGGACAGCGGCGCAAGGGAGGATGCGCTGCCCACGTCGAGCAGGGTCAGGTCGCGAACGCCAGGCCACCGCAGCAGAGCGGAGCGGAGCCCGTAGGCTAGAAGGGCCCCCTCCATGGTGCACGCCCGCGTCGTGTCCTGCGTTGTGGGTCTGACGATCTGGCACCTCCTCCACCGCGGCTCACTATCCTCCTCCAGGTCACTCAGGCCAGCCTCCAGGCCCGGGTCAGCCTGGTGATGCGTACGGCGGCGATGGGAGGTGCGGAGTACTCGTATAGCAGCACTGTCGTCGCCTGTGCGCATGCATGTACGCGTGCATAGGCAGGCGGCTGTGCATGTGGAGGATGCATACTCTCTAGACAGTGCATGTGGGCGATGCGCATGCCCCATTGATCGTGAACTCACGTCATGCGAGCGAGAGGCGCTGTGGGCGGGCGGGCAGTCGAGCGGCCGTGCACGCATGGAGCATGATGGAGCGCACCCTGCCCCTCACTCGCCTGTTGTGCCTGCGCCACGTCAAGGTGGCGCTCTTACCGACGACCAGAAGGCGTGATCCACGATCGGGTGGAGGCTGGGGTCAAGCACAGAGAGAAAGAGGTGCTGGTTGGGGGGATATG